>CM053809.1:70000-100000 GCA_028671895.1 Oenanthe sinensis | reverse complement strand
TTTCTAACCTCTCAGTAACAAATGATCAAGTGAGACACAAATTCTTTAGTTCGGATTTTTCTGGTAAAAAAGAAGAAAAATGCCCTAATTATTCAGAACTTAATCGAATTGTTCGTTGTAATCTCAGATATCCGACCATTCTCTATGCCGATTATGATATATTGGCAAAAAGACGAAGAAAAAGATTCATTATTCCACTCCAATCGATTCAAGAACGCGAGAACGAACTAATGCCCTTTTCTGGTATCTCGATCGAAATACCCATAAATGGTATTTTTCGTAGAAATAGTATTCTTGCTTTTTTCGATGATCCTCGATACAGAAGAAAGAGTTCGGGAATTACTAAATATGGCCTATAGAAGTCTATCTAATCGCCAAAAAAGAGGATTTGATTGAGTATCGAGGAGTCAAGGAATTTAGGCCAAAATACCAAATAAAAGTGGATCGGTTCTTTTTCATTCTCGAGGAAGTGCTTTAACTACAAGAAGCCGAGTAGGCGGATTGGTTTGAGTCGAGATAAAAAAAAAAAGAATTGAACTAAAAATATTTTCCGAAGATATACATTTTCCTGGAGAGACAGATAAGATATCTTGACATAGTGGTGTCTTGATACCACCAGGAACGGGAAAAACAAATTCGAAAGAATCCAAAAAAAGGAAAAACTGGATCTATGTCCAACGGATCACACCTAGCAAGAAAAAGTATTTTGTTTTGGTTCGACCTGTAGTCACATATGAAATAACAGACGGTATACATTTAGTAAGACTTTTCCCCACGGATCTGTTGCAGGAAATGGATAATGTGCAACTTAGAGTTGTCAATTATATCCTTTATGGAAATGGCAAACCAATTCGGGAAATTTATGACACAAGTATTCAATTAGTTAGGACTTGTTTAGTATTAAATTGTACCCAAGACAAAAAAAGTTCTTATATCGAAGAGACCCGTACTTCCTTTGTTGAAATAATGATAAATGGTTTGATTCGAGATTTTATAAAAATCGACTTAGTGAAATCCCCTATTTCGTATACCGCAAAAAGGAATGATCCTTCGGGTTCAGGATTGATCTCTGAGAATGGATCAGATCGCACCAATATCAATCCATTTTCTTCCAGTTTTTTCTACTATTCCAACGCAAGGATTAAAGAATCCCTTAATCAAAATCAAGGAACTATTCATACATTGTTGAATAGAAATAAGGAATACCAATCTTTGATAATTTTGTCATCCTCCAATTGTTTTCGAATGGGTCCATTCAACGATGTAAAATATCACAATGTGATAAAAGAATCAATTAAAAAAGATTCCCCAATTCCAATTATAAATTTCTTGGGCCCTTTAGGAACAACCTTTCAAACTGCGAATTTTTATTCATTTTCCCATTTAATAACTTATAATCAGATCTTGGTAACTAACTATTTACAACTTGACAACTTAAAACAGACCTTTCAAGTACTTCAATTTTTTTTAATGGATGAAACTGGTAAAATTTATAATTATGATTCGTGCAGTAACAGTATTTTGAATCCATTCAATTTAAATTGGTATTTTCTTCAGTACAATTATTGTGAAGAGACGTCTACAATAATGAGTCTTGGGCAGTTTATTTGTGAAACTGTATGTATAGCCAAAAACGGACCACACCTCAAATCGGGTCAAGTTCTAATTGTTCAAGTTGATTCTGTAGTAATACGATCCGCTAAGCCCTATTTGGCCACCCCAGGAGCAACCGTTCATGGCCATTATGGAGAAATTATTTACGAAGGAGATACATTAGTTACATTTATATATGAAAAATCGCGATCTGGTGATATAACGCAGGGCCTTCCAAAAGTGGAACAGGTTTTAGAAGTGCGTTCGATTGATTCAATATCGATGAATCTCGAAAAGAGAGTTGAGGGTTAGAACGAATGTATAACAAGAACTCTTGGAATTCCTTGGGGGTTCTTCATTGGTGCTGAACTAACTATAGTGCAAAGTCGTATCTCTTTGGTTAATAAGATACAAAAGGTTTATCGATCCCAGGGGGTGCAGATCCATAATAGACATATAGAAATTATTGTACGTCAAATAACATCAAAAGTGTTGGTTTCAGAAGATGGGATGTCTAATGTTTTCTTACCCGGAGAATTAATTGGATTGTTACGGGCGGAACGAATGGGGCGTGATTTGGAAGAAGCGATCTGTTACCGAGCCGTCTTATTGGGAATAACAAAAGCTTCTTTGAATACTCAAAGTTTCATATCCGAAGCGAGTTTTCAAGAAACTGCTCCAGTTTTAGCAAAAGCAGCTCTACGGGGTCGTATCGATTGGTTGAAAGGCTTGAAAGAGAACTTTGTTCTGGGGGGGATGATACCCGTTGGTACCGGATTCGAGGGATTGGTGCACTCTTCGAGACAACATAACAACATTTCCTTGGAAACCAAAAATAATAATATATTTGAGAGGGAAATCAGAGATATTTTGTTCCACCACAGAATTTTTTTTGATTCTTGCCTTTCAAAGAATTTCCATGATACATCAGAACAATCATTTATAGGTATAGGATTGAATGATTCCTAAAAGCGGATTCAGCCTTTTATTTGAAAACATTTGATTTAATTTAGTAATAGTAAAAATGATAATAACGAATAGAAAGGAATAATGTAATGATTTAGGTCATATATTGACGGCCAATTTGCGGTAGAAGAGAAGGTTACATCGGAACAATTATTTATTTTAGGATAGCCTCGTCTCTTTTTTTTTAGAGGGGGTGTGGGGAGAAATGACAAAAAGATATTGGAACATTGATTTGGAAGAGATGATGAAGGCCGGAGTTCATTTTGGACATGGTACTAGGAAATGGAATCCTAAAATGGCCCCTTATATTTCTTCAAAGCGTAAAGGTATTCATATTATAAATCTGACAAGAACCGCTCGTTTTTTATCAGAAGCTTGTGATTTGGTTTTTGATGCAGCAAGTAGGGGAAAACAATTCTTAATCGTTGGCACTAAAAATAAAGCAGCTGATCTAGTAGCATGGGCTGCAATAAGGGCTCGGTGTCATTATGTTAATAAAAAATGGATCGGCGGTATGTTAACGAATTGGTCCACTACAGAAACGAGACTTCATAAGTTTAGAGACTTGAGAACATAACAAAAAACAGGGAGACTCCATCGTCTTCCGAAAAGAGATGCGGCCGTGTTTAAAAGACAATTATCTCACTTGCAAACATATCTGGGCGGGATTAAATATATGACGGGGTTACCAGATATTGTAATCATCATTGATCAACACGAAGAATATACGGCCCTTCAAGAATGTATCACTTTGGGAATTCCAACAATTTGTTTAATCGATACAAATTGTGACCACGATCTTGCAGGTATTTCGATTCCAGCGAACGATGACGCTATATCTTCAATTCGATTGATTCTTAACAAATTAGTATTCGCAATTCGTGAAGGGCGTTCTAGCTATATAAGAAATCTGTGATTCTTAATTAATATTAATTAATTAATAATTTAATATTTATAAGAATAAGATAAAAAACTTCTGTTACTATTTATGAATCTCAAAAAAGAGATAAAAAACTAGGGATATTATGTGATTCGTTGGTATTCAAGAATTGAATTGGTATTATAAATATATATAAATAGAATTCAGGTAGTCACGTAGAGAAAGAGACGTTTGAATCAAAATAATTTTATTTAAAGCTGTATTTTTTTCAGAGGGCAATATAAATGTTCTATCATGTTCCATCAACGCACTAAACGGGTTGTACGATATTTCTGGTGTGGAAGTAGGCCAACATTTCTATTGGAAAATAGGAGGGTTCCAAGTCCACGACCAAGTACTTATTACTTCTTGGGTTGTAATTGCTATCTTATTAGGTTCAGCTACTCTAGCTGTTCGGAACCCACAAACCATTCCGACTAGCGGACATAATTTCTTTGAATATGTACTTGAATTCATTCGAGATGTGAGTAAAACTCAAATTGGAGAAGAATATGGCCCCTGGGTTCCTTTTATTGGAACAATGTTTCTATTTATTTTTGTTTCTAATTGGTCAGGAGCACTTTTACCTTGGAAAATCATACAATTACCTCATGGGGAGTTAGCCGCTCCGACGAATGATATAAATACTACTGTTGCTTTGGCTTTACTCACGTCAGTGGCATATTTCTATGTGGGTCTTACCAAAAAGGGATTGGGTTATTTTGGGAAATATATTCAACCAACCCCAATCTTTTTACCCATTAACATCTTAGAAGATTTCACAAAGCCTTTATCACTTAGTTTTCGACTTTTCGGAAATATATTAGCTGATGAATTAGTAGTTGTTGTTCTTGTTTCTTTAGTACATTTAGTGGTTCCTATACCTGTCATGTTCCTTGGATTATTTACAAGTGGTATTCAAGCTCTGATTTTTGCAACTTTAGCCGCGACTTATATAGGGGAATCCATGGAGGGCCATCATTGATCGGCCAACGAATATTTCCTATTCAGAATCAGAATTGGAATAAGAATTCTTGTGGGGTTTTTACGACGTGTGAGTGGGGGGTGCTCTATAGAATGATTCCCCTTTCAGTTGATTTTCTTCAGCGATTTATCAAAATAAAATTTTCATAAAATAAGAAATTGCGTGACTTAGATCAATCAAATAATGATATTTCTATCCAATGATTTGGCCTAAGCAATTTGTCTATTTAGATTGTATTTACAAAAAAAGAGATTCATAAAAAGTAGGGTGATTCGGAGAGGGAGGTTGTGCTAGGTATATTATATGTAATAATACCGCTATGCTATAAGGCTATAAGTCAACTTGTTTTTCGACGCATGATTCTCGAATCCGATTGAATCTAAGATGAATCAAGAGTTGGTTTACGTTATCGAAGAAAAATATGTATATGTGATTGATATTAAATATTGACTAGTTATATATGAACTAAAGATATATTCAATTTGCCCTACTACTAGAAATTTCGATGACTATTCCAATAGAAGTCATTCCCTATCCTCTGGGACTGTGAGTTGAATCAATAAACAGATGAAATCAAGAAACAAATAGAAGAATTAAAAGAATGGTTCGGCACAAAGAAATAGACGGACGAAAGTCGTACGGATTCGCAAAGACTTTGTCGATAGGAACTAAAAAAGAGATATCTAAGTAAAGTAGTTTTGATCCTTGAATAAGATTATTACTTCAATTTGAAGTTTGTAGTGACTTCGACAGGAGGAATTGTAGTGATGGAATGATTAAGTTAGAATTCATCGGCTGACTGTATCATTAACCATTTCTTTTGTTTTTTTATGAGGAACTTATCATGAATCCACTGATTTCTGCCGCTTCCGTTATTGCTGCTGGATTGGCTGTAGGGCTTGCTTCTATTGGACCTGGAGTTGGTCAAGGTACTGCTGCGGGCCAAGCTGTAGAAGGTATCGCGAGACAGCCCGAGGTGGAGGGAAAAATACGAGGGACTTTATTGTTTAGTCTAGCTTTTATGGAAGCTTTAACAATTTATGGCCTGGTTGTAGCATTAGCACTTTTATTTGCGAATCCTTTTGTTTAATCTTATTAATTTGAAAAAGCAAATTTTTGCATATTTTATTGCCTTGAACCTATCATTTGCTTTTTCGAATTACATCAAGATTTCATTCCTAGAATTACTTATTCGTTGAGAAAATAACCCACGGGAAGGGCTAATTTGCGGATGAGGAATTAGAATATCCACTCGCTTTCATCCTTCCCATTCGTAGTCCAAGGAACCCCCTTTTTAGGCTTTTTAGGAATGGTTTCAATAAAAGGGGTAATTCGCCATTTCTAAATCAAATCTTTTTTGGCTCGATTTAGAAATAGTAAAATTTATATATATATCAAAAGGGGTCAGGGCGATACAAAAAGAACTCTGTTCTTTTTTTTTAGTCTATCTATAAGAGGAGATCTTATGAAAAATGTAACCGATTCTTTCATTTCTTTGGGCCACTGGCCGTCCGCCGGGAGTTTCGGGTTTAATACCGATATTTTAGCTACAAATCTAATAAATCTAACTGTAGTGCTTGGGGTATTGGTTTTTTTTGGAAAAGGAGTGTGTGCGAGTTATTTATTTCAAGAATAGGCTGGATCCGACCAGCTGTACTTTTTATGTTATAACTAAGAAAGAGAGGTACATGATTTCACGAATTACTTCTGAATAAAGAAATCATATGCAAGAACCATAGCATTTCGTGATTCATTGGTAAATCCGCTTTGATTCTCTATCAACCAAAAATGTGGGACCATTAATTATGGTTAAAGCTAAATCGTTTTAAGTCCAGACGCAGCATGGTACTCTTTCTACCACTATATGAATAGTAATATTAATATAGAGATACTTTCAAAATGAAAAATTTATCTATATAGAACACTCATATGGATAAAATTATTTGAACCGCTTATTATAAAAATTGGGATTAAACCCCTCTTTTATCCAATGCTGAATCGACGACCTATGTATTGTGTATTTAAAGGAAGAAAACCCTTTTTGGATTTTTGGATTAAAAAAAAGAAATAACTTTGCTGACAATTACATATTTTTGTTTGGTCAGAAGAGTCCTCCGACTTTTTTGTTTTTTTGTTTTGGATTAGTGATTGGTTTTGATATTTTTATTTTAGAATATGAAGAGAGAATAGAGGATAGGCTCATTACATTCAAAAAAAGATATGGGAATTTATCATAATCATAAGTAATTTAAGTAATTGAGCGTGAGAGCCAAATGAATCGAAAGACTCATGTTTGGTTCGGGAAGGGATCGTGGAAGTTTTTAAATGAATGGAAAGAGAATCTACTTTCATTAAGTGATTTATTAGATAATCGAAAACAGAGGATCTTGAATACTATTCGAAATTCAGAAGAACTGCGTGGGGGAGCCATTGAACAACTGGAAAAGGCCCGGGCTCGCTTACGAAAAGTGGAAATGGAGGCAGATCAGTTTCGAGTCAATGGATACTTTGAGATAGAGCGAGAAAGATTGAATTTTATTAATTCCACTTCTAAGACTTTGAAACAACTAGAAAATTACAAAAACGAAACTATTAATTTTGAACAACAAAGGGTGATTAATCAAGTCCGACAACGGGTTTTCCAACAAGCCTTACAAGGGGCTCTAGGAACTCTGAGTAGTTGTTTGAGTTGTTTGAACAACGAGTTACATTTACGTACGATACGTGCCAATATTGGCATGTTGGGGGCAATAACCGATTAGTCCTTCGACTCTAGGTATTATTTTTTTTTTCAAAAACGAAGTAAGAAATACTCATGGTAACCATTCGAGCCGACGAAATTAGTAAGATTATCCGTGAGCGTATTGAGGAGTATAATAGAGAAGTAAAAATTGTAAATACTGGTACCGTACTGCTAGTAGGTGACGACATTGCCCGTATTCATGGTCTTGATGAAGTAATGGCGGGTGAATTAGTAGAATTTCAAGAGGGTACAGTAGGCATTGCTCTGAATTTGGAATCAACAAATGTCGGTGTTGTATTAATGGGCGATGGTTTGCTGATACAAGAAGGAAGTTCTGTAAAAGCAACAGGAAGAATTGCTCAGATACCCGTGAGTGAGGCCTATTTGGGTCGTGTTGTAAATGCCCTGGCTAAACCTATTGATGGTAGGGGTGAAATCTCAGCTTCTGAATATCGGTTAATTGAATCTCCTGCTCCGGGTATTATTTCACGGCGTTCCGTATACGAGCCTCTTCAAACGGGGCTTATTGCTATTGATTCGATGATACCTATAGGGCATGGTCAGCGAGAATTAATTATTGGGGACAGACAAACCGGTAAAACAGCAGTAGCAACAGATACGATTCTGAACCAACAAGGCCAAAATGTAATATGTGTTTATGTAGCTATTGGTCAAAAAGCATCTTCTGTGGCTCAGGTAGTGACCAATTTCCAGGAAAGGGGGGCGATGGAATACACCATTGTGGTAGCTGAAATGGCGGATTCTCCTGCTACATTACAATACCTCGCTCCTTATACAGGCGCTGCTCTGGCGGAATTTTTTATGTATCGCAAACGACACACTTTAATAATTTATGATGATCCCTCCAAACAGGCACAAGCTTATCGACAAATGTCTCTTCTATTACGAAGACCACCAGGTCGCGAAGCTTATCCAGGGGATGTTTTTTATTTGCATTCATGCCTTTTGGAAAGAGCTGCTAAATTAGGTTCTCTTTTAGGTGAAGGAAGTATGACTGCTTTGCCAATAGTTGAAACTCAATCGGGAGATGTTTCGGCTTATATTCCTACTAATGTAATTTCGATTACTGATGGACAAATATTCTTATCTGCCGATTTATTCAATTCTGGAATCAGACCTGCTATTAATGTGGGTATCTCCGTTTCCAGAGTGGGATCTGCAGCTCAAATTAAAGCTATGAAACAAGTTGCTGGCAAATTAAAATTGGAACTGGCGTAATTCGCAGAATTAGAAGCCTTTGCACAATTTGCTTCTGATCTCGATAAAGCTACTCAGAATCAATTGGCAAGAGGTCACGATTACGTGAATTGCTTAAACAATCCCAATCCGCCCCTCTTGCGGTAGAAGAACAGATAATGACTATTTATACTGGAACAAATGGTTATCTTGATTCATTAAAAATTGGACAAGTAAGGAAATTTCTTGTTGAGTTATGTACTTATCTAAAAACAAATAAACCGCAGTTTCAAGAAATAATATCTTCTACCAGACATTTACCGAGGAAGCAGAAGCCCTTTTGAAAGAAGCTATTCAGGAACAGATGGAACGTTTTATACTTCAGGAACAAGCATAAAGGATTTTATAAAAGTTCTCACAAATAAAGGATAATTGAGCGTCTCGCATTGAAGTCTTTCAAAAATACTTTCGAAATATAAAATATATATATGGAAATAAATTGTGTCCAATAGGATTTGAACCTATACCAAAGGTTTAGAAGACCTATGTCCTATCCATTAGACAATGGACGCTTTTCATTGATATTATTTAAAATTGTATATTCTATATTCAACGATGAATAGATTCTAATTAATAATTAGAATCTATTAGATTATAGAAATTAGAGTCTATATCTATGAAAAATAGAATATATAGAAAGCATTTATTTATTTATTTTATAGGATATATAGATATAACGGGTAGCGGGAATCGAACCCGCATCGTTAGCTTGGAAGGCTAGGGGTTATAGTCGATGTCGATTCAGTATTTTGAACGTCTCTAATTCAAAACCAAACATGAAACTTTGGTTTCATTCGGCTCCTTTATGAAAGATGGAAAAATTCCTAGATCTAAGATGTGAACTAAATTACAAAAAATTATATCCATAACATCTATGTCAGCTCTTTGTTTTAATACATTCAAAAAATTCGCTTTATAGATGATCCCTCTAGAAAAAGATAATTATCACAACCTTTCTAGTTACTTCGTTCTCTATTTCTATTTGAAAGGATCCTGAGGAAAAAGGTTTTGTTTCCACCGAGCTAAAATAATATGTCGATAACTCTAGTAAACTAAAGTCATCGTTTAATAGCTATATTTGCTTCAATTTATTTTATAAAAATAAAATAAATTGGAAGATTTAGTTACGATTAGAAATCTATTTTTCTATCTCCATCCATGGATCCTTTATTCATACTCAGTCAATTGGAAGTAATTTAATAATTATGTTTCGCAATTTCATAATCCAATTTAAAAAATTTTAAGCGATCCTTGGATACAAATCACGATAATTTATATTTTTCCTCGAATATGTCATTGAGAGGTAAAGGATTAAATCCTTTTTAAGAAATATAGTTTTTTATCAGAATATGAAATATGAATCAAACCGAAAGACCCCTTAACTTTTTAAGGGGGTTACTTGAACGAATCACACTTTTACCACTAAACTATACCCGCTACAATGCGATTATTATATACAAAGGTCCTTTTGTCGAACATGAGTAATTTGGACTAATCAAAACAGGATCATAAAAGAATCATGAAAATGAGAGTGTTGACGCTTTTCGTGGAGATTTAAAAATTAAAAAAATAAAATAAAAAAAGATAATAAGAAATGACGTATTGATGTTATATTCTTTTATCTAATAAGAATGAAAACATCCCTTCATCTTTTTGTTGATGCTTTAATAGAAAATTAGAGAAATTTTAGCTAGGATTCGTTGGAACAAAAAAAGGCCCGGCTAGGTACTTACCAGGCCAGGCCGCGGGAATAAAAAGGTCCCTTTCGAACAAAATCAAAGCAAAGGGGTCTTCTTTCTGTTTTTTCTATTGAATCTTTCGATCCCTTGCTTGAACTAACTTGAATTGCTAATAAAAGTTATATATATAATATAGATAAAGAAAGAGAAAGAAATACCTTTTCAATTCTTATTTCTTGTGTAATGTAACATAGTAATTTTCTTTTTCAATTGGGAGAGATGGCTGAGTGGACTAAAGCGGCGGATTGCTAATCTGTTGTACGAGTTATTCGTATCGAGGGTTCGAATCCCTCTCTTTCCGTTTTTGTTGATGACTTGATATTTGATTTCTCTTTCAAATTTCGCCAATCCTTTTTACTGTTTCCTAGTTAAACATGTGGAATAGATAAAAATTCTAATAAAATTTAAAAATCAAGCAAGGAAAATGAAAACCCCTTTTTATTCTTATAGTACAGGATTACGCCCCGGATCATTAGATAGGAATCCAAAGATAAATAGAAAAATAAAGAATATCACTACTGTGTAAACGAAAAGTTAGAGAGTAAGCATTACACAATCTCCAAGATCTTTTTGGAAAAAATGAGAAAAGAGAATAGATCCTCCATTTTTTTTATACCAAATGTTTTGACACCAATAAATGAAGTGCTTTCTAGAAACATAAAATAATTTCACAGAAATTAAAATTCAGTTGTCATAAGAGTTTTTCATTACCATTTTTTTCCATACCTCCAATTATATATTGCGGGGGATAACCCATTTAGGGTCTTTCAAAAGGACAGAATGGGAAATACGGGATGAGCCGGATTTGGATTTATCACAGCTATCCAACCAAGACTTTCAATGTTTGAATCGAAGGTTCATAGTGTAAGATTTTTTTTATCTTATTAATTGTTATAATTTTTCTCGAATAAATCATTAATTTTATAGAGTAATATTAAGGATCTCATCGAAAACTTACAGCAGCTTGCCAAACAAAGGCTAAGAGAAAAAAGAACAAAGGTATAACTGGCATAAGATCTACGATTGGATTCAAAAAAGCATAGGCCTCGGGCAATTTGGTGAAGAAAAGACTACTCGAATAAAAGACAGAATTAAGACATATACAGATCAAACTAAAGATATTAAGCATAACAAATGTTTTGTTCTTGGAGATAATTGCATTTTGATTGAGTTAATGATATAAGGAAAAATGAAGTAAAGTAAGGTAGACAAAAATCCTTCTTTTTCTTTGAACCCACCCAATAAAAAATTCCCCAATTCTCAAACAAAGGAGAATAAAAGAAATCATACTTTCATAAAATATCTTAATTTAATTTTATGTAATGATCAATGAATTCGGCTGAATTATATATCTACATGCGTAAAAATCCTAGCAAGAATCTAATCTATTCTATAAAGATTTTATATATAAATTTGTCCTGGAATTGACCAAGACCCCATACTAATATTATTCTTTATTAGTGGATAATTGAAATATAGATGGGGCGTGGCCAAGTGGTAAGGCAACGGGTTTTGGTCCCGGTATTCAGAGGTTCGAATCCTTTCGTCCCAAGTATCCAGGTATATACATTGTATCAGAGTAAAAGTTTATTTTGCAAATAACATTATGTTTAAATGCCTAATATTGGATAGAATTTATTTTATTATTTTGAATGATTCTTTTATGAATCATATCTTTGTTTTTCACAACATATAGATATAACTAAATAGATTTGTTTGTGATCAAGATATGATGGTAACATAGGTCACACCCTAGTTGAATTTAACTAATTAAAAAATAAAAATTATGGCGGATTTTTCATCATATGTTCATTTCCTTCATATTGAAGGGGTTTAGCTACTTAATTTGAAGAAAAACGTTACGTCTCATATCTTTTTGAATTTTCAACGATACATTTTATTTTTAATCACAATAAGAAAGAGCCCTTCTTTCCTATCTCTTATTCTTTATCCATTCAAATTAAACTTAAATGGGGTAGCCAAATTATTAGGATCTCCTTATTCTAAACAAGAGGGAGGTTATTACATTAAATTAATGGAACAATTAATGGGATTAAGTCTCTTAAGACAAGACTGAGTTTGGATAAACTAAAAAATTAGGAGCAAGCGCCTAATCTGGACTTATTTGTCTTTGTCCCTAGAGAGTCTCCTTTCCCCAAAGGGGATCCTTTTTTGTTCTGATTCAGCATTCCCAGAGAGTCGTGAGGTAGATAGTTCTTAATTAGTAACAGTAACGGGAGGTCTTCATTTAAATATATGTGTATGTCGGAATATCCTTTATAAGGAATCGAGTTACATATGTAACGGATCCATAATAAAGATTGTAGTTCAGTCTATCTGATAGGTACGAAAAACACCTATTCGTGCATCTTATCTTATTAATAAAATTTGGATCGAAAGAACAAGTACCTATATTTTCTCTTAGATCAGTTTTTTTATTCATCTCACACAAAAATGGGATTTTTGTTCATCTTTTCTTTGGTATTCAAAAAAGTGGGAAATGGGCCCTATTGAGTCACTTTAAGATGTAGAGTAAAAAAGAATTCATTTATTCATATTCGTATTCTTTCTATATTTGTATTAGTTTTTTAATAAAAGTAAGGTGTTGCATTCATACAATAACATACAATAATAGCTCAATAATAGCTGGGGTCTTGCTAAGATTGCTTCAGAAAACTTTTTGCCTTCTTTGTATAGAAGAAGTTGTATAGAAGAAAAAGGGTATAGATTTATATGTTTATGTATCGACGGAACCAATGACTATTCATGATTCCATAATTGAATCAATTCCATATGGCTTCCAAATTAGAGGAATGTTTTGTTATAGTAAAACTTCGTTTGAAACGATGTGGTAGAAAGCAACGTGCGACTTGAAGGACACGATCCGGTGTGGAGTTTTATTCTTACATCCGCCATCCTTTCTAAGAATGAAGGTGCTCTTGGCCCGACATCTGTTCTGTTTTCACATGAATCCTTCTTTTTGTTAGGTTGTAATGAATATAGTACATGATGGAGCTCGAGTAAAAAGTATGGATTCATCTTTCAGGGGGCAAGAATCTAGGGTTAATACCAATCAATAAATTGGAACAACTTCGTAAGTATATCATATATATCAATATATAAATCGAAAGGATCCGATTCAGTCAAGTTTTTAATTCAAAAGTAAAAGTTGTTGGAATTGAGAAAACTCTTTCGATTCAAAGTGTATCGCGCGGGAATCAAGCGTTTATCTGATTCTATGTTGCTGCCATTTTGTAAGGATTAAGAAGCACCGAATTAATGTCTAAACCCACTGATTTAAAAAAAGAAAAAGAAAAAGGATCCCAGAACGAGGAAACGCCTTTTTTTTAATTGTCTCAATAACTGGATAATAATAAAGATTAAATGAGACAAACAAGAGGGGGTTCAAGACCATTCAAAAAATGAAATAAATTGCCTAAAGATTTTTTTCTTTTAAGCTATTTGATAATTATCCAACTTGAGTTATGGGTACAAATGATTTTTGTTTTTTCAGGAAGGAGGAAGAAAAAAATGAGTTAAATCTCATTCTGATTTATTTTATCAACTCCTTTTTGCCATTAATTATTAATTATTTTAATTATTAATTAAAATGCTATACGTAGACAAAACTCCAAATCATTTTTTCTCGAGCCGTACGAGGAGAAAACTTCCTATACGTTTCTAGGGGGGGTCTTGTCCATTTACTTAGATCTATCCCAATGAGCTGTCTATCGAATAGTTGCAATTGATGTTCGATCCCGAAGAGAAGGAAGAGATCTTCGGAATGTGGGTTTTTATGATCCGATAAAGAATCAAAGTTATTTAAACGTTCCTGCTATTCTATATTTCCTTGAAAAGGGCGCTCAGCCCACAGGAACTGTTCGGGATATTTTAAAAAAGGCGGAGGTTTTTAAGTAGCTTGGTCCTAATCAAACAAAATTAAATTAAGGAAATAAAGAAATATAAAGGGGTAGTAATTCTTATATAAATTTTTGGATTTATATAGAAAATTTCCCCTTTTTGGATTCTACTCATATCATTTTTCATTGCTTCTATAAAATTGCATGTTCTAGAACGACAAAACCCGAGTTGTTTGATCCTATAAATATAAAATTATGGGAGTTCCTTCAATTGGTCGGTTTTCGTTGGAACTCTACTAATAAGTAATAACCAAGGAATCCTCCTTTTTTATTCTAGTTACTTATTATTGATTGAATAAAATCAATAAAAATAAATCTGATATTTTTTTTATACTTCTTCCTTTTTTATTCCTCTATCTAAACCTTTTTCATCTATGTAGTGCCAATTCAACACAAGCCCTTTTTTAATAGTATAAATAGAAATCTTAATTTTTTAATAGAAAATTCCATTTATTTTGTTTTTCATTGTATTCTTTTTTCAACATTTATATTGACAACAGTGTATCGAACAAATATAATTCATCTTGATTAAGTCTGATCAAGTAGATAAATTTTTTTCTGTCCCAGAGGTTTTATTTTTATCTTATATTCATTAAATGATGGGATTCCTTGGAATCTCTTTAATACAATTTGAGCTAAGATATAATAAGAATAGGGGTTTTAATTGAAAAGTCGATAACATAAGAACTAAGAGGTGGTCTATCAATTTTGACATTTATCTATCTTTTTTTTATTTTGATTGTATCTACATAACCTTTTTATATTCGGGTTGCTAACTCAACGGTAGAGTACTCGGCTTTTAAGTGCGGCTAGGATCTTTTACACATTTGGATGAAGCGAGGGATTCGTCCATACCATCGGTAGAGTTTGGAAGACCACGACTGATCCTGAAAGGGAATGAATGGAAAAAATAGCATGTCGGATCAACGAAGAGTTCTGAGAATATTTCATTCTTTACGAATTGTTACAAACCCTTGTGTTCTTTTTTGAAACGGAACAAAATGAATTCAATTTAAAGTTGGGTCGGATGAATAAATTGTTGGTGTAGGTGCCCTAGAGGCAATACAATGTTTATTTTGATAAACCTTTATGTCAATTGATTATTCAATAAACATATTTATTATGACTTTAATTACTGCGATATATTTGTTAGCATAATAAATGTCCTTAGAATCATGATACACATTGTATAGTTTAGTACATGACTTGAACTTGAGATTATATAATATATCATATTCTTAAATGTCCCTAGTCGAGTATTATTATTATAGGACAATAATAATACATAAATAGACTAGTATGTTGTTTGACTGATAACCACATCTCATTGGTTATAAGTATGGGGATACTAAAGTCAATACATAGGTACATGTAGGAGTACATGATATTGGACAGACCCACAGTGAGATTCTTCATGTTTGATAAAGTCATAAGAAAGACTCACAGTGATAATGGTGTAATGATCCTTTGACTTGAGATCATTATATTTCTATACGAGGATTAATATACTTTGACTACATTAAAAGTTACCTTTGACCGGGTGATGATAAAAGTGGACATCGGGTATATCATGAGTCGTATGAGAAATATGAATTATAGATAAAGGATTTAACCCTCCTATAATTAGGAGAGATATTATTGGCCTCTTGATTGAGTGAGACTATAAAATGCATGGCCGTGCTCAAATAATGATTTGTTTTCATAGTCTACTCATGGATCAAGTAAACCCGGATTAAATGTTGAAGAGGATGACTAAATACATGCCTCGAGTTTAATCTATAATATATATGGTTAAAGGGATTATATTACACTGAAACATTAATCACGAAAGGTTTTATCGAATCACGATTTAATTATTATTTAATTGGGTAGCAATGATGTATTACTAGATACCGCTCATTGTTTATAATTTTATTGGAGAATAAAATTATTGCTAATTAAATAATAGCCTATAGGGTCACACACATAGAGTACTTAAAGGAATAATTAATTTAAATTATAGATTTAAATTAATTGATGATTATTTGAATTTTATTATATTAATTAAATGAGACTTAATTGAAATAATATAAATTCGAATTTGAATTCTGCCATTAATAATTAAGTGTGACTTAGTTATTAATTAAATAATAAAATTCGGTTTTATTATTTAATCCTAAACCTACATGGGTTAGGCTTTGCTGTTATGGGTTGCTATTATGGGCCTATTAACCAACCATTATAAATAGATAATGTAGGGTTAATAAGGATTACGTTTTTCAGAAAAAAAACGAAACCCTAGCAGCAGCAAAGGCAGAGAGAAAAGGCAGAGGCAGAATTCGAAATCATCAAAGGAGGCTAGTACATCCATTCCGTAATCAAGATCGTGAGACGTTCTTGAAGGTGCTCGTGTGGATACCATAGAGGTGCTTTCGAGAGGAAGACACAAATCGTGAAAGCTAGGATCTCCGTTGAGTTCGTGTAAGTCAAGACCAGACAAAGGTATGATTCCGTTTCACCATAATCTGTCAATCTTATACATGATCCTGCGTTAGGGTTCCGAAATTTTTCGTTATATTTACGTTTAATCCGCTGCGTTTTATGCCTCGGAACCCAACAATGGCATCAGAGCTACGTGTATAAGGGACTGATTTGGTTACGTGTTTTATGTATTTGATGCATACATGCCTGTTTTGGTGACTGCCATGCCATGCTACTGCTTTGTCATAATCTGTTATGCCACTGCCATGCTTCTGTTATGAGACTGTCATGCCTGTTATGAGACTGCTATGCTTCTGCCAATATGTAACTGTCAGAGAATGTATATTCTGTGTCTGATCAGAGTTTGTGAAATTGGAGCTGGGTCAGAGTTTAACAAACTCTGATGGACTCGCTCAGAGTTTAATAAACTCTGATGGTCAGGTCAGAGTATAGAGCATGGTCAGAGTTTAACAAACTCCGATGGTCTCTGATCAGAGTTTAGCAGTAAACTCTGATGGACTGTGCTGATCAGAGTTTAGCAGTAAACTCTGATGGACTGTGCTGATCAGAGTTTAGCAATAAACTCTGATGGACTGTGCTGATCAGAGTTTAGCAGTAAACTCTGATGGACTGTATAAATTGCAGTGGGGAAAAAGGCCAACAGATATGATTTGTAGTTCAGAAATTGATGATTTCTGAATAGGACTGGTCTTCGAAAATAAAAAATTTCCATGTTCAAACGAGTCAAGAATAAAGCTATAAGTTGTTCCCATGTTCAATCGAGTCAAGCATGAAGTCTCAAGTTGGTACGAATTATTTTCATATTTAAATGAGCCAAGAATGGTCATAAAAGAGTTTATAAGTTATTTCCATGTTAAAACGTGTCCGGAATGAAGCTACAAGTTGTTTCCAAGTTCAAACGAGTCAAGCGTGAAGTCTCAAGTTAGTACTAATTGTTTTCATATTCAAATGAGCCAAGAATGATCCTAAAAAAGTTTACAAGTTATTACGAATTGTTTTCATGTTCAACTGAGCCAAGAATGATCCTAAAAGAGTTTAAGTTATTTCCATGTTCACACGTGTCAAGAATGAAGCTCGACCCCAGCTGGGGGCTGCCGCCCCCAGACCCCGCCCGGGGGCTGCCGCCCCCGGACCCCCGCAATATTTTATTTTGTTTACTTGAGCATGGTGCTGGTTATGGCCCTTAGACCCCTAGATTAATGGTTTTGGTTTTGGTTTTATAAATACGACTTGCATGTCGTTTTCTTCATTCTTGTAATTGTTTAACCTCGAATGTAACTCGAGTTTTCTTATGTAAGTACGTTAGTATAGGTTGTATTCAATTATTCCATGTAATGTACTTGAAGATTGAAGGATGATCCAAGAAGAGGAGCAAGAACCCATGGATACAAGAAGAATGAAGACATGTAATTGTATTTATATTTCACCACCATAGATTGACTTTGATCCTTTCATTAGCTCGAAAGGATCACATAGGAAAGGGGCCATAACCAAGCACGTTTACATACTGCACTTTACATATTGATGTATGAATGTATGTGTAGAGTAGAAGATGCATGCTTTAATTAGATTAATGATGTATGCATGTATTAGATACGTCACCCATGCCATGCTTGCCATGCTAAACAAGATAAAATCTGTAACGATTTAAGATTTTAAAATTAACAAACGATCATGAGATTCTTGTGTTTATGAAATATGGATTTTTAAAACACGGAATTGAATATGGATTTTGATGTCTATAATTGGGATTTTCTGACAAAAACGGATATGCGTATTCGTAAGGCTGATGGGTTTTAAGTGTGACCACTGGTATCCTCCATCTACCTGGGAAATGAACAATTTAAGATGTCAATTTGAAATATTTAGTTCAAGGAAAAATTGAGGATCTCTTCATGATGTGATCATGATCGTCGTAAATTTTCTAAACCCCTTAACAAAATATTAAGTTTTAATCAGATGCTTTCCAATGAATGAACACTCATCGAATCCTAGATCGATTAGGGGAAAGACTGTCAGTGGCAGGGGACTCCTATCTATCATGGTGAGATGCGACGAATATAAACGGTTATATTCGGCCGTTGTATCATTGGGTCAAACTTAACTGAGTCGTCATAATAAGGTGAAAGTAAACGGTTATATTCAACCATTATGAACTTAGAAGCATAGAGTTTGGTTAAAAATCTATTAGATAGATAAGATCAATCGTTGCTCACCAAACTATCCAAGAATTATATATGATATAATTGACAAATGTTGTCTACCTAAATAACCATTCTTGAGGACTTCCAGTGGTTGACTTAAGACATGACGAAATATGGATCTTGGCTCACTAGAAAGAATTATGGGATATACTTTCCAAATTAATAGTAAGGGCTATTAATTTGATAAAAATAGTGGGAGATATATTATGAATGTATCATAATCATTTGAACATAATAAATAACTCAGACAATCTAATGTTTAATTTTGTGCTTTTATCATTGTAGATACCAAATAATGACAAACAACACAAACACACTATCCGTACGATCTGTCCTTGAGAAGGATAAGCTGACAGGAGGAAACAACTTCCTAGACTGGCAGAGGAATTTGAGGATTGTCCTCAGGCAGGAGCGCAAGCTTCATGTCATTGATATTCCTCCGGCAGGTCCCCTTCCTGAGGGCGCTACTGTTGAGGAACGAGCGGCCCACACAAAGGATGAGAATGATGCAACTGATGTTGCATGTCTTATGTTGGCAACTATGAGTGCTGAGCTTCAAAGACAGCATGTGCATATGGATGCATATACTATCTATGAGCACTTACAAAGCATGTTTGCAAGCCAAACTCGTCAAGAAAGGTTCAACACGAGCAAGTCACTTTTTAATTGCAAACAAGGGGCAAGTGAACCAGTTGGCCCACATGTTCTGAAGATGATTGGTTACATTGAGTATCTTGATACTTTGGGTTTCCCGATTATTCAAGAAATTGGTATTGACCTAATCATGAATTCTTTGAACAACAAATTCACCCAGTTTATCATAAACTACAACATGAATGAATTTGACAAAACACCTACTGAATTGTTGGCTATGTTGAGAACATATGAGACCAACATGAAGACGGCTGAACCTGCTCCCATACTGATGGTGGGCAATAAAGGTAAGGCCAAAGGGAAAGGCAAGTGGAAGGGTAAGAAGAAGACAGGTTCTGATTCTACACCCAAGCCAAAGTCAGGTCCCAAACAGGCTTTAAAGCCTAAAGGTGGGGTCGCTAAGGGTGAATGTCACTACTGTAAGAAAACTGGTCACTGGAAGAGAAACTGTTCAGTTTACTTGGAGGATCTGAAGAAGAAGAGGGCTGAGCAAGCTTCTACTTCAGGTATATATGTTATAGAAGTCAATCTGTCTATTTCTACATCTTGGGTATTGGATACTGGATGTGCTTCACACATTTGTATAAATGTGCAGGAAATGCAGAGAAGTAGGACATTGGCTAAAGGAGAAATGGACCTACGAGTTGCCAATGGAGCAAGAGTTGTTGCTTTAGCTGTAAGAACATATTATTTATCTTTGCCCTCTGGGCTAGTTTTAGAACTGGAAAATTGTTATTACGTGCCTGCGATTCGCAGAAACATTATTTCTGTTTCTTGTTTGGACAAGAAAGGTTTTTCATTTACAATAAAGAACAACAGTTGCTCTTTTGCTTTGAATGATTTAACCTATGGTGTTGCGCGTTTGTTTAATGGTTTATATGTTCTTGACTTAGATAATCCTGTCTGTAATATAGAAAACAAACGACTTAAAGTTAATGACTCAAATCAAACATACCTCTGGCATTGTCGTCTAGGCCATATAAATGAGAAACGCATATCCAAATTACATAAGGATGGATATTTGGATAAGTTTGATTTTGAATCATACCAAGAATGAGAATCTTGTTTGCTTGGTAAAATGACTAAAGCCCCTTTCACTGGTAAGGGTCAAAGGGCCACTGAACGTCTGGAGCTAATACATAGTGATGTATGCGGCCCAATGCGTGTGATGGCTAGAGGAGGCTACTACTACTTCATAACATTTACTGATGATTTCAGTAGATATGGATATGTATATCTTATGAAGAATAAATCCGATTCTTTTGAAAAGTTCAAAGAATACAAGGCTGAAGTAGAGAAGCAAATTGGCGGAGGCACAAGTATTAAAATCTTACGATCTGATCGTGGAGGAGAATACTTGAGCACTGAATTTAAAGATTATTTAAAGGAGTGTGCTATTGTATCACAACTCACTCCGCCAGGTACACCTCAATGGAATGGAGTTTCAGAGAGGAGAAATCGCACCTTGTTGGACATGGTACGATCGATGATGAGTCATGCAGATCTTCCAATTAGTTTCTGGGGTTACGCTCTAGAAACAGCGGCTTTCACACTTAACCGTGTTCCTACTAAGAAGGTTCAAAAGACTCCATATGAGATATGGGAGAAGAAACGGTCAGGCATGAACTTTATGAAAGTTTGGGGATGCAAGGCGTTTGTGAAACGTCAAGTATCTGACAAGCTTGGACCTAAATCTGAAGAGTGCAATTTTGTGGGATACCCTAAAGAAACAAAGGCGTATTATTTTTATAGTCCTTCTGAGCAGAAGGTGTTTATTGCTCGAGACGCTGTTTTCATGGAAAGAGATTTTGTTTCCAAAAGAAACAGTGGGAGAACTATAGACCTCGATGAAGATCGAGAACCACAAAATAGCATTGAACTTGAAGTGGAACAGGAGCAGGATAATGATAATGCTCAACAAACACAGGTTGTTCGTAGAACTGGTAGAATTCGCTATGAGCCAGAGAGATATGGATTTCTCTTGACTCAATGTGGTGATTTGATGCTCATAGATGAAGATGAGCCTCTCACATACCAAGATGCTATGAACAGTCCAGACTCTAAGAGATGGCTAGAAGCCATGAAATCCGAGATGGATTCCATGTACGAAAACCGAGTATGGACTTTGGTTGATCCACCTGAAGGGGTAAAACCCATAGGGTGCAAATGGGTTTTCAAGAAGAAAACTGACATGGATGGAAATGTTCAGACCTATAAAGCAAGGCTGGTTGCAAAAGGTTTCAGACAAATTCATGGTATTGACTATGATGAGACTTTCTCACCAGTGGCTATGGTCAAGTCCATAAGGATTTTGCTTGCTATTGCAGCATTCCATGATTATGAAATCTGGCAAATGGATGTCAAAACAGCCTTCCTTAACGGAATACTTGAAGAGGATGTGGATGTGTACATGACACAACCTGAAGGTTTTGTCGATCCAAGGAATGTTAGCAAGGTATGTAAATTACGTCGATCCATTTATGGATTGAAGCAAGCCTCTAGGAGATGGAATATCCGTTTTGATGAAACAGTCAAAGAGTATGGCTTTGTTCAAAACGAAGATGAACCTTGTGTTTACAAGAAGGTTAGTGGGAGCCATGTGGCATTCATAGTACTATATGTTGATGACATACTACTAATGGGGAATGACATACATTCTCTCAAGGCTGTTAAGATTTGGTTAGGGAGCAACTTCTCTATGAAAGACTTAGGTGAAGCATCCTAAATTCTAGGAATGAGGATCTGATGCAGCCAAGTAAAGAGTAGAAATAGGATTTGAAGCTGAATCTGAATAGGGGAATTAAACTAAGCAAACCTTGATAGTTGCTAGAAGTATTTTAGATAAAATTTTTGTCAATCAGTGCCTTACAAGCTTACAAATCTGGGATATATATAGTTCCCTGATAATTAATTCTAGAACCTTCTAGAACTACTAATATTAAAACTATAATACTTTCCCATAATTACCTTCCTAATATATCCTTAATTATATATATATTCTAGATAATTCTAGCTCAGATCAGAATATTCCCAGAATGTTCTAGAATCTGCATCATCTTCCCCCGGGTGAAAAGAAACTCGTCCTCGAGTTTTAATCAGGAACATCACCTTTATATGGTAGCAGGTGTTTAACATTGAATACATCAGATGACTTGATGTGATCTGGTAACTTCAATTTATAAGCATTATCATTCACTCGTTTCAATATCCTGCAGGGACCAACTTTCCGATCATGCATCTTCTGGTTTTCTCCAGGAAGGAACCGATCTTTTGTTAGAACAGCCCATACATAATCACCTTCTTGAAAAACAACCTTGCGACGATGAAGATCTGCCGCCACTTTATACTTCATATTATTTGCTTCAATGTGTTCCCTCACATTCTCATGTATTTCTTTAATACGCTCAACCATTTCTTCAGCCTTTGTATTTGCTTTCTTCAAATTAGGAATGGAAACCAAATCAAGAACTGTATTAGGATTCTGCCCTCCAACAACTTCAAAAGGACTTAATTGAGTAGTGCGATTCTTAGAGTGGTTATATGCAAATTCAGCGAAAGGTAGCACCAAATCCCATTGTTTAGGTTTGTTCCCAGCAAGACATCGTAAAAGATTACCCAAACTGCGATTGACCACCTCTGTTTGACCATCTGTTTCTGGGTGATAAGCTGTGCTAAAACGCAGCTCAGTTCCAATTTTCTTCCACAAGGTCCGCCAAAAATGTCCCATGAACTTAGTGTCTCGGTCAGATGTTATTGAGTGAGGAACACCGTGTAAACGAAATATCTCTTTAAAATAAAGTTCTGCCACGTGTGAAGCGTCTATTGCCTTCCGACAAGGAACAAAATGTGCCATCTTTGAAAATCGATCCACCACTACCATGACAGAATCTGATCGCTTTTGCGTACGAGGTAAACCGATGACAAAATCCATGCTTACATCATTCCATGGCGCAGAAGGAGTAGGGAGTGGAGTGTATAAGCCTGCATTTGTAGAACCACCCTTTGATCTTTGACATATATGACATCTTTCAACATATCGAGTGACATCCCTCTTTAATTTTGGCCAAAAATACTTATTTTCAATTAATGAAATAGTCTTGTCTCTCCCAAAGTGACCCAAAGCATGTGTTTCGGTCACTATCTTTTCACGTAGTGAACATTCAGGAATACAAAGTTGTAAACCTTTGAAAAGAAAGCCTTCTTGAAGTTGATATTCAGAATGTTTACCTTGAATTATTGCCTCAAGTATTGGCCCAAAGAACTTGTCATCGGCGTATAACTCTTTGAATGTATCGAAACCTGCAACTTCAACCCTCATTTCTGTTAGGAATGAAGACTTCCTGCTCAAAGCATCTGCCACTTTGTTTTGAATACCAGCTTTATGTTTGATTGTAAAAGTGAATCTTTGTAAGAAGCTGACCCACTTGGCATGCCTTTGACTTAAATGTTGTTGGCTGTTAATAAACTTTAATGCTTCATGATCAGAATTAAGAATAAATTCACGTTGTACAAGGTAATGCTCCCAATGCTTAAGTGCATGAACAATGGCATAAAATTCCACATCGTATGTTGAGTATTGGCAGCGCGAACCATTAAGTTTCTCGCTGTAAAAAGCAATAGGACGACCTTCTTGGCTTAAGACAGCCCCTATGCCCACCTTTGATGCATCACAGTCCACCTCAAATACTTTGTCAAAATCAGGTAGTGCAAGTACTGGTGCCTCAGATATTTTCTTCTTGATTAACTGAAAACTTTCTTCAGCTTCTTGGGTCCAACTCAATGTTTTCACAGATTTTATACAATCTGTTATGGGAGCTATAAGACTGCTGAAATTCCTTATAAATCGCCTATAGAAAGATGCCAACCCATGAAAACTGCGTACCTCTTGAATTGTCCGGGGAGTTGGCCAATCAAGAATGGCTCGGACTTTAGTCTGATCAACTTTAATCCCTTCATCAGAAATGATATACCCCAAAAACAGCACGCTTTGTACTCCGAAATTGCATTTCTTCATGTTAACATACAGTTTTTCACGTCTCAATGTTTCGAACACCTCTTTAAGGTCTTGTTTGTGAGCTTCAATAGAGGGACTATAAACCAATATATCATCAAAATAGACGACAACGCACCTTCTGAGAAATGGTTTCAGCACATGATTCATGATACGCATAAATGTACTAGGAGCGTTTGATAACCCGAAGGGCATTACCAACCATTCGTATAAGCCGTCTCGTGTTTTAAATGCAGTTTTCCACTCGTCTCCCGGCCGAATGCGAATCTGATGATAGCCACTTCGAAGATCAATCTTTGAAAATATCTTAGCCCCAGCCAGTTGGTCCAACAAATCTTCAAACCGGGGTATTGGATAGCGATACTTCACAGTGATTTTATTGATTGCGCGGCTATCCACACACATGCGCCATGTGCCATCTTTCTTTGGAGTTAATAATGCAGGGACTGCACATGGGCTTAAACTTTCTCTGATTAATCCTTTGGCAATTGCATCCTCCACTTGTCTCCGCAACTCATCATGCTCTTTTGGACTCATACGATATGCTGGTTTGTTGGGAAGACTTGAGCCTGGGATCAGATCAATTCGATGTTGAATATCCCTCATAGGAGGTAGACCAGGTGGTAGTTCTTCTGGTGTTAAATCTGTAAATTCTTCAAGTAATGGCTTAATATAATCAGGAACCTGTGTAGGTGTCTGCACTTCACGGTTTACTAGCGCCATAAGAACTCCAGATTTTTCAACTTTCCCCATGAAATTTGCAATGGACAGTATGTTGTCACCGTCGATTTTATCTTCTTTGGCAGAAAAATTGTCCTTCATAGGAGCTAGGATGACTTTAACATTATCTTTCCAGAATGAATAAGTGTTCTTCTTGCCATCATGAATAGCATTGCGATCATATTGCCAAGGCCTGCCAAGAAGTATATGACATGCATCCATCTTGACTACGTCACACCAAACATTATCAAAATACTTGCGTCCAATAGAAAATGATACTAGGCAGCGTGTATCAACAGAAACCTCGTTTCCCTTCTTGAACCATGACAATTTGTATGGTCGTGGGTGTTTTTCTTGTTTTAACTTCAATTTATTGACTGCCTCAAGAGAAATGACATTCTCGCAACTGCCACTATCAATAATTAACTTGCAGACCTTACCTTCAATAGTGCATGTTGTGTGAAAGATGTTGTTACGCAGCCAGTCTTCTTTTGGTTCTTCTTTAGGCAGTAACAGGGCTTTGCGAATCACCAGTGACTCTCCAACATCTCCATACAAGATATCTTCATCCTGTTCGCTATCGTATATTGGTTCATTCTCATATCCAACGCTTTGGCTATGTTCTTCTTCATTAATCATAAGTTGTTTTCCCCGTTCACGCCTACAAGCAGCTGAAGTATGGCCTGGTTCGTTGCATTTAAAACATTTTAATCCAGCTCCCTTGTTCCTGTTTTGCGTGGTAGCGGCTTCAGAATTATTCTTTCGTGGAATATTTGAGTTTTGAGAACCTCTGGTCTGATTTTCGGATTTAAATTGTTGATTGGCGGGTCTGTCTTGGCTTTGAGCACTCTGAAATTTGGACTTTCCCAACCTGTTTTGGCGTTTTTCAACAGCCAGAGCCGCCTGGTAAGCTTCTGAAACTGACCAAAATGTGTGAAGGTCAAGTGCTTCTTGAATATTTAAATGCAATCCTCCCAGGTATCGTGCGACCAACTGTTCTTCGCTTTCTGATAAATCATTTCGAGATACTAACTGATAAAATTCCTCAGTATATTCATCAACTGACCTGCTTCCTTGACGCAAATTTTGAAGGCGCTGAAACATAGCTTGGACATAGTTACTAGGTAGAAAATTTTCTTTTAACTTCTTTTTCATCTTCTCCCAATCTGTAATCCTGATTTTTCCTCTTCTTTCCCGTTTCAATTTCAGCTGTTCCCACCAAGCAGAAGCTCTTCCCTTCAACTTGATGGCTACTAATTTCACCTTCATGTTTTCCGGAACTTCTTTGAACTCAAAGATTCTTTCGACAGTATTGAGCCAATCAACAAACTCTTCAGCTTGTAGACTACCACTAAATTCAGGAATTTCAATCTTAAAATGTCCATCCCACCTTCGATTTTCTCTGACTGGTGTTTCACGTCGAGAATTTCGATTGTAAAATGGATTGTTATATGTGCTACCTGACTCAGACTCTTCATCACCATTGTGGTTCGATGACTCGAGTTGAGCCAATCGCTGGGTCAGAATCTCAACCTGCCTCCTTAGTTCGTTAACTTCTTCCCTTGGATCTTCCGTATTAGTTTGTGCAGCCGTTCTGCCACCTCTTCTGGGAGCCATGCTTAAGCAGAAACTAACGGATCAATGGTAGCTCTGATACCACCTGATGCAGCCAAGTAAAGAGTAGAAATAGGAGTTGAAGCTGAATCTGAATAGGGGAATTAAACTAAGCAAACCTTGATAGTTGCTAGAAGTATTTTAGATAAAATTTTTGTCAATCAGTGCCTTACAAGCTTACAAATCTGGGATATATATAGTTCCCTGATAATTAATTCTAGAACCTTCTAGAACTACTAATATTAAAACTATAATACTTTCCCATAATTACCTTCATAATATATCCTTAATTATATATATATTCTAGATAATTCTAGCTCAGATCAGAATATTCCCAGAATGTTCTAGAATCTGCATCAGGATCTATAGGGATAGATCTAGAAGGATAATCGGTCTAAGTCAGAGTACATACATCGATAAGGTTTTGCATCGTTTTGGTATGCAAAATGCAAAAAGGGGATATGTCCCCTTGTCTCAAGGGATAACGATCTCTAAAGATCAGTGTCCGAAATCATTGGATGACAAGGACCGCATGAGTAAGGTTCCATATGCCTCAGCAATTGGATCCATCATGTATGCGATGGTATGTACTCGCCCAGATGTTTCGTATACTTTAAGCATGACGAGCAGATACCAATCTAATCCAGGTGAAGGTCACTGGACGGCTGTCAAGAATATTCTAAAGTACTTGAAAAGGACTAAAGATTCATTCTTGGTGTATGGAGGAGAGGAAAAACTGGTTGTAAAAGGTTACACCGATGCAAGTTTTCAAACAGACAGGGATGATACTGTATCACAGTCTGGTTTTGTGTTTTGTCTAAACGGAGGTGCTGTAAGTTGGAAGAGTTCAAAACAAGAAACAGTAGCTGATTCTACAATGGAGGCTAAGTACATTGCAGCTTGTGAAGCGGCTAAGGAAGCTGTTTGGATTCGAAAATTCATTACTGATTTGGGAGTGGTTCCATCGATCGCAGATCCCATTGATCTATACTGCGATAATAATGGAGCCATTGCACAGGCTAAAGAACCTAGAGCTCACTCCCGAACCAAACACATACTCAGGAGATATCACCTCATTCGAGAGATTAATGAAAGGGGTGATATACACATATGTAAAGTGCACACAAATGATAACATTGCAGACCCACTAACCAAAGGCTTGTCGCAGAAGAAGCACGACGGTCACACTAGTTCCATGGGTATTAGATACATGGGTGATTGGCTCTAGTGCAAGTGGGAGATTGTTGGTGTAGGTGCCCTAGAGGCAATACAATGTTTATTTTGATAAACCTTTATGTCAATTGATTATTCAATAAACATATTTATTATGACTTTAATTACTGCGATATATTTGTTAGCATAATAAATGTCCTTAGAATCATGATACACATTGTATAGTTTAGTACATGACTTGAACTTGAGATTATATAATATATCATATTCTTAAATGTCCCTAGTCGAGTATTATTATTATAGGACAATAATAATACATAAATAGACTAGTATGTTGTTTGACTGATAACCACATCTCATTGGTTATAAGTATGGGGATATTAAAGTCAATACATAGGTACATGTAGGAGTACATGATATTGGACAGACCCACAGTGAGATTCTTCATGTTTGATAAAGTCATAAGAAAGGCTCACAGTGATAATGGTGTAATGATCCTTTGACTTGAGATCATTATATTTCTATACGAGGATTAATATACTTTGACTACATTAAAAGTTACCTTTGACCGGGTGATGATAAAAGTGGACATCGGGTATATCATGAGTCGTATGAGAAATATGAATGATAGATAAAGGATTTAACCCTCCTATAATTAGGAGAGATATTATTGGCCTCTTGATTGAGTGAGACTATAAAATGCATGGTCGTGCTCAAATAATGATTTGTTTTCATAGTCTACTCATGGATCAAGTAAACCCGGATTAAATGTTGAAGAGGATGACTAAATACATGCCTCGAGTTTAATCTATAATATATATGGTTAAAGGGATTATATTACACTGAAACATTAATCACGAAAGGTTTTATCGAATCACGATTTAATTATTATTTAATTGGGTAGCAATGATGTATTACTAGATACCGCTCATTGTTTATAATTTTATTGGAGAATAAAATTATTGCTAATTAAATAATAGTCTATAGGGTCACACACATAGAGTACTTAAAGGAATAATTAATTTAAATTATAGATTTAAATTAATTGATGATTATTTGAATTTTATTATATTAATTAAGTGAGACTTAATTGAAATAATATAAATTCGAATTTGAATTCTGCCATTAATAATTAAGTGTGACTTAGTTATTAATTAAATAATAAAATTCGGTTTTATTATTTAATCCTAAACCTACATGGGTTAGGCTTTGCTGTTATGGGTTGCTATTATGGGCCTATTAACCAACCATTATAAATAGATAATGTAGGGTTAATAAGGATTACGTTTTTCAGAAAAAAAAAAACGAAACCCTAGCAGCAGCAAAGGCAGAGAGAAAAGGCAGAGGCAGAATTCGAAATCATCAAAGGAGGCTAGTACATCCATTCCGTAATCAAGATCGTGAGACGTTCTTGAAGGTGCTCGTGTGGATACCATAGAGGTGCTTTCGAGAGGAAGACACAAGTCGTGAAAGCTAGGATCTCCGTTGAGTTCGTGTAAGTCAAGACCAGACAAAGGTATGATTCCGTTTCACCATAATCTGTCAATCTTATACATGATCCTGCGTTAGGGTTCCGAAATTTTTCGTTATATTTACGTTTAATCCGCTGCGTTTTATGCCTCGGAACCCAACATAAATGGATAGAGATAGAGCCCTAATGGCTTCAATTTATTGATTATAGGGAAAAAGCAACGAGCTTCTGTTCTTAATTTGAATGATTACCCGATCTAATTAGACGTTAAAAAGGTATTAGTGCCTGATACGGGAATGGATTATCCCATGAACGGATTCTTTATTTTTTAATGAATCCTAATTATTGACATTTTCCATTATGGAATGGAAATGTGTGTGTAGAAGAAACAGTATATTGATAAAAAATTCCAAAATCAAAAGAGCGAATAGGTTGAAAAAATAAAGGATTTCTAAGTATTTTGTTATCCTAAACGAACATAAATTTATTCATTTAAATGGAAAAGAGAGGATAGAGAATCTGTTGATAAGTTTACCTGTATCCGATGTAT
>CM053809.1:52500-62500 GCA_028671895.1 Oenanthe sinensis | reverse complement strand
GATAACTCAACTAACATACAAGAAACAATTAAAGTATTGGACATGAAAATAATATACAAAAGGTTCTGGAAAGATATAATCAGTTAAATCCAGATTTCCTGAGTTGCTGAAAATGAATGATGAATTTCTGAATTTCATTTTCCTTTAGCTTCCTCCACTTCAATGTTCTTCAAAGATGGGGTTCTTTCAATAAAGAAACAAATCATTAGTAAAGACTTCTGACCAATCATTCTTGTTCATCTTGCAATTCGAACTAGAACATACAGCTCTCTATGTTCCCCATAAGAGGTTAACTCATTCTCCCCTTAAGGTTGTTCTCTCTTGGAATGAAAGTCACTTCCTCTTTTTCTTCAGGATGTTCTATTTCCAGGAAACATATATTTCTTTCTTCCCTGCACTACTCCACTGACTTCATCTATCACTGAAACAAGAAATAAAACACACTTGGACACTTTTCAGATGCCCCTTGAAAATCTCCTTCACATTCTTCTTTACCCAGAAAACTTCTACTTAGCAAAAACTCCCCCTGAGTTGATACTTTTCAAAGAAATCTTCATTTTCATTCATTGATCGTGATAGAAAGAATTCTTCTGCCGAACCTCTCCTAAGAATGTTCCAAGGACAGATCTTCAAACAAATAGAGCAAAGTCCCTTAGATATCTTTTCAGAATAAGATATAGCATTGCAATCCAAGATGTTAAGATTCTCCATAACTTCTCCCCCTTAGTACGACAAGTAACTTCTTCTCAATTGACAAAAAGTAACTTCTCCACTTCAGACGAAAAATTAGTTAAGTTTACAACATCTTTAGGGATTAGGCTCCAACCAATTTCTAAGAAACTCCCCCTTAGTAATTTCTCCCTTGCATCACTAAGGTTTAAATTTCATCTAATTCTCCCCCTTAGTTCATGCAAGCTCCAATCCACCCTTGTGTCTTTAGATATCCTCTAAGTAACCTCCACAAGATAGGATTGACATATCTCATTTCTTGTATCACCAAGAGATCTCGTTTCTTGTATCACCAAATTCTCCCCCTTAGTTGAGAATATCCTTTAAAACAATAAAAGTATCATCTACATCCAATCGAAAAAGAAACTCTCCTCCAATTGAATATAAAATCCTCCTTAGGCCTAAAAATTAATGTCTCCCCCTTTGAGATTGAGAATAACATGAATTAATAGACTCAAAGGTAATAGTTTGAACATTCCCACTAAGCTTCAGCTAGACTCTTCTTCAGCTTGTCTTCCGGAAAAGAATCTCTTCAACATTCCAGAGCTAGAAAATTCAGTAACAGGATTCAAGCATAGTAGCAAGGTTAGTGTTTGGTCTATGGTTTCCTCACTTCTACTACGTTCTGTTGGTGTTTACACTTTCAAGCGTAAGTGTTCCACTCATTTCTCTCCCTATTTCTATCACTCAAGTGTATCACTCCCTCACTTCACTCAAGTGTTTCTCTCCCTTACTTGCACTCATTCCATTTATAGCAATTTGTACCTGCAAGTAAATCCATGCTAGTCTCACCAAGATATTATGGATCGTTGACTGTACCATGTTGTCGATCACTAAAGATCTAGGTTCTGAGATGGAATCTCAGACAGGGTTTCAGTTAGGCCGTCACCCAACTCACCATGAGCAAATCCATGCACACGTGGCTCGTCGTCGGGGAATAACCCTTCTGAAATTGGAATTTCTTCCATTCCAGGAGTGACTGAAATCCCAACACCCTGATCCTCAAAAGACTCATCAAATTGGTAAACCAACTGAATCATAGTCTACGAGTTGTTGCTCAGCTACTTTCAGCATCAACAATCTCCCCATATGCAAATCCATGCACTGGATCGTTGAATGTGGTATGCGTACTAGCAACTATCTAAGCATCAACCGACTCCCCATATGCAAATCCATGCACTGGATCGTTGACGGTGATATGCCTTTAAGCTTTGAGCGATCCATGTATTCCAGAATTTGAATTCCTGGGAGAGTAGACATGTACAACATCTTTCTCAATCACCTGTGAAGATGAATTAACTCACTATTTTCAGTCATGGAAAACTGTTAGTGATTGCCTCTCAACATCAACAAATTGCTCTGCGGATGTGAAATCCCGTTAGGGAACTAGGACTGTTCCTCCTAGGAAGGTTGACAAGGATTCTAATATATGGCAAGAAATCCAAGTTTCCCTCAAATACCTGTGAAGGTGGCTCAACAACTTCATTCACCATGAATGGTAAACACAGAAGTTTAGGGGTTTTACCTATACCTCACAATGTGCACTTCTTGCAATGTGTCCTCACAATTGTTAGTCCCAAGAGAGGCTAGAGAACTGTTAGGTCCTATAACATCCCTTAGAAGCAAAAACTTTAGGATTACCATCAGCGTGAATACTTTTGGTGTGCTTGACTCATTACAAGGTGCTCTGGCTGACGAGCGAATTTTCAATGAAATCACCCTGTTGAGAGAGTTCATTCAGAAACGGTTGAATTGCCTTTTCAGCTCTGCATCCTTTTGAGAGAATACAGATGAGCTACAATTACCTCAATTTGTATACTTCTTTTCTTCTCTGGAGGTAGAGCTGTGGGTGCACTTCCGACTTCATCCTTATTTGCTGCATCAAGTGCAGTTTCTCCCTTATCAACCTCTAACTAACATAAGTTCCTTATATCACCAAGGGTTGAAAGTTTGAATTAGAATGATAGTGTTTGGTACTAAGGCCTTGGTTAGAAATTGATGGATTATTCAACTTCTTGACCTTCCCCTATAGCCACTTAGGCCAAGCCATTACGGCTAAATAGATAGAGTTGATCAGAGCTATATAAAATTTGGTAGAGTATGATTAAACTTATTCTCTATTCCTTCTTAGAAATATAGCATCGGAGCAATGTGTCCTCAAGAAACAATGCACCAGAGCTAAAATGTGGGAATTAATAAAGAATAGGTAAAAGAATATTAAGCCAAATTTCATAAACTCACAATTTTGAAAACCAAAAAAAATTTAACAGATTAACAAAAGTGTTCTTTTGAATTTCTCTTAGGCAAATATCCAATTGAAATTCAACTCTTTTAACAAAAACATTTTGATTAATAACTCAAATCTATTTCATCTTGCTCACTGTATGTTTTCAGAAATTGTTTTGCAATTCATTTTTATCGGATATTATCTCCGACTTAAAACAAAAAAAATCGAATGAATGCTTTAGTCATACAGTCCAAGGCACTAATCCCAAAGCAAACAACCATTGTTTTAATACTACAGGTCAATGTGAAACAGACATTAACAAGAGTTTTGAAAAACGTTTTACCAATGGTTGATACCTCAAGATCAAAACAATTTACTCAAATAAAATAGCCTGATACCATGCAACCTCAGTTACAAGTTATCAAGTAACTTTATTTAAACAAATCGTGGAGAGAAAACAGTTTTCATTACAAAACATTTAGAGAGAGAGAGGATATATGATTTTGAAATAGAAAGATAATCCTCAAGAAATGTTCTCTTTCAAAGAAAACTTTTAGTGGCTTTTCATTCTCTGGCAAATGAATGCATGTTTAGATAAAACATTTTTCACAAGAAATAGACAAGAAATTTCTTTATGCATTCAAGTTCTAAAGAATGAAAAACATATGTTAATACTAATGAATTATCAAAGATATGAATGACAAGATATTCAAAAGTACTAACATCATTCAATCATTTTGTAATAAAATATATCTTACTACAAAATAATAAAGCACATAAGATACTTACATTATGCTAGACAATTACCATTTGTCGCTTGAAACAAACACATATTGCAATATAGATCATGGTAATTCGAAAGCATAAAACATAAGCATCCGCTAAACACTGAACATACATTGACCGAATGACAACATTTAACTTCTTACACTACATCTCAACAATTATCACATAAGCATATTGAAAATACTCATGACAATCAGAATGTATGTAAGCTCGAGGTACTAGTTGCATCAGAGATCAAATACCTTTAAATATTAATGTTAAAATTTATGATCTTTGACAACCCCTCGTGATGTAGTAACTTACTTTCAATATCAGTGTTTTTGAAATAATCTTTTTGTCACTTAGTGCAGAAATTCTAAGTGGCATCACTAATATCAAAAGAATGACAACTAATATTAATGGATTTTACAAAAGACATGAATTACATCACTTAAACTACATATTAAGTGGTTCCATTAATATTAGCATTAAACAATTAAAAGTAAATAAAATTACAATTAATTAATATATACAAATACTTATGCTGAAACATTTGATATATATAGCATGAATAACATATGACAGCACAAAGTACGAGGTCCTGGATATAAATTGACTATACAAAGAGATGCTACATTGTTAGGTCCCTAAGTCCCGGGTGATCATAGGTAATCTCATAATGATAATATTGAGTCCCGGGTGGTCACACGCCAAACATTAATCAGTTCCTAGGGATCGTAGACATCTAAATAGCATGAACACTCTCTATAAACATTATGTTTAGATAAATCAATATTAGACTAGAGTGACATACCTTAGTCAATAGAGCTTTTACTGGTGTATGATCGTTGAATGAACAATTACTCCTCTTTGCCCTAGAGATCGAACGTTTACTCCTTTCGAGATTGAACGTTTACTCCTTTTGGACAGGAATAACTTTTCAGCTACCAGTTAACATTGTTCCTCGAAACAATACCACGCTCATCCAGACGGAAACTGCATTACCTTCAACACCCAAATATTTCCTTGTAGATATTGGTCTTGGCAGCAGCTTCACTAAACTCAGCACTCTAGAAATCAGTAGTCCTGACACTGGCAGAGTAGAACCTTCAAAAACTCCGAACTACCCTTCAGCTTCTGTATCAATACCAAGTCTTCATGTGGATTGATTCCTTGTGCTAAGTGTATCTGCCTCTGGTTCAATTTAGTTAGTTCCTTGATTCGAACCCTACTCAATCTTGATTAGTTAGTGCATCTTCATTCTTCATTGAATTCACTCAGAAAAACCAATGAAATACTCTTATACATGCACGGTACTACCAATCACTACTCTACTACCCAGATTCATCAAGAACTGACTCTAGGAAATGTTGTTACACAAAACCCTTTGTCATGACAGATGTGTCATTAATGTTTCCTTAGATATTCAGTGGGTAGAGTAGTCTTCTTCAAATATGATTGAGATCATCTTGCATTATCTTTAAATTGACAATTTCCTTTCTAATATGCAATAACTCAATCTGGATCACTCAGTGTTCCTAAGAATCTCAACTCTTACTCAATGAGCACTGCTAGCCTTTGAACATCAAACACGACTAGTTGATCCAACTTACTGATGCTCCCCCTGTGATGCTGCTTGCAGCTTTTCTTCATCTGGTGTCATCTGATCTTGAGCCCTAAACAGGATGTCAACCTTTAGAAATTCAGAGCTAAAATCAAACGAATGCTAGGGAGCTTGATGATGTTGTTCACTGCATCTAGATCATCTTAAATCAATCATAGACTCTGTGTAAGCTCTTAACTCCAAATAAGATAGCCTTCCATCACACCATGTGACTTCAGGCATGATTAATCTTACTTGATGTCTTCTCTTTACATTTGCTGATTAGACTTGCTGTGTCAACTGATTCAGCCGTAGTGAATAGGAAACCTTAAGTCTATCCATTATCCTTGTAATTCCACTCAAGGTCTGGATTTCCCTATTAACTCCTCCATTTGGTCATGAAGTTTGGAAACTGAACTTTACTCTAGAATACTCCTTTCAGTGCAGACATAACATAGAACTTCGTTCGTCAACAAATTCCATTACCTGCCCTCAAAGTGTTCTTACAGCAATCTGCCTAATCCTTTGAATGTGATTAATCACTGAGATGCTTCATCTATCGAATGCACGAACAAACACCAAAACTAAACAAGGTAGTCTTTGACTTAACTTCCCTTCAACTGACATACTTCACTAATGTCCTTCTTAAAAGAATTTCATTAGAAGTTGTCCTTTCTCACCAACTTCATCTTTACCGTCGAATCCGTTATCTTGATAAACCAAGTATTAGTTGATAAACCAAGTGTGAGAGCATCACTTGTTGTTGCAGCTAACTCCATTCTGATAAACTTCAACGAATAGTTGACTTCATCATAAGCATTACATTTCGTGTCAGCAATAACCTCACTTCCAGTAGAGTGAGCTTCTATTTCTCTTGACCCCGATCAATATTGTTCATCCTCGAACTGATATTAGGAAACCCTTCGCAAAGAATTCCCTAGGTCTTCCTTAATATTGTGCTTCAGATCATTCAAGAAAAATAGGTAACCTTGCTTAACCATTTGAATACCAAAGCAAAAGTAGTTACATGCCTCGAACATGAAAATGTCAGAGATATATAACTTGTACATGTTGAAAGATACTCTGCATTCACAAATGATTAAGACACGTGGTCCTCAATTTGATTGAGTCCAAGGGTTAGAGATATTTTTAAACATAGTTAACAACAAAGCATTCAAGTTCAACATGCTCATTCTTATTTGACTGATCACACATCATCTATATCAGCCTCAACAAGTAGTCTTGGCTATGAGCTCAGTGATCCCAACCTAACTTAAGGTGGACTAGCAGTCTATAAGAATCATGTCGTACATATATGTAGTCATAGAAGAATCAATCACTCAGATTCCTAATTCTTCTAAATCACCTTTGTTGTTCACTTTAACATTATATTATCTCTAATTACCTGAGTCAATTTAAATTTAAAAATTTAATTCATGGTTTATTAAACTGACCCCTAGGCAATTCCCAAATTAGAAACAAACTTATCTTAACAAGCACATGATCAAATATAGCATTTAATACAACCATGCGAGTATAAACAGATTATTGACAATGTAAACATCAAGGCACTTATCATGCAGCAAATACTCTTTCCGGTAAATGTACCCCTACAAATACCTAAGACTCTATATGCTAACATGATCAATTATCGTAAAGCAGGCATTAAATCACATAAGATCTAATCATGAAGTCAAATACTGAAAAACAAGCAACACTAACAAACTAGCATAAGTTATCTAATTTATATAGAAATCAAGGTGAGACATGCATTACATCAAACTTATAATATAATGCAGTTCAACACTTAATACTCTATAATTGAATCAAACAAGTATAAACTAGTTAGAAAGTATACCTGAGCGATGCTTAGCATTCCATCTCGAGTGATAATCAATTGATCCAAATCAATTTCCATTCTACTGACACTCATGGAAGTATCCTTGCATTTGACCTCAATAACCAATGATGTTCCTGCTTCAACCCAAATTGATACCTGATTGTTCTGCTTAAAGACCCCGACATAGAATGTCTCATGTTCTGCTTGAAAAGATCACTCTTTTTTGTATGTGTGCAATAACCCCTTCATTATCATATGTCAGTGGTAATCAAACCTTGTGTATTTCTGCCACTGATGTCCTTTAACCAAATCTTCAATTGTTATTTTGGTTCTTTGATCGATAAACTGAATTCCTTTTCAAAATCCCAAATTCTTCAGATATTGATTCGAAAACCACTGATCGAAGACTCTTCCCTAAATGAACTAATCCCCTTTCAATAACCAAATGATCCACTGAGTAGACCGATGTAGAAATACATCTCCAATGGTAAGATCAGGTCTCAACTCCATTAGAATGTTCTTTAGTCAGTTCGTTTGTCCTCAACGAACGAAGAATCAACTCCTGTTGTTTCGTTTAATAAAACATTTTGTTCAAACAGAAGTATTTAATTTTTTTTAGGAATTTAAATAATCAAAATAAATTGAAAATGCATTTTTGATAAATAATAATAAATTTCTCAATTTCAAATTATAAATAAAATAAAATTCGAAAAGAAAGTTTTGATATAGAGATAACAAAATTTTCAAGGTATATTAAATAATCCTGAAAAAGAAATTATTTCAAATCAAAATTAATTTCCAAAGAATTTTATAGAATTTATAATCCAAAACAGTTTCAATTATTATTAAAATAAAACATATTGAAAATATAAGTTTGATATAAAAATAATAAATTTTCAAGTCATCTTAGATATTCTTGAAAATAAATTATTTCAACCAAAATGATTTTCCAAAAAGTTTTATTAGATTTATAATTAAAACTTCCAAGCTTAAATTATAATTAAAATAAAACAACTCGAAATCATAATTTTGAAATAGAAATGCTAAATTTTCAAAACATTTAAAATGTTCATGAAAATAAATTATTTCAATCAAAAAAATATTTTCCAAAGAGTTTTATAAAATTTGTAATTAAAGTTTTATGAAAAATAAATTATTAAACCTCAAAAATAATTCTCAAATACTTTTAAGAATATTAAACTCAAAAGAAATTAAATTGGATTTTAAGATTAATTTTAGTTTTCAAATTAATAAAATTCTTAACTAAGAATATTAAAAATATAAAATATTTGACTCTGAAATTTAAAAGAAAATAAAATATTTTCCAAGATGTAAGATAAACTTGAAAAATAAATTATTTAAATTTAAAAATTATTTTCAAAATATTTTATATAATTAAATTCAAATTTAATTATTAAATTAATTATTAAACTAAAAACAATTTGAGAGAAAAACAATTTTTTGTTTTAAATAAAAGTTAAGCTATGTAGCAATGTGTCATGTTGAAACAGCCCTCTAAGTAGAACTTCTACATAGGAATGTTCTACATAGACTCTATCTCGAACACCAAGTAGAACTTCTACATAGGAATGTTCTACATAGACTCTATCTCGAACACCAAGTAGAACTTCTACATAGGAATGTTCTACATAGACTCTATCTAGAACATTAAGTAGAACTTCTGACTTAGAAAATATTTCCAACTCCAGAATTTCTACTTAGGTTCTATCTAGAACATTAAGTAGAATATTCTACATAGAAATGTTCTACTTAGGTTCTATCTAGAACATTAAGTAGAACTTCTGACTTAGAAAATATTTCTAACTCTAGAATTTCTACTTAGGTTCTATCTAGAACATTAAGTAGAATATTCTACATAGAAATGTTCTACTTAACCATCTCGAATATCTATCTCGAATATTCTACATAGGAATGTTCTACTTGGCCATCTAGAACATTTTGTACTTAGAAAAATTCCGGGCTTCAAAAAAAATTCTGGATGCCCAGTGAACCAATTGTACCCTCTTTAATCTCAAAAATAAAAATAGATCCAATCGATTTGTATATCAATCGAGTAGCTCTAATACCAATTGTTGGGTCCCGGAGATCGTAGAGGGGGGGTGAATACGATTCCCAAATTAAAAATATGACTATTAATAATTTTTGGGACAACATAAAAATTACTTTGGTTCAAACCCGGGTACTGTTCATCATCTTCTTCAACCTCAAGAACACCATTAAAATAACCAAGATAATGAACGGTAAATCATCCAAACCACACAACACAACAAGATCCAAGAATATAACTTTATATTCATTGAAGTGGGGTAGATGCTACAAACAAGTTCAAGAACATAAGCTCAAGAACACAACAAAGAAGTGATTTTTGTCTCCTCTAAAACTATTACATTTTTTAGATCTAGGAGACAAAAATCAACCATATCTTCTATACAAGATTTAACAAGTGCTTTCAATAGAAGAATAGAGGAGTGGTATAGATAAAGAAAATTATGGCCCTAAAATATTCAAGATCTAGTTTGGCCATGGGGGGGAGAAAAATAATTCTTTTTCTCTCTCCCCTTTTCTTTCTCATCCGAATTCTTACTTTGACCACACTGAAAATTGAGGCTTGAGTTTCTTCTTTTATTATAGAAAAAGGTGTAGCTTTTTACTTTTCCACCTTTTACTCTTGTCCACTCAAATCTTTTCTTCAAAGTCATGTGCCAAGCATGCATTTGGAAATATTTAATGTAAAAATAATATTTAATAAATATATAAAATATAAATAAAGAATATCTTTATTTATAAAATATATAAATAATTAAATAAATACTTT
>CM053809.1:35000-40000 GCA_028671895.1 Oenanthe sinensis | reverse complement strand
GTAAACAGCTATAGCAAGCAAAATCCTGATGGACTTGACCATAGCCACTGGTGAAAAAGTCTCATCATAGTCAATACCATGAATTTGCTTGAAACCTTTTACCACCAATCGTGCCTTATAGGTCTGTACATTACCATCCATGTTGGTCTTCTTCTTGAAAACCCACTTGCACCCTATAGGTTTTACCCCTTTAGGTGGATTAACCAAAGTCCATACTTGATTAGTATACATGGATTCCATCTCAGATTTCATGGCATCCAGCCATCTCTTGGATTCTGGAGTGTTCATAGCATCTTAGTAGGTGAGAGGCTCATCTTCGTCGATAAGCATCACATCACCATCTTGAGTTAAGAGAAATCCATAATATCTCTCAGGCTCATGGCGAATCCTACTAGACCTCCGAATAACCTGTGTTTCTTGAGCAGTGTTGTGGTCTTGTACATCCTGCTCAAGTTCCTCCATTGGTTCAATGTTATCTTGTGGGCCTCGAACTTCATCGAGATCTATTATCCTCCCACTGTTTTTCTTCGAAAGCATTTCTCTTTCAAGAAAAACTGTAGTTCGAGCAACAAACACTTTGTTCTCAGAAGGATTATAGAATGAATAACCCTTTGTTTCAATTGTGTATCCCACAAAATTATATTTGTCTGATTTAGGTCCTAGCTTGTCAGAAGTTAAACGTTTCACAAACGCTTCACATCCCCATATTTTCATAAATGACATGCTATGATGTTTCTTAGTCCATATCTCATATGGAGTCTTCTGAACCGTTTTAGTAGGAACTCGGTTAAGTGTATAAGCAACCGTCTCCAGGGCGTAGCCCCAAAAACTAATTGAAAGATCTGTATGACTCATCATCGATCGTACCATGTCCAACAAAGTATGATTCCTCCTTTCAGAAACTCCATTCCATTGTGGTGTTCCGGGAGGAGTGAGTTGTGATACAATACCACACTCTTTTAATAAACTCTTAAATTCATGGCTTAAGTATTCACCTCCACGATTAGATCGTAGAGTCTTAATACTTCCGCCAGTTTGCTTTTCTACTTCAGCTTTGTTTCTTTGAACTTTTCAAAAGAATCAGATTTGTTCTTCATAAGATACACATATCTACTGAAATTATCAGTAAACGTGATAAAGTAGTAAAAACCACCTCTTGTCATAGTACGCATAGGACCACATACATCACTATGTATAAGTTCTAATCGTTCAGTGGCCCTTTCACCTTGTCCAGTAAAAGGATATTTAGTCATTTTTCCAATGAGACAAGGTTCGCATGCTTCGTATGATTCAAAGTCAAACTTATCCAAGTATCCATCCTTATGTAACTTGGAAATGCGCTTCTCATTTATATGGTCTAAACGACAGTGCCAGAGGTATGTTTAATTTGAGTCATTTATTTTAAGACGTTTGTTATTCACATTATAGATAGGAGTGTCTAAATCAAGAACATAAACTGTTAAATAAACGTGCAACCTCATAGGTAACATTATTCAAAGAAAAGGAACAACTATTGTTCTGAATTAAAATGAAAAACCTTTCTTGTCTAAACAAGAAATCGAAATAATGTTTCTGCAAATTGCAGGCACGTAAAAACAGTTCTCAAGTTCTAAAATAAGCCCAGTGGGCAATGATAAATAATAAGTCCCTACAGCTAAAACAGCAACCTTTGCTCCATTGCAAACTCGTAGGTCGACCTCTCCTTTAGCCAAAGTCCTACTCCTTTGTAGTTCATGTACATTTATACAAATGTGAGAACCACATCCAGTATCCAATACCCATGATGTAGAAGTTGACAAATTGACCTCTATAACATAAATATCTGAATCAGAAGCTTGACCAGCCTTCTTCTTCTTCAGATCCTCCAAATAAGCATGACAGTTTCTCTTCCAATGACCTGGTTTACCATAATAGTGACAATCACCCTTTGCAACAACACCCTTAGGCTTTAAAGCCTGTTTGGGATTAGCCTTTGGCTTGGGACCAGAAGCAGATCCAATCTTCTTCTTTCCCTTCTATTTGCCTTTCCTATTAGCCTTACCTTTGTTATCTACCATCAACATGGCAGCAGGTTCAGCCTTTTCATGTTGGTTTCAGTAGTTCGTAACATGGCCAACAATTCAGTGGGTGTTTTGTCTATCTCATTCATATTCTAGTTCATAACAAAATGAGTATAGTCGTGGTTCAAAGATTGCAAGATTAAGTCAATCTGAGCTTCCAAACCAATCGGGAAACCCAAAGTATCAAGATATTCAATATAACCTATCATCTTCAGAACATGTGGTTTAACAGGTTCACGCTCTCCCTGTTTGCAAGCATACAGTGCTTTGCTCGTGTCGAACCTTTCTTGACGAGCTTGTCCCTCAAACATTCTTTGAAGGTGTTCAATCATCTCATAAGCATCCATATGCTCATGTTGTTTTTGAAGCTCAACACTCATGGTTGCCAGCATGAGACATGCAATATCATTCACATCATCAATATGCTTCTGATAAGCATTTTGCTGAACGCGAGTTGCATTCTCAGCAGGAGGAGCAGGTGAAGGAATTTCAATGACATGGAGCTTACGCTCTTGCCTGAGGACAATCCTCAAATTCCTATACCAATCCAGGAAGTTAGTTCCTGTCAGCTTGTCCTTTTCAAGGGTTGCTCGTACGGAGAAAGTATTTGTATTGTTTGCCATTTAACTATCTACAATGTTTAAAATGCATAAAATAAACATTAGATTGTCTGAGTTATTTATTATGTTCAAATGATTATGATATATTCATAATATATCTCCCACTATTTTTATCAAATTAATAGCCCTTACTATTAATTTGGAAAGTATATCCCATAATTCTTTCTAGTGAGCCAAGATCCATATTTCGTCATGTCCTAAGTCAACCACTGGAAGTCCTTAAAAAATGATTATTTAGGTAGACAATAGTTGTCAATTATATCATATATAATTCTTGGATAGTTTGGTGAACAACGATTGATCTTATCTATCTAATAGACTTTTAACCAAACTCTATGCTTCTAAGTTCATAATGGTTGAATATAACCGTTTATTTTCACCTTATTATGACGACTCAGTTAAGTTAGACCCAATGATACAACGGCCGAATATAACCGTTTATATTCGTCGCATCTCACCACGATAGATAGGAGTCCCCTGCCACTGACAGTCCTTCCCCTAATCGATCTAGGATTCGATGAGTGTTCATTCATTGGAAAGCATCCGAGTAAAACTTAATATTTTGTTAAGGGGTTTAGAAAATTTATAACGATCATGATCACATCATAAAGAGATCCTCAATTTTTCCTTGAACCAAATATTTCAAATTGACATCTTAAATTGTTCATTTCCCAGGTAGATGGAGGATACCAGTGGTCACACTTAAAACCCATCAGCCTTACGAATACGCATATCCGTTTTTGTCAGAAAATATCGTTATAGATATCAAAAATCAATATTTAATTCCGTGTTTTAAAAATCCATATTTCATAAACACAAGAATCTCATGATCGTTTGTTAATTTTAAAATCTTGAATCGTTACAGATTTTATCTTTCTTAAGCAGACATGGCATGGGTGTCGTATCTAATACATACATAATTCCAACACATACATATCTACACATGCATTCATATACATATATGTATTGTGCATAAATTAAACGTGTTTGGTTATGGCCCCATCCTATGTGATATTTCCAAGCTAATGGAATTATCAAGGTCAATCTATGGTGGTTTCAAATACTACACTATTACATGTCTTTATCTTCTTCATTGCTCCATCATCTGGATTACCTCCTAGCTTCTTTGCTTCCAAGTCTCCATTGAACAATTACATTGAATAATAAATAAATCTATTCTAATGAAATTACAAGAAGAACTCGAGTTACATTCGAGATTAACAAATACAATGAATAAACGACATGCAAGTCGTATTTAGAAACCAAAACCATAAAATAAAACCACTATCCTATGAGTCTTTAGGCCATAACCATCCACCATGTTATCACATAACACATGTAATATATCTCAGATTATATAAACATATCATATAATCATAAATAATAAATTTCAAAATTTCATAAAATCAAATAAATTTCAGAAAATAATAAATCGCCGTTTCGGGGCCTGTAACGTCGTCAAACGGCTTACAGACGCGAAGCTGAATATGTTAGTATTGCTCAGTGACACGATTCCAGTCAGAAAACACATATCGTTTGCGAAAATAGGACACTGGACACAGATTTCAGAAAATCTACCGAAGCCGTTTCAGAATTCGTATCGAATACGATTTCCATAACAAGAACAAACATGTATCATATACATACAGCAATACACACAATCATCCCATGATTATACAACACATGAATATCATATATTCAAAATCATATAAAACATATATATCAATATATAGTCATGGCATATCATATATATGTTTACATACATCGAAAAACTGTTAAACACATAACAAAATCATCCCATTATACACGTAGCTCTGATGCCATTGAATGGTTTCGGGCATGAAAACGTAGCGGAATTAACGTAAAAACAATAAAAAAATCGAAACCCAATCGCAGGATCCATGTATAACTTTGGATGATTATGGTGAAGAAGTATGTACCTTAACAAAACTTCGTATGCTGTTTAATGGAGGTCCAGAAAGATGTATCACAACAGTCCTTTGTTGCAAAGATTTGCTCTCTAAAGAAGTCCACACAAACGCCCGATCGTCCTACGATCACCGGAGTCGGTACTAGACGAATTGTTTGCCTCTCTCTCTCTCTCTTTCTCTAGCCTCTCTTGATGTTGAGCAGCTAGGGTTTTTCTCTAAAACGAAATTTTTATGATTAAACCCTAATACTATACATCATTATGTATATATAGGGGAGAGAGAGATTTTGGGCCTAACCCTAATCCATGTGGTTTCCAAAACCCATTATGACTTTGGATTATTATTATTATTAAATCTGAATTCTAATATAATTAATCAAGTCCCACTTA
>CM053809.1:15000-20000 GCA_028671895.1 Oenanthe sinensis | reverse complement strand
TAAAATGGACCAATTTGATAAAAAAAACTTTTTCAACGGAAAATCGTCATTTATTTACTTTAATCAGTAAATTTGATAGAGAATTGGGATCGAGTTTAAATTGTAAGGGCCTCTCTTTTTTTCCAGAAAAAGAACAAGGAAGGATTGGTTCAGGAAAAGGAGCCAAATTTTACAAATTTTTATTGAATACATTGAATACAATTCTAACTAGCCCTAATGGTCAAAAAACAAAACAAAAATTTGTAATAAAAGAAATCAGTAAAAAAGTCCCTAGATGTGTAGGGTTTCGTGACACAAACGCAGCGGAATAAACGCGAAAAATAAATCAAAATAGCGAAACCCTCCGCAGGATCCATGCGAAAACAAAAGATTTAATTCGGAGATAAAGAATAAATACCTTTAGAAGCTTTAACAGTTCATTAATGGAAGATTAATGGAGGTCCAAAGCTTGTTTAATCACCACGTATCCCGCTCTCGCGATCTACGCTCTACGGTATCCACACGAACACTTTTCATGAAGGATTGATGTGTACTAGCACCCGAAAACTTCTTCTCTCTCTATCTTCCTCCTCTCTCAGAGCGGCTAGGGTTTTTGTAAAATCTCTATCTAATTAAATCAGCCCATAAAGAGATTATATAGAGAGAGGAATAAGTTTTCTAATTATAATCCAATTATAATTAATACGAATCCAAAATTTTGGAATTAGTTTAAGTAATTCATTTATTCTATTTATATAATTAATTAAGTCATATTTAATTAATATCATAAATAAAATAAATTACTTATTTAATTTAAATTCATAATTTAAATTATTTCTCCTTCAAGCGTTCTTTGTGTGTGACCCTGTAGGTTATTATTACGTTGGGAACAATTTTAATATCTAATTAAAATTGTAAACAATGAGCGGCATCTAGTAATACATCATTGCTACCCAAGTAATAATAATAAATCGGTGATTCGATTAAGCCTTTCGTGAATAATGTTCCATGTAATATAATCCCTTTAATCTTGATATTATAGATTAAACTCAAGGCATGTCTCGTGTCATCCTCTTCATAATTTAATCTTTATTTTCTTGATCGATGAGTAGACTATTAAAATCAAATCAACATTTGAGCACGGCCGTGCATTTCATAGTCTCACTCTAACAAGAGGCCAATAATATCACTCCTAAAATTAGGAGGATTAAATCCCATCTAGATCATTCATATTTCTCATACGATTCATAATATACCCAATGTCCACTTTTATCATCACCCGGTCAAAGGTAACTTTTAATGTAATCAAAGTATATTAATTCTCGTATAGAAATATAATGATTTCAGGTCTAAGGATCATTACACCATTATCACAGTGAGAATTACTTATGACACTTATTTAACATGTAGAATCTCACGGCGGGTCATTCCAGTGCCATGCATTGATACATGCACTTATGTTCTTGACTTTAGTATCCCCATACCTATGACCAATGAGATGTGGTCATCGGTCAAGAAACATACTAGTCTTTGTGCATTATTATTGTCCTTAAATAATAATACTCGACTAGGGAATTTTAGGAATAAGATACTATTCATATAATCTCATTTTTAAGTCACATACTTAAAGATATATAATACGTATCAAAATTCCAAGGACATTTATTATGCTTTCAATTTATTACGCAGTAAATAAAACATAATAAATAAATAATAATCAATAAAACATAATTCTTAATAATAAATCTTTTCCTTAAAATATAAAAAGTATTGTCTCTAGAGCACAATTACTAACAAGATGGTCATACAAACTTATTACCGAATTGGAATTCCTGTCGGGCGCAGCTCATGAAGGCCTACCGTTGGATTATCAGATACGTTCAAGAAAAAGGGATCGTGTAATAATTTTTAGGCCTACTAAACGTAGTAAATTAAGTGTCAAAAATTGGGTGTCTATTAGAGACTATTCAGAAGAATCAGATTTTCGTCGAGAACTCATCAAAGGTTCCATGCGTGTTCAAAGGCGTAAAACTCTTATTTCTAAATTGTTTCAAGCAAATTTGCATTCCCCTCTTTTTTTGGACAGAATAAAGAAATCTCCTCTTTTTTCTTTTAATATCCCTGAACAGATGAAATTTATTTTGATAAATTGGATGGATAAGGGAGCAGAATTTAAAGATTATACAGATGAACAAAAAAAGAGACAAAGGGAAGAAGAAGAGAACAAAATCACGGAAAACCTGTGGATAAAAATCTCGGAAGCCTGGGATTTCGTTCCATATCCACAAGGAACAAGAAGTTTAATTTTAATAATTCAATCTATTTTGAGAAAATATATTTTATTACCTTCATTGATAATAGTTAAAAATATTGGGCGTATTTTATTAGCCCAATCTCTCGAATGGGTTGAAGACTTCGATGAATGGAATAGAGAAAGGCATATTATATGTACCTATACTGGTGTTCAAGTATCAGAACTCGAACTTCCTAGAAATTGGTTTAAAAATGGTATTCAGATAAAAATAGTATATCCTTTCTATTTGAAACCCTGGCACAGATCTAAATTGAGACCCTCTTTTTCTTCTTATAAAGATATAAAGAAAGAACAACAGAAGTTTTATTTTTTAACGGCTTCGGGAACGCAAATGAACCTTACCCTTAGTTCTGTTTCCCCAAAACCCTCCTTTTTTAAACCTATTTTTAAAGAACTAAAAAAAAACTCGAAAAACAAAAAATAATCATTTTCAAGATTCAAAAGAACCAAAAGGAGTGGTTATCAAAAACGTTTTATTTATGTTTATAAAAAAAATAAAAAAAGAACTCTTAAAAGTATATCCAACTCGATTGTTTATATTGAGAAAGGTGTACGAATCCGGCGAAACTAACCAAAAAAAAGATGATATAATCAGGATTCAGATAATTCACGACTCATTTATAAAAATGAAATCTACAGATAATACAAATTATTCACTAAGACAAAAAAATGAAAAATCTGACTGATAGAACAAGCACAATTAGAAAGAAAACCAAAGGTCTTACGAAATAAAAAAACAGTAACGCCAAGAAAAGATGTAGTCCTAACAAAACAAGTTATACTCTAAAAGAAAAATCACCAAATTTTTTTTGGAAAATATTAAAAATAAAAAGAAGAAGCACTCGATTAATCTATAAATTAGATTTTTTTCTAAGAATTTTCATTAAAAGAATATACATCGATATCTTTCTATGTATCATTCATATTGCCAGAATTCCTACACAACAAGTTCTTGAATCAATAATTTTTTTTTGAATAAATACATTTACAATGAAAAAACAAACCAAGAAAAAAAATTCACTTTATTTCGACTCTAAAAAGTGCACTTTACAATATTAAGAATAGTAAGAGGAATTCACATCTTTTTTTCCTTATCCTCCTTATCACAAGCATATGTATTTTACACATTATCACAAACCCAAGTTATTAATTTGTATAATAATAAGTTAAGATCTATTCTGGAGTATCATGGAACTCCCTTTTTTCTTAAGACTGCAATAAAAAATTCTTTTGTAATACAAGGAGTATTTCATTCCGAATTAAGACATACGAAACCTCCAAGTTCTGAAACGAAACAATGAAAAAACTGGTTAAGAGGTCATTATCAATACAATTTATCTCAGATTAGATGGTCTGAATTAATACCACAAAAATGGCGAACTACAATCAATGAAGGTACTATGACCCAAAATAAAGATTTAACAGAATGGAATTCGTATGAAAAAGACCAATTACTTTATCACAAAAAACTAAAGGATTTTAAAGTATATCCATTACCAAGCCAAAAATACAATTTTACTAAATACTATATATATGATTTTTTATCATATAAATCTATTAATTCTGAAATTAAGAAGTCCTCATATATTATTTATGGATCACCATCAGAATTAAATAACAACCAAAAAATTACCTTTAATTACAACAATTATAAAAAAAATTATTTGAAAGCCTGGAGGAAATTCCTATCAATCGGTATCTAGAAAAGGGTAATATTATATATATACAAAAAAATACAAATAGAAAATATTTTGATTGGACAATTCTCAACTTTTTTCTAAGGAAAAAAAAAGATATCGAAGCTTGGACCAAAATGGATTATAACAGTAATATAAATACTAAGCTTGGAAGTAAAAATTACCAAAAATTTGATAAAATGAATAAAAACGATATTTTTTATCTGACGATTCATCAAGATTTAGAAAGAAATCCAATCAATAACAAGAAACTCTTTTTTGATTGGATGGAAATGAATGAAGAAATACTAAACCCAATATCGACAAATCCAAAACTTTCGTTCTTTCCAGAATTTATGACACTTTATAATGTATACAAAATAAAACCATGAATTATACCAAGCAAATTACTTTTTTTTAATTTGAATAAAAAAAACATCAATGAAAATAAAAAATAGATTTTTTTTAGACCATCGAATGAAAAAAGATATTCTGAATTAATGAATCAAAATCAAGAAGAAAAAGAACTCGTAGGCCGAAGAGACCTTAGATCATATGCACAAAATCGAGATAAAATGAAAAAATAATACAAGATCCGGAATAAGATGAGACCAGAAATTATTCTTACGGAAACACTATTTGCTTTTTCAATGGATAATAGACGATGGTTTAATTCCGAATTTAACTGAAAGAATGATCAATAATATAAAGATATATTGTTACTTGCTTGGACTGAGAAATCCAAGAGATACTATTATATCGGCTATTCAAAGGAAAGAAATAAATCTGGATATAATGGTAATTAGAAAAAAATTGACTCCTATAGAATTGAATAAAAAGGGGGTATTTTTTATCGATCCCATTCGTTTGTTTGTAAAAAACGACAAATACTTTATTATGTATCAAACCATAGGTATATCGTTGGTTCACAAGAGTATGTACCAAATTCCTCAAAGGTATCGAAAACAAAGAAATATGAATAAAAATAAATTGGATGAATCTATCCCAAGATATCAAAAAATAATTCGAAA
>CM053809.1:0-12500 GCA_028671895.1 Oenanthe sinensis | reverse complement strand
CTTCAAACTTTAGCAGATGGTACAAAATTACTTTTCAAAGAGAATCTTCTTCCATCAAGAGGAGATACTCGTTTATTCAGTATCGGACCATTCATAGCAGTCACATCAATTCTACTAAGTTATTTAGTAATTCCTTTTGGATATCGCCTTGTTCTAGCCGATTTCAGTATTGGTGTTTTTTTATGGATTGCCATTTCAAGTATTGCTCCCGTGGGCCTTCTTATGTCAGGTTATGGATCAAATAATAAATATTCCCTTTTAGGTGGTTTACGGGCTGCTGCTCAATCAATTAGTTATGAAATACCATTAACTCTATGTGTGTTATCAATATCTCTACGTGTGATTCGTTGAGACATAAAATTTCCTCTATTTCTTTTCTTTCTAAGAAGGAAATTTCATGAGTTGAATATATATTTTTATTTTTTATTCATCATTCGGGTTGATGAACTAAACCAGATAGCTATATGAGTGAAAAAAACAGCTTCTTAATTTGCAGTAAAAAGATTAATTCTCATTTCCTATGTACAAGAGTTAAGTGAAAGTAAACATAAGTATTATATATTATTTACCCCAAGAGTGAGTGATTAGTCATCATGACTTGAAGCGGGTTCAAAAGAAGCAACTGTCTAGGGATTTTACTAGCTATTAACATACATGTATTACCCTAACGAACGGGGTGTCTTTTTGACCAAAAAGAGTGGATAGTCAGGAACACCAAGATACACAAAGGATTCGTAATAGAGATTATGTAAGTTATTCAACAAGATTCTTCTGTGTATACTGCATAGCATAAAAAGGGATTATATTGGGGCTTTATGTTGGTAGAAATGATGAAGGAGTACTCCCCACGATTCCGATCCAGAGTATGTTCCTATCCACCGATTAAGTAAATAACTATCAAGAACGAAGTAATCCTTTATTTTACTTTGTTTAAAGTCCCTTTTTCTGAGAAAGGAGAATAGGAACAAAAAAAGAAACTCGAAAGAATTTAATTGCACTACAAAAAAGATCTTTTTTCTTTTTTAGAGAAATAGAATTCTTATAATGTTTCGTGAACTAATGCAATGTATCCTTTTTTTCGTAATCAAAAATGCTAGGTTGAAATCTTTATTGAGATTTCTACAAAAAAACTTTTTATTTAAAGGTTAAGTTATTATTCAACAAAATTTTTTAAAAGATAAGATCAATTCAGAAGCACTTTATAATTTTATTATAAAAAAATATTTATTATAAAAAATATATATATAGCAGACATAATTCCATTGTCTAATTGGGGACCTCGCGATAGATTTGGATTCTATCCTACAAACATATGAAGATAAATAATTCAAAATATATAATAGCAAACAAACGGGTCTTAGATTTATTTGTGACCTTTGAGGAGCCGTATGAGGTGAAAGTCTCATGTACGGTTCTGTAATAGCGTTGCGAACAGTAATGTTATCGTCGACTATAATTATCTAACAGTTTAAATACAGTTGATATAGTTGAAGCGCAGTCAAAATATGGCTTTTGGGGGTGGAATTTGTGGCGTCTGTTAGTGTAGGTGCCCTAGAGGCAATACAATGTTTCTTTTAATAGACCTTTATGTCATTTGATTATTCAATAAACGTATTTATTATGACTTTAAATACTGCGATATATTTGTTAGCATAATAAATGTCCTTAGAATCATGATACACATTGTATAGTTTAGTACATGACTTGAACTTGAGATTATATAATAGATCATATTCTTAAATGTCCCTAGTCGAGTATTATTATTATAGGACAATAATAATACATAAATAGACTAGTATATTATTTGACAGATAACCACATCTCATTGGTTATAAGTATGAGGATACTAAAGTCAACACATAGGTACATGCAGGAGTACATGGTACTGGACAGACCCATAGTGAGATTCTTCATGTTTAATAAAGTCATAAGAAAGACTCACAGTGATAATGGTGTAATGATCCTTCGACTTGAGATCATTATATTTCTGTATGAGGATTAATATACTTTGACTACATTAAAAGTCACTTTTGACCGGGTGATGATAAAAGTGGACATCGGGTATATCATGAGTCGTATGAGAAATATGAATGATAGATAAAGGATTTAACCCTCCTATAATTAGGAGAGATATTATTGGCCTCTTGATTGAGTGAGACTATAAAATGCATGGCCATGCTCAAATAATGATTTGTTTTTCATAGTCTACTCATGGATCAAGTAAACCCGGATTAAATGTTGAAGAGGATGACTAAATTCATGCCTTGAGTTTAATCTATAATATATATGCTTAAAGGGATTATATTACACGGAAACATTAATCACGAAAGGTTTTATCGAATCACGATTTAATTATTATTTAATTGGGTAGCAATGATGTATTATTAGATACCGCTCATTGTTTATAATTTTATTGGAGAATAAAATTATTGCTAATTAAATAATAGCCTATAGGGTCACACACATAGAGTACTTAGAGGAATAGTTAATTTAAATTATAGATTTAAATTAATTGATGATTATTTGAATTTTATTATATTAATTAAGTGAGACTTAATTAATTAAAATAATATAAATTCGAATTCGAATTTGAATTCTGCCCTTAATAATTAAGTGTGACTTAGTTATTAATTAAATAATAAAATTCGGTTTTATTATTTAATCCTAAACCTACATGGGTTAGGCTTTGCTGTTATGGATTGCTATTATGGGCCTATTAACCAACCATTATAAATAGATAATGTAGGGTTAATAGGTATTAAGTTTTTAAGAAAAACGAACCCTAGCAGCAGCAAAGGCAGAGAGAAAAGGCAGAGGCAGAATTCGAAATCATCAAAGGAGGCTAGTACATCCATTCCGTAATCAAGATCGTGAGACGTTCTTGAAGGTGCTCGTGTGGATACCATAGAGGTGCTTTCGAGAGGAAGACACAAGTCGTGAAAGCTAGGATCTCCGTTGAGTTCGTGTAAGTCAAGACCAGACAAAGGTATGATTCCGTTTCACCATAATCTGTCAATCTTATACATGATCCTGCGTTAGGGTTCCGAAATTTTTCGTTATATTTACGTTTAATCCGCTGCGTTTTATGCCTCGGAACCCAACAACGTCAACCTATAGGGTTTATCGTTTTTCTAATTTCGTCCTTAGCCGAGTGTGAAAGATTACCTTTTGATTTACCAGAAGCAGAAGAAGAGTTGGTAGCAGGTTATCAAACCGAATATTCAGGTATAAAATTTGGTTTATTTTACGTTGCTTCGTATCTGAATTTACTAGTTTCTTCATTATTTGTAACGGTTCTTTACTTGGGGGGTTGGAATTTTTCTCTTCTGTACATAGCCGTTCCTTATTTTTTTGAAATAAATAAATCGGGTAGAATCTTTGGAACAATAATTGATATCTTTATTACATTAGCTAAAACTTATTTGTTCTTATTCATTGCTATCACAACAAGATGGACTTTACCGAGGCTAAGAATGGACCAACTCTTAAATCTTGGGTGGAAATTTCTTTTACCTATATCTCTCGGCAATCTATTATTAACAACTTCTTCCCAACTTCTTTCACTGTAAAAAAAAATACAATATTATATCTTCACGACTTGTCTCAAACAAGAACAAGAGAAAGAAACAAAACAAACATAATTTTTTTTATAGAAATTCGCGATATGTTCTCTATGGTAACTGAGTTCATGAATTATGGTCAACAAACAGTACGAGCTGCTAGGTACATCGGTCAAGGTTTCATGATTACCTTATCACATGCAAGTCGTTTACCTGTAACTATTCAATATCCCTACGAAAAATTGATTACATCGGAGCGTTTCCGCGGACGAATACACTTTGAATTTGATAAATGCAATGCTTGTGAAGTATGTGTTCGTATATGTCCTATAGATCTACCTGTTGTAGATTGGAAATTAGAAACGGATATTAGAAAAAAATGATTGCTTAATTACAATATTGATTTTGGAATCTGTATATTTTGTGGTAATTGCGTTGAGTATTGTCCAACAAATTGTTTATCAATGACTGAAGAATATGAACTTTCTACATATGATCGTCACGAGTTGAATTATAATCAAATTGCTTTGGGGCGTTTACCAATGTCAATAATTAACGATTACACAACTCGAACTATTTTAAATTTGCCTGAAATAAAAAAAGACTTAATTCAAGAGTAACTCCCAATTAATAAGACTCCTTTTTGATGTAAAAGAATGAGGCGGTGAATAACTACAACTCCAAACTATTGATTGGTTTTGTTTGTTGGTAAGAATCGTGGTAAAATTTAGATTTTTTTAAATGAATTATATATATATATATATATTAATTCATTTTTAAAAATAAAAAATATTTCGGATAAAGAACGAAATAGGTGCAATAACTATATCTAGATCAATCCACATCTGTTCAAATTGAATTCAATTAATAATAATTGAATTCAATTAATAATGAAGAAGTATGATAAAATGACTTCTTTTTTCCTGGCCAGGTCAATTAAAGTTATGAAAGATTTCGATTTTTTTATCTATATATATATATATATATATATATAATGGATTTACCCGGACCAATACATGATTTTCTTTTAGTCTTTCTGGGATCGGGTCTTATATTAGGAGGTCTGGGAGTGGTATTACTTCCCAATCCAATTTATTCTGCCTTTTCATTGGGATTGGTTCTTGTTTGTACATCCTTATTCTATATTTTATCAAATTCCCATTTTGTAGCTGCTGCGCAACTTCTTATTTACGTGGGGGCCATAAATGTTTTAATCATTTTTGCTGTGATGTTCATGAATGGTTCCGAATATTACAAAGATTTTCATCTTTGGACCGTTGGGGACGGAGTTACGTCGATGGTTTGTACAAGTATTTTTGTTTCACTAATTACTACTATTCCAGATACGTCATGGTACAGGATTATTTGGACTACAAAATCAAACCAGATTATAGAGCAAGATTTGATAAGTAATAGTCAACAAATTGGGATTCATTTATCAACAGATTTTTTTTCTTCCATTTGAACTAATTTCAATAATTCTTTTAGTTGCGTTAATAGGTGCGATTGCTATAGCTCGTCAATAGAAAACCTTTCGAACTCGGAATCCAAATCAAACTTTGTTGAGGGTTATCCCATTAGTTTCCCTTCTATTTTTTTTATTGATATATCAAAGAGAATTCTTTTAGTTTGATCTATTACCAATATATTATTTTGTTCTGTATTTTTTATATTCTATTCAATGAAATTGGTTGAATTTTTGTTCATATTGAAATGAATCTAGATTGATAAGGAGTTTTTTAATGATTCTCGAACATGTGCTTGTTTTGAGTGCCTATTTATTTTCTGTTGGTCTTTATGGATTGATTACGAGTCAAAATATGGTTAGGGCCCTTATGTGTCTTGAACTTATTTTGAATGCAGTTAATATAAATTTTGTAACATTTTTTGATTTTTTTGATAGTCGTCAATTAAAAGGATCAATTTTCTCAATTTTTGTTATAGCTATTGCAGCCGCTGAAGTAGCTATTGGACTAGCTATTGTTTCATCCATTTATCGTAACAGAAAATCAACTCATATCAATCAATCTAGTTTGTTGAATAAGTAGTACAAATTAATCATATAAATACAAAGATTCTATTCAGAATTCTATTCATAAAGATAAAGAAATTAAAATAAGCATGTCTGTTACGTGAGATTTAATCATGTTTACACAAACATAAGAAATCAAAGTATTTTAGCCCTCTTTTATGAGTCACTGCAGAAGTAGATGAAAAATTTTCTGATAACTCATTGATTCGTCTAGTATCTAAATATACCATTCATTTATAAGTTTACTATATCGAAAATTTATGACATTCAAAAATATATAGATCCAATGTCACATTCAGTAAAGATTTATGATACATGTATAGGGTGCACTCAATGTGTTCGCGCCTGTCCCATTGACGTATTAGAAATGATACCCTGGGATGGATGTAAAGCTAAACAAATTGCTTCCGCTCCAAGAACAGAAGATTGTGTTGGTTGTAAGAGATGTGAGTCCGCCTGTCCAACCTATTTCTTGAGCGTTCGGGTTTCTTTATGGAATGAAACAACTCGTAGTATGGGTCTAGCTTATTGATATGTTCTAGAAAACTCTACTTGAATCCATTTGATTTTTTTTATCGACCGTGCTCGAAAAATATATGTTATTTTGAGCACGGGTTTTTCTGGTCCAAGCGTATCTTGTCTTTACCACGAATTTTTTCCTTGGTTAACAATAATTGTAATTTTGCCAATATTCGCAGGCTCCGTAATTTTCTTTCTTCCCCATAGAGGAAATAGAGTCATTCGGTGGTATACTATATGTATATGTATTTTAGAACTCCTTCTAACTACTTATGCATTCTTTTATCACTTTCAATTGGATGATCCATTAATCCAACTAATCGAGGACTATAAATGGATCAATTTTTTTGATTTCCATTGGAGATTATGAATAGATGGACTTTCTATAGGACCCATATTACTAACGGGATTCATCACTACTTTAGCTACCTTAGCGGCTTGGCCAGTTACTCGAGATTCTCGATTATTCCATTTCCTGATGTTAGCAATGTACAGCGGGCAAATAGGATTATTTGCCTCTCAGGACCTTTTACTTTTTTTCATCATGTGGGAGTTAGAATTAATTCCGGTTTATCTACTTTTATCCATGTGGGGGGGAAAAACGTCTTTACTCGGCTACAAAATTTATTTTATATACGGCAGGGGTTCCGTTTTTCTCTTAATGGGAGTTCTGGGGGTCGGTTTATATGGTTCTACTGAACCGGCATTAAACTTTGCAACATTAGTTAATCAGTCATATTCTGCGGCGTTGGAAATAATATTATATATTAGATTTTTTATTGCTTTTGCTGTCAAACCACCGATTATACCCCTACATACATGGTTACCGGATACCCATGGAGAAGCACATTACAGTACTTGTATGCTTTTAGCCGGAATCTTATTAAAAATGGGAGCGTATGGATTGATTCGGATTAATATGGAATTATTATCCCATGCCCATTCTATATTTTCTTCGTGGTTGGTGATAGTAGGCACAATACAAATAATATATGCAGCTTCAACCTCTCTCGGCCAGCGTAATTTAAAAAAAAGAATAGCCTACTCCTCCGTATCTCATATGGGTTTCATACTTATAGGAATTGGTTCTATAAACGATACAGGACTCAATGGAGCCATTTTACAAATAGTCTCTCATGGATTTATTGGCGCTGCGCTTTTTTTCTTGGCAGGAACGAGTTATGATAAAATACGTCTTGTTTATCTCGACGAAATGGGCGGAATAGCTATCCCAATGCCAAAAATATTCACGATGTTCAGCAGCTTTTCAATGGCTTCTCTTGCATTACCGGGTATGAGTGGTTTTATTGCTGAATTGATAGTTTTTTTTGGAATCATTACCAGCCAAAAATACCTTTTAATATCAAAACTAGGAATTACTTTTGTAATGGCAATTGGGATGATATTAACTCCTATTTATTTATTATCTATGTTACGTCAGATGTTCTATGGATACAAGCTATTTAATGCTCCAAACTCATATGTTTTTGATTCTGGACCGCGAGAGTTATTTGTTTCGATCTCTATCTTTATACCCGTAATAGGTATTGGTATGTACCCTGATTTTGTTCTTTCCCTATCAGTTGACAAGTTGGAGGTTCTTTTATCTAATTTTGTTTATAGATAGTTTTTAGAAAAAAATCCTAGGATTTGGATAGAAGACTTTTTACTCTCTTAAGTTAAAAAATAAATTTCACCTGATATGTTTGGTCTTTGTGAGAACAATGGGAATCGAGTAATGCGGGGATTCCCATGGTTCTCACTGGTTCATATAAAGTTTTTTATATACAAACAACGTATTATATTTCTATTTTTAAATTTACAAGAACCCTTCTTGAATTCAATTAGATGTTAACGTAAATAAACCATAACTATGTAGCCCTATTCCTAAGAGATTAACCCCAAAATAGCATATCCAAATTATAAGAAAGCCTATAGACGCCACAATTGCGAAATTTTCAACCTGTAAATTTCTATTGGTTCTAGTATGTAAATAAACCGCAAATACGATCCAAGTAATAAATGCCCAAGTTTCCTTTGGGTCCCAATTCCAATAGGACCCCCATGCTTCATTAGCCCATACTGCTCCTGAAAGAATACCTATAGTTAAAAAGAGAAAACCTAGACTAATCACACGATAACTCCAATAATCCAACTGTTGAATCAATTGGGACCTGTAATAATTGTTAGCAGAAAAAAAATAAGCATTTCCTAAAATATTGTTTCTTTCATTTATGTATTGTATTTCACCAAAGGAAAATTCCTCGTTTAATATTAATAAAAAGGGATTCTTCTTACAATTTTTTTTTTTTGAAATGTAAGGACCAGAAGTGCTACTGATAATAATGATCCACATAAAAGAGCTGCATAGCCCAATATAATCATACTTACGTGCATTATTAATCACTCGGATTGGAGAGCGGGTACTAATATTGCAGATTGATGTATTTCAGTTAAAAGACACGAAGTAGCAAAACCTTGGGTAAAAATAACACTTGACCCAGTTATTGTGCTTAAATGGCTTTTATTTTTTTTTGAAATATGGAACTATATGAATAACTGATAAAATCCAGGAGAGAAAGATTAATGATTCATATAAATCACTTAGTGGGAAATGCCCCGAATAAATCCAACGAATGACTAATAATACGGTTATACATAAAAAAGTAGCTATCATTCCATTTTCTGACGAATCATTTAGTTTTATGATTTCATCGCTTAATAAAGTTATCAAATGAATTGTAATTAGAATGGAAACGATCGAAAAGGAAATATGAGTTAATATATGCTCTAAAGTTGAAAATATCATAAAATCATCAAAATTTTTAAAAGGAGGAATCCTGAAATATAAATCAGGAATTGAATTCATTCTAGAATTTATAATCTATTGTATCTCTTTTCGAAGAAGGTCTGCCGCCACTCGGACTCAAACCGAGATGCTCTAGCACTACTTCCTAAGAGCAGCGTGTCTACCGATTTCACCATAGCGGCTTGTTCGAATTCATAATAGCCTATTCATACTCAATCGTCGAGATTTAATGAGTCAACTCAATGAAATCCTTTTCTTTTAGTAAAGATTAAAATGGATGAATAAAACTTTGTTCAAATACGAATTCGAAGGTTCATTATTCTAGGGTATGAGTTTTATTTACCTTAGTGCTTTGGTGTAGTTTATGCTCTTCTATAATTCAATAGAATCGAACTCTTGAAACTAAAAGGTTCAACCCTCTAGTTATTGATAGAACTATAAAGTTTTTTTTTTTACCATTTAAATTTCTATATATAAATTCTATATAGAAACTTCGATTATTGGATTATTGTAATTGTGACAAATAGGTTGATGGGGAAAAAGACTCCCCACCCCCAAAACAATAAAATATACTAATAAAGGCTCAACCTTTGTATCTTGTCTTTTTGATTAGTCACAAACAACAGGTTTGTTAATTTCCTATTAACAATGAAATGGGCCTATTTTTCGATTAATATTTTTACAATGTTTTATTTTATGACTTATTTTTTTGTTGCACAAAAAAACTTTTAGAGTTTCCGGTAGAAAGAGATTTCCCTAATGACAACGCTTTTAAGGCTGCCCAATATCCCCTCCCTTTCCAAATATTTTTACGAATACGTTTTTTTGATATAGAAGTACGTTTTTTTGGAACTGCCATTTTAAAATTAAGAGGTTACTCGTTGTTATAGTTGGATGTGAAAGACATCTATTGGTCAAGACGAATCTATTCATTATCTAGTTATTCTCTATATAATAATTAGAGAATATAATATTATCTAGAGAAAAAAATATATATACATAAAAGATATGTGAAAATTATACAAAATCTTACTATAAAAATATAATTTAATTTTTTTCAACAAAAAGTTTATATATATATATATATATACATAGAATAGAATATTCGTAAGAAAGACTCGTTTTATTGATTCGTATATTTATTTATTGTTTTTTATGATTCACATCGATATCTATTGAATCCGCTTTTGTACTATAGAAATTGAATTTGGTGAGACAAATAATCTAAAAAGACCCCCCTTTTTTAGCTCTGTCCATTTTTTCTACATTTCATTCATTTATACAGAATAAAATACACCGAAGGGTTTAAGAACCCTTTAATAACCCATTGCCTAATGAAATTTTTTTCTATTTATTGGTCAAACTTGAGTAAAGAATATTTTAAAATTCCATTTTAAAATTCGAATCAAACTAGTAATTTAAAGTAATTAATCTGTTAAAAGATAAAAGATACACAGTTTGTTAAAATAAATCTTAGTTTTTTTATTAATTTGATTTGATTTTATCCCCTTTTGATATAATTTTGATATAAAAAGAAATTTTATCTAAAATATTATAAATTTGAGATATTATAGCTTTTCCTATAAATGTTTTTTATTGAAACGAAAAATAATCAATCAATTTCATAATGAAACTAGTTATTGATTTGGAACAAGCTGACTAAAAAGCGAGATTAGTACACAATTTTTACCTTAGTTAATCCTATGACTTATATCAATTCATATCATAATCAATTACTATTTTTAGTATAATTTTTTATCCATAATTTATGAATAGAAAGTGATCTAATTTTAATTAAATTTTTTTATTTTCGTTATCATTATTTTAAGAAAAATCTTAGTTAATAACTAAATTCCTTTTTTTATGAGCAAGTAGGTCATATCATTTGCCCAATTGTAACTTCTTTATTTTAATATTTAAAGTATTTTGGAAAGACCCAGAATAATATAGAAAATTCGAAAAATAACTTTAAGTTATTACATCTCTTTATTTTTTTATTGACCCCTTTTGTTTTGAAATTGAAAGGGGGCAGGATCCGGAACAATCAATTAAGAATTAAAAAAAACTTTTTATGGAACAGACATATCAATATGCGTGGATAATACCTTTCCTTCCACTTCCAGTTCCTATGTTAATAGGGGCGGGACTTCTTCTTTTTCCGTCAGCAACAAAAAGTCTTCGCCGTATGTGGGCTTTTCAAAGTGTTTTTTTGTTAAGTATAGTCATGATTTTTTCGATCAATCTGTCTATTCAATAAATAAATGGCAGTTTTATCTATCAATATGTATGGTCTTGGATCATCAATAATGATTTTTCTTTAGAGTTCGGTTACTTGATCGACCCACTTACTTCTATTATGTCAATATTAATCACTACTATTGGAATTATGGTTCTTATTTATAGTGATAATTATATGTCTTATGATCAAGGATATTTGAGATTTTTCGCTTATATGAGTTTTTTCAGTACTTCTATGTTAGGATTAGTTACTAGTTCGAATTTGATACAAATTTATTTTTTTTGGGAATTGGTAGGAATGTGTTCATATCTATTAAATATTTTTTGGTTCACACGGCCTGTTGCTGCAAATGCTTGCCAAAAGGCATTTGTAACTAATCGTGTTGGAGATTTTGGTTTATTATTAGGAATTTTAGGTTTTTATTGGATAACAGGGAGTTTTGAATTTCGAGATTTATTCAAAATATTTAATAACTTGATTTCTAATAATCACAATGAAGTCAATTTTTTATTTGTTACTTTATGTGCCGTTTTATTATTTGCCGGTGCGGTTGCTAAATCTGCACAATTCCCCCTTCATGTATGGTTACCGGATGCCATGGAGGGGCCTACTCCTATTTCAGCTCTTATACATGCGGCTACTATGGTAGCGACGTGTATTTTTCTTGTAGCTCGGCTTATTCCTCTTTTCATAGTCATCCCTCACATAATGAATTTAATCTCTTTGGTAGGAGTAATAACAATATTATTAGGAGCTACTTTTTCCCTTGCTCAAAAAGACATTAAGAGAGGTTTAGCCTATTCCATAATGTCTCAATTGGGTTATATGATGTTAGCACTAGGTATGGGGTCTTATCGAAGTGCTTTATTTCATTTGATTACTCATGCTTATTCGAAAGCATTATTGTTTTTAGGATCTGGATCGGTTATTCATTCAATGGAAACTTTTGTTGGATATTCTCCAAATAAAAGTCAGAATATGGTTTTTATGGGGGGTTTAACAAAGCATGTCCCAATTACCAAAACCGCTTTTTTATTAGGTACACTTTCTCTTTGTGGTATTCCGCCTCTTGCTTGTTTTTGGTCCAAAGATGAAATTCTTAATGATACTTGGTTGTATTCACCCATTTTTGCAATAATTGCTTGATTTACAGCGGGATTAACTGCATTTTATATGTTTCGAATCTATTTACTTACTTTTGAAGGACATGTAAACGTTCATTTTCAAAATTATAGTGGTAAAAAGAATACTCCCTTCTATTCAATATCTCTATGGGGAAAAGAAGATTAAAAAAGAATTAACAAAAATTTTCATTTACTAACGTTATTAACAATGAAAAAT
>CM053808.1:48793132-49109049 GCA_028671895.1 Oenanthe sinensis | reverse complement strand
AAAATCGGGGTACTGCGCAGAACTTAGGAGGGTCCTGCGCAGAACTTTGCCATAAATTGATCTAGCCTGTTTCATGAATATTTTTATATATTCTGGTCCCTATGGATATTAGAAATTGATTTTGACCATATTTTGGGCATTCCGGACCAGAATCGGGGCAGATATAACGAAAATCGGGGTACTGCGCAGAACTTAGGAGGGTCATGCGCAGAACTTTGCCTTAAATTGATCTAGCCTGTTTCATGAATATTTTTATATATTCCGGTCCCTATGGATATTAGAAATTGATTTTGACCATATTTTGGGCATTCCGGACCAGAATCGGGGCAGATATAACGAAAATCGGGGTACTGCGCAGAACTTAGGAGGGTCCTGCGCAGAACTTAGGAGGGTACTGCGCAGAACTTTGTCATTAGTTGATTTAGCCTGTTTCATTAATATTTTTATATATTATTGTTCCTATGGATATTAGAAATTGATTTTGACCATATTTTGGGCATTCCGGACCCGAATCGGGGCAGATGTAACAAAAATCAGGGTACTGCGCAGAACTTAGGAGGGTACTGCGCAGAACTTTGCCTTAAATTGATCTAGCCTGTTTCATGAATATTTTTATATATTCTGGTCCCTATGGATATTAATAATTGATTTTGACCATATTTTGGGCATTCTGGACCAGAATCGGGGCAGATGTAACGAAAATCGGGGTACTGCGCAGAACTTAGGAGGGTCATGCGCAGAACTTAGGAGGGTACTGCGCAGAACTTTGCCTTAAATTGATCTAGCTAGTTTCATGAATATTTTTATATATTCTGGTCCCTATGGATATTAGAAATTGATTTTGACCATATTTTGGGCATTCCGGGCCCGAATCGGGGAAGATGTAACGAAAATCGGGGTACTGCGCAGAACTTAGGAGGGTACTGCGCAGAACTTTGCCATAAATTGATCTAGCCTGTTTCATGAATATTTTTATATATTCTGGTCCCTATGAATATTAGAAATTGATTTTGACCATATTTTGGGCATTCCGGACCAGAATCGGGGCAGATGTAACGAAAATCGGGGTACTGCGCAGAACTTAGGAGGGTACTGCGCAAAACTTTGCCATAAATTGATCTAGCCTGTTTCATGAATATTTTTATATATTCTGGTCCCTATGGATATTAGAAATTGATTTTGACCATATTTTGGGCATTCCGGACCAGAATCGGGGCAGATGTAACGAAAATCGGGGTACTGCGCAGAACTTAGGAGGGTCCTGCGCAGAACTTAGGAGGGTCCTGCGCAGAACTTTGCCATAAATTGATTTAGCCTGTTTCATTAATATTTTTATATATTATTGTTCCTATGGATATTAGAAATTGATTTTGACCATATTTTGGGCATTCCGGACCCGAATCGGGGCAGATGTAACGAAAATCGGGGTGCTGCGCAGAACTTAGGAGGGTACTGCGCAGAACTTTGCCTTAAATTGATCTAGCCTGTTTCATGAATATTTTTATATATTCTGGTCCCTATGGATATTAGAAATTGATTTTGACCATATTTTGGGCATTCCGGACCAGAATCGGGGCAGATATAACGAAAATCGGGGTACTGCGCAGAACTTAGGAGGGTCCTGCGCAGAACTTTGCCATAAATTGATCTAGCCTGTTTCATGAATATTTTTATATATTCTGGTCCCTATGGATATTAGAAATTGATTTTAACCATATTTTGGGAATTCCGGACCAGAATCGGGGCAGATATAACGAAAATCGGGGTACTGCGCAGAACTTAGGAGGGTCCTGCGCAGAACTTTGCCATAAATTGATCTAGCCTGTTTCATGAATATTTTTATATATTCTGGTCCCTATGGATATTAGAAATTGATTTTGACCATATTTTGGGCATTCCGGACCAGAATCGGGGCAGATATAACGAAAATCGGGGTACTGCGCAGAACTTAGGAGGGTCATGCGCAGAACTTTGCCTTAAATTGATCTAGCCTGTTTCATGAATATTTTTATATATTCCGGTCCCTATGGATATTAGAAATTGATTTTGACCATATTTTGGGCATTCCGGACCAGAATCGGGGCAGATATAACGAAAATCGGGGTACTGCGCAGAACTTAGGAGGGTCCTGCGCAGAACTTAGGAGGGTACTGCGCAGAACTTTGTCATTAGTTGATTTAGCCTGTTTCATTAATATTTTTATATATTATTGTTCCTATGGATATTAGAAATTGATTTTGACCATATTTTGGGCATTCCGGACCCGAATCGGGGCAGATGTAACAAAAATCAGGGTACTGCGCAGAACTTAGGAGGGTACTGCGCAGAACTTTGCCTTAAATTGATCTAGCCTGTTTCATGAATATTTTTATATATTCTGGTCCCTATGGATATTAATAATTGATTTTGACCATATTTTGGGCATTCTGGACCAGAATCGGGGCAGATGTAACGAAAATCGGGGTACTGCGCAGAACTTAGGAGGGTCATGCGCAGAACTTAGGAGGGTACTGCGCAGAACTTTGCCTTAAATTGATCTAGCTAGTTTCATGAATATTTTTATATATTCTGGTCCCTATGGATATTAGAAATTGATTTTGACCATATTTTGGGCATTCCGGGCCCGAATCGGGGAAGATGTAACGAAAATCGGGGTACTGCGCAGAACTTAGGAGGGTACTGCGCAGAACTTTGCCATAAATTGATCTAGCCTGTTTCATGAATATTTTTATATATTCTGGTCCCTATGAATATTAGAAATTGATTTTGACCATATTTTGGGCATTCCGGACCAGAATCGGGGCAGATGTAACGAAAATCGGGGTACTGCGCAGAACTTAGGAGGGTACTGCGCAAAACTTTGCCATAAATTGATCTAGCCTGTTTCATGAATATTTTTATATATTCTGGTCCCTATGGATATTAGAAATTGATTTTGACCATATTTTGGGCATTCCGGACCAGAATCGGGGCAGATGTAACGAAAATCGGGGTACTGCGCAGAACTTAGGAGGGTCCTGCGCAGAACTTAGGAGGGTCCTGCGCAGAACTTTGCCATAAATTGATTTAGCCTGTTTCATTAATATTTTTATATATTATTGTTCCTATGGATATTAGAAATTGATTTTGACCATATTTTGGGCATTCCGGACCCGAATCGGGGCAGATGTAACGAAAATCGGGGTGCTGCGCAGAACTTAGGAGGGTACTGCGCAGAACTTTGCCTTAAATTGATCTAGCCTGTTTCATGAATATTTTTATATATTCTGGTCCCTATGGATATTAGAAATTGATTTTGACCATATTTTGGGCATTCCGGACCAGAATCGGGGCAGATATAACGAAAATCGGGGTACTGCGCAGAACTTAGGAGGGTCCTGCGCAGAACTTTGCCATAAATTGATCTAGCCTGTTTCATGAATATTTTTATATATTCTGGTCCCTATGGATATTAGAAATTGATTTTAACCATATTTTGGGAATTCCGGACCAGAATCGGGGCAGATATAACGAAAATCGGGGTACTGCGCAGAACTTAGGAGGGTCCTGCGCAGAACTTTGCCATAAATTGATCTAGCCTGTTTCATGAATATTTTTTTATATTCTGGTCCCTATGGATATTAGAAATTGATTTTAACCATATTTTGGGAATTCCGGACCAGAATCGGGGCAGATATAACGAAAATCGGGGTACTGCGCAGAACTTAGGAGGGTCATGCGCAGAACTTTGCCTTAAATTGATCTAGCCTGTTTCATGAATATTTTTATATATTCTGGTCCCTATGGATATTAGAAATTGATTTTGACCATATTTTGGGCATTCCGGACCAGAATCGGGGCAGATATAACGAAAATCGGGGTACTGCGCAGAACTTAGGAGGGTCCTGCGCAGAACTTAGGAGGGTACTGCGCAGAACTTTGTCATTAGTTGATTTAGCCTGTTTCATTAATATTTTTATATATTATTGTTCCTATGGATATTAGAAATTGATTTTGACCATATTTTGGGCATTCAGGACCCGAATCGGGGCAGATGTAACGAAAATCGGGGTACTGCGCAGAACTTAGGAGGGTACTGCGCAGAACTTTGCCTTAAATTGATCTAGCCTGTTTCATGAATATTTTTATATATTCTGGTCCCTATGGATATTAATAATTGATTTTAACCATATTTTGGGCATTCCGGACCAGAATCGGGGCAGATGTAACGAAAATCGAGGTACTGCGCAGAACTTAGGAGGGTCATGCGCAGAACTTAGGAGGGTACTGCGCAGAACTTTGCCATAAATTGATTTACCCTGTTTCATGAATATTTTTATATATTCTGGTCCCTATGGATATTAGAAATTGATTTTGACCATATTTTGGGCATTCCGGGCCCGAATCGGGGAAGATGTAACGAAAATCGGGCTACTGCGCAGAACTTAGGAGGGTACTGCGCAGAACTTTGCCTTAAATTGATCTAGCTAGTTTCATGAATATTTTTATATATTCTGGTCCCTTTGGATATTAGAAATTGATTTTGACCATATTTTGTACATTCCAGACCAGAATCGGGGCAGATGTAACGAAAATCGGGGTACTGCGCAGAACTTAGGAGGGTCCTGCGCAGAACTTAGGAGGGTAGTGCGGAGAACTTTGCCATAAATTGATTTACCCTGTTTCATTATTATTTTTATATATTATTGTTCCTATGGATATTAGAAATTGATTTTAACCATATTTTGGGCATTCAGGACCCGAATCGGGGCAGTTGTAACGAAAATCGGGGTACTGCGCAGAACTTAGGAGGGTACTGCGTAGAACTTTGCCTTAAATTGATCTAGCCTGTTTCATGAATATTTTTATATATTCTGGTCCCTATGGATATTAGAAATTGATTTTGACCATATTTTGGGCATTCCGGACCAGAATCGGGGAAGATGTAATGAAAATCGGGGTACTGCGCAGAACTTAGGAGGGTCATGCGCAGAACTTAGGAGGGTACTGCGCAGAACTTTGCCATAAATTGATTTACCCTGTTTCATTAATATTTTTATATATTATTGTTCCTATGGATATTAGAAATTGATTTTGACCATATTTTGGGCATTCCGGACCCGAATCGGGGCAGATGTAACGAAAATCGGGGTACTGCGCAGAACTTAGGAGGGTACTGCGCAGAACTTAGGAGGGTACTGCGCAGAACTTTGCCATAAATTGATTTAGCCTGTTTCATTAATATTTTTATATATTATTTTTCCTATGGATATTAGAAATTGATTTTGACCATATTTTGGGCATTCCGGACCCGAATCGGGGCAGATGTAACGAAAATCGGGGTACTGCGCAGAACTTAGGAGGGTACTGCGCAGAACTTTGCCTTAAATTGATCTAGCCTGTTTCATGAATATTTTTATATATTCTGGTCCCTTTGGATATTAGAAATTGATTTTGACCATATTTTGTACATTCCAGACCAGAATCGGGGCAGATGTAACGAAAATCGGGGTACTGCGCAGAACTTAGGAGGGTCCTGTGCAGAACTTAGGAGGGTACTGCGCAGAACTTTGCCATAAATTGATTTACCCTGTTTCATTAATATTTTTATATATTATTGTTCCTATGGATATTAGAAATTGATTTTGACCATATTTTGGGCATTCCGGACCCGAATCGGGGCAGATGTAACGAAAATCGGGGTACTGCGCAGAACATAGGAGGGTACTGCGCAGAACTTTGCCTTAAATTGATCTAGCCTGTTTCATGAATATTTTTATATATTCTGGTCCCTTTGGATATTAGAAATTGATTTTGACCATATTTTGTACATTCCAGACCAGAATCGGGGCAGATGTAACGAAAATCGGGGTACTGCGCAGAACTTAGGAGGGTCCTGCGCAGAACTTAGGAGGGTACTGCGGAGAACTTTGCCATAAATTGATTTACCCTGTTTCATTAATATTTTTATATATTATTGTTCCTATGGATATTAGAAATTGATTTTAACCATATTTTGGGCATTCAGGACCCGAATCGGGGCAGATGTAACGAAAATCGGGGTACTGCGCAGAACTTAGGAGGGTCATGCGCAGAACTTTGCCTTAAATTGATCTAGCCTGTTTCATGAATATTTTTATATATTATTGTTCCTATGGATATTAGAAATTGATTTTGACCATATTTTGGGCATTCCGGACCCGAATCGGGGCAGATGTAACGAAAATCGGGGTGCTGCGCAGAACTTAGGAGGGTACTGCGCAGAACTTTGCCTTAAATTGATCTAGCCTGTTTCATGAATATTTTTATATATTCTGGTCCCTATGGATATTAGAAATTGATTTTGACCATATTTTGGGCATTCCGGACCAGAATCGGGGCAGATATAACGAAAATCGGGGTACTGCGCAGAACTTAGGAGGGTCCTGCGCAGAACTTTGCCATAAATTGATCTAGCCTGTTTCATGAATATTTTTATATATTCTGGTCCCTATGGATATTAGAAATTGATTTTGACCATATTTTGGGCATTCCGGACCAGAATCGGGGCAGATATAACGAAAATCGGGGTACTGCGCAGAACTTAGGAGGGTCATGCGCAGAACTTTGCCTTAAATTGATCTAGCCTGTTTCATGAATATTTTTATATATTCCGGTCCCTATGGATATTAGAAATTGATTTTGACCATATTTTGGGCATTCCGGACCAGAATCGGGGCAGATATAACGAAAATCGGGGTACTACGCAGAACTTAGGAGGGTCCTGCGCAGAACTTAGGAGGGTACTGCGCAGAACTTTGTCATTAGTTGATTTAGCCTGTTTCATTAATATTTTTATATATTATTGTTCCTATGGATATTAGAAATTGATTTTGACCATATTTTGGGCATTCCGGACCCGAATCGGGGCAGATGTAACAAAAATCAGGGTACTGCGCAGAACTTAGGAGGGTACTGCGCAGAACTTTGCCTTAAATTGATCTAGCCTGTTTCATGAATATTTTTATATATTCTGGTCCCTATGGATATTAATAATTGATTTTGACCATATTTTGGGCATTCTGGACCAGAATCGGGGCAGATGTAACGAAAATCGGGGTACTGCGCAGAACTTAGGAGGGTCATGCGCAGAACTTAGGAGGGTACTGCGCAGAACTTTGCCTTAAATTGATCTAGCTAGTTTCATGAATATTTTTATATATTCTGGTCCCTATGGATATTAGAAATTGATTTTGACCATATTTTGGGCATTCCGGGCCCGAATCGGGGAAGATGTAACGAAAATCGGGGTACTGCGCAGAACTTAGGAGGGTACTGCGCAGAACTTTGCCATAAATTGATCTAGCCTGTTTCATGAATATTTTTATATATTCTGGTCCCTATGAATATTAGAAATTGATTTTGACCATATTTTGGGCATTCCGGACCAGAATCGGGGCAGATGTAACGAAAATCGGGGTACTGCGCAGAACTTAGGAGGGTACTGCGCAAAACTTTGCCATAAATTGATCTAGCCTGTTTCATGAATATTTTTATATATTCTGGTCCCTATGGATATTAGAAATTGATTTTGACCATATTTTGGGCATTCCGGACCAGAATCGGGGCAGATGTAACGAAAATCGGGGTACTGCGCAGAACTTAGGAGGGTCCTGCGCAGAACTTAGGAGGGTCCTGCGCAGAACTTTGCCATAAATTGATTTAGCCTGTTTCATTAATATTTTTATATATTATTGTTCCTATGGATATTAGAAATTGATTTTGACCATATTTTGGGCATTCCGGACCCGAATCGGGGCAGATGTAACGAAAATCGGGGTGCTGCGCAGAACTTAGGAGGGTACTGCGCAGAACTTTGCCTTAAATTGATCTAGCCTGTTTCATGAATATTTTTATATATTCTGGTCCCTATGGATATTAGAAATTGATTTTGACCATATTTTGGGCATTCCGGACCAGAATCGGGGCAGATATAACGAAAATCGGGGTACTGCGCAGAACTTAGGAGGGTCCTGCGCAGAACTTTGCCATAAATTGATCTAGCCTGTTTCATGAATATTTTTATATATTCTGGTCCCTATGGATATTAGAAATTGATTTTGACCATATTTTGGGCATTCCTGACCAGAATCGGGGCAGATATAACGAAAATCGGGGTACTGCGCAGAACTTAGGAGGGTCATGCGCAGAACTTTGCCTTAAATTGATCTAGCCTGTTTCATGAATATTTTTATATATTCCGGTCCCTATGGATATTAGAAATTGATTTTGACCATATTTTGGGCATTCCGGACCAGAATCGGGGCAGATATAACGAAAATCGGGGTACTGCGCAGAACTTAGGAGGGTCCTGCGCAGAACTTAGGAGGGTACTGCGCAGAACTTTGTCATTAGTTGATTTAGCCTGTTTCATTAATATTTTTATATATTATTGTTCCTATGGATATTAGAAATTGATTTTGACCATATTTTGGGCATTCCGGACCCGAATCGGGGCAGATGTAACGAAAATCAGGGTACTGCGCAGAACTTAGGAGGGTACTGCGCAGAACTTTGCCTTAAATTGATCTAGCCTGTTTCATGAATATTTTTATATATTCTGGTCCCTATGGATATTAATAATTGATTTTGACCATATTTTGGGCATTCCGGACCCGAATCGGGGCAGATGTAACGAAAATCAGGGTACTGCGCAGAACTTAGGAGGGTACTGCGCAGAACTTTGCCTTAAATTGATCTAGCCTGTTTCATGAATATTTTTATATATTCTGGTCCCTATGGATATTAATAATTGATTTTGACCATATTTTGGGCATTCTGGACCAGAATCGGGGCAGATGTAACGAAAATCGGGGTACTGCGCAGAACTTAGGAGGGTCATGCGCAGAACTTAGGAGGGTACTGCGCAGAACTTTGCCTTAAATTGATCTAGCTAGTTTCATGAATATTTTTATATATTCTGGTCCCTATGGATATTAGAAATTGATTTTGACCATATTTTGGGCATTCCGGACCCGAATCGGGGCAGATGTAACGAAAATCGGGGTACTGCGCAGAACTTAGGAGGGTACTGCGCAGAACTTTGCCTTAAATTGATCTAGCCTGTTTCATGAATATTTTTATATATTCTGGTCCCTATGGATATTAGAAATTGATTTTGACCATATTTTGGGCATTCCGGACCAGAATCGGGGAAGATATAACGAAAATCGGGGTACTGCGCAGAACTTAGGAGGGTCCTGCGCAGAACTTTGCCATAAATTGATCTAGCCTGTTTCATGAATATTTTTATATATTCTGGTCCCTATGGATATTAGAAATTGATTTTGACCATATTTTGGGCATTCCGGACCAGAATCGGGGCAGATATAACGAAAATCGGGGTACTGCGCAGAACTTAGGAGGGTCATGCGCAGAACTTTGCCTTAAATTGATCTAGCCTGTTTCATGAATATTTTTATATATTCTGGTCCCTATGGATATTAGAAATTGATTTTGACCATATTTTGGGCATTCCGGACCAGAATCGGGGCAGATATAACGAAAATCGGGGTACTGCGCAGAACTTAGGAGGGTCCTGTGCAGAACTTAGGAGGGTACTGCGCAGAACTTTGCCATAAATTGATTTAGCCTGTTTCATGAATATTTTTATATATTCTGGTCCCTATGGATATTAGAAATTGATTTTGACCATATTTTGGGCATTCCGGACCAGAATCGGGGCAGATGTAACGAAAATCGGGGTACTGCGCAGAACTTAGGAGGGTCCTGCGCAGAACTTAGGAGGGTCCTGCGCAGAACTTTGCCATAAATTGATTTAGCCTGTTTCATTAATATTTTTATATATTATTGTTCCTATGGATATTAGAAATTGATTTTGACCATATTTTGGGCATTCCGGACCCGAATCGGGGCAGATGTAATGAAAATCGGGGTGCTGCGCAGAACTTAGGAGGGTACTGCGCAGAACTTTGCGTTAAATTGATCTAGCCTGTTTCATGAATATTTTTATATATTCTGGTCCCTATGGATATTAGAAATTGATTTTGACCATATTTTGGGAATTCCGGACCAGAATCGGGGCAGATATAACGAAAATCGGGGTACTGCGCAGAACTTAGGAGGGTCCTGCGCAGAACTTTGCCATAAATTGATCTAGCCTGTTTCATGAATATTTTTTTATATTCTGGTCCCTATGGATATTAGAAATTGATTTTAACCATATTTTGGGCATTCCGGACCAGAATCGGGGCAGATATAACGAAAATCGGGGTACTGCGCAGAACTTAGGAGGGTCATGCGCAGAACTTTGCCTTAAATTGATCTAGCCTGTTTCATGAATATTTTTATATATTCTGGTCCCTATGGATATTAGAAATTGATTTTGACCATATTTTGGGCATTCCGGACCAGAATCGGGGCAGATATAACGAAAATCGGGGTACTGCGCAGAACTTAGGAGGGTCCTGCGCAGAACTTAGGAGGGTACTGCGCAGAACTTTGTCATTAGTTGATTTAGCCTGTTTCATTAATATTTTTATATATTATTGTTCCTATGGATATTAGAAATTGATTTTGACCATATTTTGGGCATTCAGGACCCGAATCGGGGCAGATGTAACGAAAATCGGGGTACTGCGCAGAACTTAGGAGGGTACTGCGCAGAACTTTGCCTTAAATTGATCTAGCCTGTTTCATGAATATTTTTATATATTCTGGTCCCTATGGATATTAATAATTGATTTTAACCATATTTTGGGCATTCCGGACCAGAATCGGGGCAGATGTAACGAAAATCGGGGTACTGCGCAGAACTTAGGAGGGTCATGCGCAGAACTTAGGAGGGTACTGCGCAGAACTTTGCCATAAATTGATTTACCCTGTTTCATGAATATTTTTATATATTCTGGTCCCTATGGATATTAGAAATTGATTTTGACCATATTTTGGGCATTCCGGGCCCGAATCGGGGAAGATGTAACGAAAATCGGGCTACTGCGCAGAACTTAGGAGGGTACTGCGCAGAACTTTGCCTTAAATTGATCTAGCTAGTTTCATGAATATTTTTATATATTCTGGTCCCTTTGGATATTAGAAATTGATTTTGACCATATTTTGTACATTCCAGACCAGAATCGGGGCAGATGTAACGAAAATCGGGGTACTGCGCAGAACTTAGGAGGGTCCTGCGCAGAACTTAGGAGGGTAGTGCGGAGAACTTTGCCATAAATTGATTTACCCTGTTTCATTATTATTTTTATATATTATTGTTCCTATGGATATTAGAAATTGATTTTAACCATATTTTGGGCATTCAGGACCCGAATCGGGGCAGTTGTAACGAAAATCGGGGTACTGCGCAGAACTTAGGAGGGTACTGCGCAGAACTTTGCCTTAAATTGATCTAGCCTGTTTCATGAATATTTTTATATATTCTGGTCCCTATGGATATTAGAAATTGATTTTGACCATATTTTGGGCATTCCGGACCAGAATCGGGGAAGATGTAATGAAAATCGGGGTACTGCGCAGAACTTAGGAGGGTCATGCGCAGAACTTAGGAGGGTACTGCGCAGAACTTTGCCATAAATTGATTTACCCTGTTTCATTAATATTTTTATATATTATTGTTCCTATGGATATTAGAAATTGATTTTGACCATATTTTGGGCATTCCGGACCCGAATCGGGGCAGATGTAACGAAAATCGGGGTACTGCGCAGAACTTAGGAGGGTACTGCGCAGAACTTAGAAGGGTACTGCGCAGAACTTTGCCATAAATTGATTTAGCCTGTTTCATTAATATTTTTATATATTATTTTTCCTATGGATATTAGAAATTGATTTTGACCATATTTTGGGCATTCCGGACCCGAATCGGGGCAGATGTAACGAAAATCGGGGTACTGCGCAGAACTTAGGAGGGTACTGCGCAGAACTTTGCCTTAAATTGATCTAGCCTGTTTCATGAATATTTTTATATATTCTGGTCCCTTTGGATATTAGAAATTGATTTTGACCATATTTTGTACATTCCAGACCAGAATCGGGGCAGATGTAACGAAAATCGGGGTACTGCGCAGAACTTAGGAGGGTCCTGCGCAGAACTTAGGAGGGTACTGCGCAGAACTTTGCCATAAATTGATTTACCCTGTTTCATTAATATTTTTATATATTATTGTTCCTATGGATATTAGAAATTGATTTTGACCATATTTTGGGCATTCCGGACCCGAATCGGGGCAGATGTAACGAAAATCGGGGTACTGCGCAGAAACATAGGAGGGTACTGCGCAGAACTTTGCCTTAAATTGATCTAGCCTGTTTCATGAATATTTTTATATATTCTGGTCCCTTTGGATATTAGAAATTGATTTTGACCATATTTTGTACATTCCAGACCAGAATCGGGGCAGATGTAACGAAAATCGGGGTACTGCGCAGAACTTAGGAGGGTCCTGCGCAGAACTTAGGAGGGTACTGCGGAGAACTTTGCCATAAATTGATTTACCCTGTTTCATTAATATTTTTATATATTATTGTTCCTATGGATATTAGAAATTGATTTTAACCATATTTTGGGCATTCAGGACCCGAATCGGGGCAGATGTAACGAAAATCGGGGTACTGCGCAGAACTTAGGAGGGTACTGCGCAGAACTTTGCCTTAAATTGATCTAGCCTGTTTCATGAATATTTTTATATATTCTGGTCCCTATGGATATTAGAAATTGATTTTGACCATATTTTGGGCATTGCGGACCAGAATCGGGGCAGATGTAACGAAAATCGGGGTACTGCGCAGAACTTAGGAGGGTCATGCGCAGAACTTAGGAGGGTACTGCGCAGAACTTTGCCATAAATTGATTTACCCTGTTTCATGAATATTTTTATATATTCTGGTCCCTATGGATATTAGAAATTGATTTTGACCATATTTTGGGCATTCCGGACCAGAATCGGGGCAGATGTAACGAAAATCGGGGTACTGCGCAGAACTTAGGAGGGTCCTGCGCAGAACTTAGGAGGGTACTGCGCAAAACTTTGCCATAAATTGATTTAGCCTGTTTCATTAATATTTTTATATATTATTGTTCCTATGGATATTAGAAATTGATTTTGACCATATTTTGGGCATTCCGGACCCGAATCGGGGCAGATGTAACGAAAATCGGGGTACTGCGCAGAACTTAGGAGGGTACTGCGCAGAACTTTGCCTTAAATTGATCTAGCCTGTTTCATGAATATTTTTATATATTCTGGTCCCTATGGATATTAGAAATTGATTTTGACCATATTTTGGGCATTCCGGACCAGAATCGGGGCAGATGTAACGAAAATCGGGGTACTGCGCAGAACTTAGGAGGGTCCTGCGCAGAACTTAGGAGGGTCCTGCGCAGAACTTTGCCATAAATTGATTTAGCCTGTTTCATTAATATTTTTATATATTATTGTTCCTATGGATATTAGAAATTGATTTTGACCATATTTTGGGCATTCCGGACCCGAATCGGGGCAGATGTAACGATAATCGGGGTGCTGCGCAGAACTTAGGAGGGTACTGCGCAGAACTTTGCCTTAAATTGATCTAGCCTGTTTCATGAATATTTTTATATATTCTGGTCCCTATGGATATTAGAAATTGATTTTGACCATATTTTGGGCATTCCGGACCCGAATCGGGGCAGATGTAACGAAAATCGGGGGTACTGCGCAGAACTTAGGAGGGTACTGCGCAGAACTTTGCCTTAAATTGATCTAGCCTGTTTCATGAATATTTTTATATATTCTGGTCCCTTTGGATATTAGAAATTGATTTTGACCATATTTTGTACATTCCAGACCAGAATCGGGGCAGATGTAACGAAAATCGGGGTACTGCGCAGAACTTAGGAGGGTCCTGCGCAGAACTTAGGAGGGTACTGCGGAGAACTTTGCCATAAATTGATTTACCCTGTTTCATTAATATTTTTATATATTATTGTTCCTATGGATATTAGAAATTGATTTTAACCATATTTTGGGCATTCAGGACCCGAATCGGGGCAGATGTAACGAAAATCGGGGTACTGCGCAGAACTTAGGAGGGTACTGCGCAGAACTTTGCCTTAAATTGATCTAGCCTGTTTCATGAATATTTTTATATATTCTGGTCCCTATGGATATTAGAAATTGATTTTGACCATATTTTGGGCATTGCGGACCAGAATCGGGGCAGATGTAACGAAAATCGGGGTACTGCGCAGAACTTAGGAGGGTCATGCGCAGAACTTAGGAGGGTACTGCGCAGAACTTTGCCATAAATTGATTTACCCTGTTTCATGAATATTTTTATATATTCTGGTCCCTATGGATATTAGAAATTGATTTTGACCATATTTTGGGCATTCCGGACCAGAATCGGGGCAGATGTAACGAAAATCGGGGGTACTGCGCAAAACTTAGGAGGGTCCTGCGCAGAACTTAGGAGGGTACTGCGCAAAACTTTGCCATAAATTGATTTAGCCTGTTTCATTAATATTTTTATATATTATTGTTCCTATGGATATTAGAAATTGATTTTGACCATATTTTGGGCATTCCGGACCCGAATCGGGGCAGATGTAACGAAAATCGGGGTACTGCGCAGAACTTAGGAGGGTACTGCGCAGAACTTTGCCTTAAATTGATCTAGCCTGTTTCATGAATATTTTTATATATTCTGGTCCTTATGGATATTAGAAATTGATTTTGACCATATTTTGGGCATTCCGGACCAGAATCGGGGCAGATGTAACGAAAATCGGGGTACTGCACAGAACTTAGGAGGGTCCTGCGCAGAACTTAGGAGGGTCCTGCGCAGAACTTTGCCATAAATTGATTTAGCCTGTTTCATTAATATTTTTATATATTATTGTTCCTATGGATATTAGAAATTGATTTTGACCATATTTTGGGCATTCCGGACCCGAATCGGGGCAGATGTAACGATAATCGGGGTGCTGCGCAGAACTTAGGAGGGTACTGCGCAGAACTTTGCCTTAAATTGATCTAGCCTGTTTCATGAATATTTTTATATATTCTGGTCCCTATGGATATTAGAAATTGATTTTGACCATATTTTGGGCATTCCGGACCCGAATCGGGGCAGATGTAACGAAAATCGGGGTACTGCGCAGAACTTAGGAGGGTACTGCGCAGAACTTTGCCTTAAATTGATCTAGCCTGTTTCATGAATATTTTTATATATTCTGGTCCCTTTGGATATTAGAAATTGATTTTGACCATATTTTGTATATTCCAGACCAGAATCGGGGCAGATGTAACGAAAATCGGGGTACTGCGCAGAACTTAGGAGGGTCCTGCGCAGAACTTAGGAGGGTACTGCGGAGAACTTTGCCATAAATTGATTTACCCTGTTTCATTAATATTTTTATATATTATTGTTCCTATGGATATTAGAAATTGATTTTAACCATATTTTGGGCATTCAGGACCCGAATCGGGGCAGATGTAACGAAAATCGGGGTACTGCGCAGAACTTAGGAGGGTACTGCGCAGAACTTTGCCTTAAATTGATCTAGCCTGTTTCATGAATATTTTTATATATTCTGGTCCCTATGGATATTAGAAATTGATTTTGACCATATTTTGGGCATTGCGGACTAGAATCGGGGCAGATGTAACGAAAATCGGGGTACTGCGCAGAACTTAGGAGGGTCATGCGCAGAACTTAGGAGGGTACTGCGCAGAACTTTGCCATAAATTGATTTACCCTGTTTCATGAATATTTTTATATATTCTGGTCCCTATGGATATTAGAAATTGATTTTGACCATATTTTGGGCATTCCGGACCAGAATCGGGGCAGATGTAACGAAAATCGGGGTACTGCGCAGAACTTAGGAGGGTCCTGCGCAGAACTTAGGACGGTACTCGCGCAGAACTTTGCCATAAATTGATTTAGCCTGTTTCATTAATATTTTTATATATTATTGTTCCTATGGATATTAGAAATTGATTTTGACCATATTTTGGGCATTCCGGACCCGAATCGGGGCAGATGTAACGAAAATCAGGGTACTGCGCAGAACTTAGGAGGGTACTGCGCAGAACTTTGCCTTAAATTGATCTAGCCTGTTTCATGAATATTTCTATATATTCTGATCCCTATGGATATTAATAATTGATTTTGACCATATTTTGGGCATTCTGGACCAGAATCGGGGCAGATGTAACGAAAATCGGGGTACTGCGCAGAACTTAGGAGGGTCCTGCGCAGAACTTAGGAGGGTCCTGCGCAGAACTTTGCCATAAATTGATTTAGCCTGTTTCATTAATATTTTTATATATTATTGTTCCTATGGATATTAGAAATTGATTTTGACCATATTTTGGGCATTCCGGACCCGAATCGGGGCAGATGTAATGAAAATCGGGGTGCTGCGCAGAACTTAGGAGGGTACTGCGCAGAACTTTGCCTTAAATTGATCTAGCCTGTTTCATGAATATTTTTATATATTCTGGTCCCTATGGATATTAGAAATTGATTTTGACCATATTTTGGGAATTCCGGACCAGAATCGGGGCAGATATAACGAAAATCGGGGTACTGCGCAGAACTTAGGAGGGTCCTGCGCAGAACTTTGCCATAAATTGATCTAGCCTGTTTCATGAATATTTTTTTATATTCTGGTCCCTATGGATATTAGAAATTGATTTTAACCATATTTTGGGCATTCCGGACCAGAATCGGGGCAGATATAACGAAAATCGGGGTACTGCGCAGAACTTAGGAGGGTCATGCGCAGAACTTTGCCTTAAATTGATCTAGCCTGTTTCATGAATATTTTTATATATTCTGGTCCCTATGGATATTAGAAATTGATTTTGACCATATTTTGGGCATTCCGGACCAGAATCGGGGCAGATATAACGAAAATCGGGGTACTGCGCAGAACTTAGGAGGGTCCTGCGCAGAACTTAGGAGGGTACTGCGCAGAACTTTGTCATTAGTTGATTTAGCCTGTTTCATTAATATTTTTATATATTATTGTTCCTATGGATATTAGAAATTGATTTTGACCATATTTTGGGCATTCAGGACCCGAATCGGGGCAGATGTAACGAAAATCGGGGTACTGCGCAGAACTTAGGAGGGTACTGCGCAGAACTTTGCCTTAAATTGATCTAGCCTGTTTCATGAATATTTTTATATATTCTGGTCCCTATGGATATTAATAATTGATTTTAACCATATTTTGGGCATTCCGGACCAGAATCGGGGCAGATGTAACGAAAATCGGGGTACTGCGCAGAACTTAGGAGGGTCATGCGCAGAACTTAGGAGGGTACTGCGCAGAACTTTGCCATAAATTGATTTACCCTGTTTCATGAATATTTTTATATATTCTGGTCCCTATGGATATTAGAAATTGATTTTGACCATATTTTGGGCATTCCGGGCCCGAATCGGGGAAGATGTAACGAAAATCGGGCTACTGCGCAGAACTTAGGAGGGTACTGCGCAGAACTTTGCCTTAAATTGATCTAGCTAGTTTCATGAATATTTTTATATATTCTGGTCCCTTTGGATATTAGAAATTGATTTTGACCATATTTTGTACATTCCAGACCAGAATCGGGGCAGATGTAACGAAAATCGGGGTACTGCGCAGAACTTAGGAGGGTCCTGCGCAGAACTTAGGAGGGTAGTGCGGAGAACTTTGCCTTAAATTGATTTACCCTGTTTCATTAATATTTTTATATATTATTGTTCCTATGGATATTAGAAATTGATTTTAACCATATTTTGGGCATTCAGGACCCGAATCGGGGCAGATGTAACGAAAATCGGGGTACTGCGCAGAACTTAGGAGGGTACTGCGCAGAACTTTGCCTTAAATTGATCTAGTCTGTTTCATGAATATTTTTATATATTCTGGTCCCTATGGATATTAGAAATTGATTTTGACCATATTTTGGGCATTCCGGACCAAAATCGGGGAAGATGTAACGAAAATCGGGGTACTGCGCAGAACTTAGGAGGGTCATGCGCAGAACTTAGGAGGGTACTGCGCAGAACTTTGCCATAAATTGATTTACCCTGTTTCATTAATATTTTTATATATTATTGTTCCTATGGATATTAGAAATTGATTTTGACCATATTTTGGGCATTCCGGACCCGAATCGGGGCAGATGTAACGAAAATCGGGGTACTGCGCAGAACTTAGGAGGGTACTGCGCAGAACTTAGGAGGGTACTGCGCAGAACTTTGCCATAAATTGATTTAGCCTGTTTCATTAATATTTTTATATATTATTTTTCCTATGGATATTAGAAATTGATTTTGACCATATTTTGGGCATTCCGGACCCGAATCGGGGCAGATGTAACGAAAATCGGGGTACTGCGCAGAACTTAGGAGGGTACTGCGCAGAACTTTGCCTTAAATTGATCTAGCCTGTTTCATGAATATTTTTATATATTCTGGTCCCTTTGGATATTAGAAATTGATTTTGACCATATTTTATACATTCCAGACCAGAATCGGGGCAGATGTAACGAAAATCGGGGTACTGCGCAGAACTTAGGAGGGTCCTGCGCAGAACTTAGGAGGGTACTGCGCAGAACTTTGCCATAAATTGATTTACCCTGTTTCATTAATATTTTTATATATTATTGTTCCTATGGATATTAGAAATTGATTTTGACCATATTTTGGGCATTCCGGACCCGAATCGGGGCAGATGTAACGAAAATCGGGGTACTGCGCAGAACTTAGGAGGGTACTGCGCAGAACTTTGCCTTAAATTGATCTAGCCTGTTTCATGAATATTTTTATATATTCTGGTCCCTTTGGATATTAGAAATTGATTTTGACCATATTTTGTACATTCCAGACCAGAATCGGGGCAGATGTAACGAAAATCGGGGTACTGCGCAGAACTTAGGAGGGTCCTGCGCAGAACTTAGGAGGGTACTGCGGAGAACTTTGCCATAAATTGATTTACCCTGTTTCATTAATATTTTTATATATTATTGTTCCTATGGATATTAGAAATTGATTTTAACCATATTTTGGGCATTCAGGACCCGAATCGGGGCAGATGTAACGAAAATCGGGGTACTGCGCAGAACTTAGGAGGGTACTGCGCAGAACTTTGCCTTAAATTGATCTAGCCTGTTTCATGAATATTTTTATATATTCTGGTCCCTATGGATATTAGAAATTGATTTTGACCATATTTTGGGCATTCCGGACCAGAATCGGGGCAGATGTAACGAAAATCGGGGTACTGCGCAGAACTTAGGAGGGTCCTGCGCAGAACTTAGGACGGTACTGCGCAGAACTTTGCCATAAATTGATTTAGCCTGTTTCATTAATATTTTTATATATTATTGTTCCTATGGATATTAGAAATTGATTTTGACCATATTTTGGGCATTCCGGACCCGAATCGGGGCAGATGTAACGAAAATCGGGGTACTGCGCAGAACTTAGGAGGGTACTGCGCAGAACTTTGCCTTAAATTGATCTAGCCTGTTTCATGAATATTTTTATATATTCTGATCCCTATGGATATTAATAATTGATTTTGACCATATTTTGGGCATTCTGGACCAGAATCGGGGCAGATGTAACGAAAATCGGGGTACTGCGCAGAACTTAGGAGGGTCCTGCGCAGAACTTAGGAGGGTCCTGCGCAGAACTTTGCCATAAATTGATTTAGCCTGTTTCATTAATATTTTTATATATTATTGTTCCTATGGATATTAGAAATTGATTTTGACCATATTTTGGGCATTCCGGACCCGAATCGGGGCAGATGTAATGAAAAACGGGGTGCTGCGCAGAACTTAGGAGGGTACTGCGCAGAACTTTGCCTTAAATTGATCTAGCTGTTTCATGAATATTTTTATATATTCTGGTCCCTATGGATATTAGAAATTGATTTTGACCATATTTGGGAATTCCGGGACCAGAATCGGGGCATATAACGAAAATCGGGGTACTGCGCAGAAACTTAGGAGGGTCCTGCGCAGCAACTTTGCCATAAATTGATCTAGCCTGTTTCATGAATATTTTTTTATATTCTGGTCCCTATGGATATTAGAAATTGATTTTAACCATATTTTGGGCATTCCGGACCAGAATCGGGCAGATATAACGAAAATCGGGGTACCTGCGCAGAACTTAGGAGGGTCCTGCGCAGAACTTAGGAGGGTACTTGCGCAATAACTTTGCCATAAATTGATTTACCCTGTTTCATGAATATTTTATATATTCTGGTCCCTTTGGATATTAGAAATTGATTTTGACCATATTTTGTACATTCCAGACCCAGATCGGGGCAGATGTAACGAAAATCGGGGTACTGCGCAGAACTTAGGAGGGTCCTGCGCAGAACTTAGGAGGGTACTGCGCAGAACTTTGCCATAATTGATTTACCCTGTTTCATTAATATTTTTATATATTATTGTTCCTATGGATATTAGAAATTGATTTTGACCATATTTTGGGCATTCCGGACCCGAATCGGGGCAGATGTAACGAAAATCGGGGTACCTAGCGCAGAACTTAGGAGGGTACTGCGCAGAACATAGGAGGGTACTGCGCAGAACCTTTGCCATAAATTGATTTATGCCTGTTTCAATAATATTTTTATATATTATTTTTCCTATGGATATTAGAAATTGATTTTAACCATATTTTGGGGCATTCAGGACCCGAATCGGGGCAGATGTAACGAAAATCGGGGTACTGCGCAGAACTTAGGAGGGTACTGGCGCAGAACTTGGCCTTAAATTGATCTAGTCTGTTTCATGAATATTTTTATATATTCTGGTCCCTATGGATATTAGAAATTGATTTTGACCATATTTTGGGCATTCCGGACCACAAATCGGGAAGATGTAACGAAAATCGGGGTACTGCGCAGAACTTAGGAGGGTCATGCGCAGACTTAGGAGGGTACTGCGCAGAACTTTGCCATAAATTGATTTACACCCTGTTTCATTAATATTTTTATATATTATTGTTCCTTATGGATATTAGAAATTGATTTTGACCATATTTTGGGGCATTCCGGACCCGAATCGGGGCAGATGTAACGAAAATCGGGGTACTGCGCAGAACTTAGGAGGGTACTGCGCAGAACTTAGGAGGGTACCTGCGCAGAACTTTGCCATAAATTGATTTAGCCTGTTTCATTAATATTTTTATATATTATTTTTCCTATGGATATTAGAAATTGATTTTGACCATATTTTGGGCATTCCGGACCCGAATCGGGGCAGATGTAACGAAAATCGGGGGTACTGCGCAGAACTTAGGAGGGTACTCGCGCAGAACTTTGCCTTAAATTGATCTAGCCTGTTTCATGAATATTTTTATATATTCTGGTCCCTTTGGATATTAGAAATTGATTTTGACCATATTTTATACATTCCAGACCAGAATCGGGGCAGATGTAACGAAAATCGGGGTACTGCGCAGAACTTAGGAGGGTCCTGCGCAGAACTTAGGAGGGTACTGCGCAGAACTTTGCCATAAATTGATTTACCCTGTTTCATTAATATTTTTATATATTATTGTTCCTATGGATATAGAAATTGATTTTGACCATATTTTGGGGCATTCCCGGACCCGAATCGGGGCAGATGTAACGAAAATCGGGGGTACTACTCGCGCAGAACTTAGGAGGGTACTGCGCAGAACTTTGCCTTAAATTGATCTAGCCTGTTTCATGAATATTTTTATATATTCTGGTCCCTTTGGATATTAGAAATTGATTTTATTCCAGACCAGAATCGGGGCAGATGTAACGAAAATCGGGGTACTGCGCAGAACTTAGGAGGGTCCTGCGCAGAACTTAGGAGGGTACTGCGGAGAACTTTGCCATAAATTGATTTACCCTGTTTCATTAATATTTTTATATATTATTGTTCCTATGGATATTAGAAATTGATTTTAACCATATTTTGGGCATTCAGGACCCGAATCGGGGCAGATGTAACGAAAATCGGGGTACTGCGCAGAACTTAGGAGGGTACTGCGCAGAACTTTGCCTTAAATTGATCTAGCCTGTTTCATGAATATTTTTATATATTCTGGTCCCTATGGATATTAGAAATTGATTTTGACCATATTTTGGGCATTCCGGACCAGAATCGGGGCAGATGTAACGAAAATCGGGGTACTGCGCAGAACTTAGGAGGGTCCTGCGCAGAACTTAGGACGGTACTGCGCAGAACTTTGCCATAAATTGATTTAGCCTGTTTCATTAATATTTTTATATATTATTGTTCCTATGGATATTAGAAATTGATTTTGACCATATTTTGGGCATTCCGGACCCGAATCGGGGCAGATGTAACGAAAATCGGGGTACTGCGCAGAACTTAGGAGGGTACTGCGCAGAACTTTGCCTTAAATTGATCTAGCCTGTTTCATGAATATTTTTATATATTCTGATCCCTATGGATATTAATAATTGATTTTGACCATATTTTGGGCATTCTGGACCAGAATCGGGGCAGATGTAACGAAAATCGGGGTACTGCGCAGAACTTAGGAGGGTCCTGCGCAGAACTTAGGAGGGTCCTGCGCAGAACTTTGCCATAAATTGATTTAGCCTGTTTCATTAATATTTTTATATATTATTGTTCCTATGGATATTAGAAATTGATTTTGACCATATTTTGGGCATTCCGGACCCGAATCGGGGCAGATGTAATGAAAATCGGGGTGCTGCGCAGAACTTAGGAGGGTACTGCGCAGAACTTTGCCTTAAATTGATCTAGCCTGTTTCATGAATATTTTTATATATTCTGGTCCCTATGGATATTAGAAATTGATTTTGACCATATTTTGGGAATTCCGGACCAGAATCGGGGCAGATATAACGAAAATCGGGGTACTGCGCAGAACTTAGGAGGGTCCTGCGCAGAACTTTGCCATAAATTGATCTAGCCTGTTTCATGAATATTTTTTTATATTCTGGTCCCTATGGATATTAGAAATTGATTTTAACCATATTTTGGGCATTCCGGACCAGAATCGGGGCAGATATAACGAAAATCGGGGTACTGCGCAGAACTTAGGAGGGTCCTGCGCAGAACTTAGGAGGGTACTGCGCAGAACTTTGCCATAAATTGATTTACCCTGTTTCATGAATATTTTTTATATATTCTGGTCCCTTTGGATATTAGAAATTGATTTTGACCATATTTTGTACATTCCAGACCAGAATCGGGGCAGATGTAACGAAAATCGGGGGTACTGCGCAGAACTTAGGAGGGTCCTGCGCAGAACTTAGGAGGGTACTGCGCAGAACTTTGCCATAAATTGATTTACCCTGTTTCATTAATATTTTTATATATTATTGTTCCTATGGATATTAGAAATTGATTTTGACCATATTTTGGGCATTCCGGACCCGAATCGGGGCAGATGTAACGAAAATCGGGGTACTGCGCAGAACTTAGGAGGGTACTGCGCAGAACTTTGCCTTAAATTGATCTAGCCTGTTTCATGAATATTTTTATATATTCTGGTCCCTTTGGATATTAGAAATTGATTTTGACCATATTTTGTACATTCCAGACCAGAATCGGGGCAGATGTAACGAAAATCGGGGTACTGCGCAGAACTTAGGAGGGTCCTGCGCAGAACTTAGGAGGGTACTGCGGAGAACTTTGCCATAAATTGATTTACCCTGTTTCATTAATATTTTTATATATTATTGTTCCTATGGATATTAGAAATTGATTTTAACCATATTTTGGGCATTCAGGACCCGAATCGGGGCAGATGTAACGAAAATCGGGGTACTGCGCAGAACTTAGGAGGGTACTGCGCAGAACTTTGCCTTAAATTGATCTAGCCTGTTTCATGAATATTTTTATATATTCTGGTCCCTATGGATATTAGAAATTGATTTTGACCATATTTTGGGCATTCCGGACCAGAATCGGGGCAGATGTAACGAAAATCGGGGGTACTGCGCAGAACTTAGGAGGGTCCTGCGCAGAACTTAGGACGGTACTTGCGCAGAACTTTGCCATAAATTGATTTAGCCTGTTTCATTAATATTTTTATATATTATTGTTCCTATGGATATTAGAAATTGATTTTGACCATATTTTGGGCATTCCGGACCCGAATCGGGGCAGATGTAACGAAAATCGGGGGTACTGCGCAGAACTTAGGAGGGGTACTGCGCAGAACTTTGCCTTAAATTGATCTAGCCTGTTTCATGAATATTTTTATATATTCTGATCCCTATGGATATTAATAATTGATTTTGACCATATTTTGGGCATTCTGGACCAGAATCGGGGCAGATGTAACGAAAATCGGGGGTACTGCGCAGAACTTAGGAGGGTCCTGCGCAGAACTTAGGAGGGTCCTGCGCAGAACTTTGCCATAAATTGATTTAGCCTGTTTCATTAATATTTTTATATATTATTGTTCCTATGGATATTAGAAATTGATTTTGACCATATTTTGGGCATTCCGGACCCGAATCGGGGCAGATGTAATGAAAATCGGGGTGCTGCGCAGAACTTAGGAGGGTACTGCGCAGAACTTTGCCTTAAATTGATCTAGCCTGTTTCATGAATATTTTTATATATTCTGGTCCCTTTGGATATTAGAAATTGATTTTGACCATATTTTGTACATTCCAGACCAGAATCGGGGCAGATGTAACGAAAATCGGGGGTACTGCGCAGAACTTAGGAGGGTCCTGCGCAGAACTTAGGAGGGTACTGCGGAGAACTTTGCCATAAATTGATTTACCCTGTTTCATTAATATTTTTATATATTATTGTTCCTATGGATATTAGAAATTGATTTTAACCATATTTTGGGCATTCAGGACCCGAATCGGGGCAGATGTAACGAAAATCGGGGTACTGCGCAGAACTTAGGAGGGTACTGCGCAGAACTTTGCCTTAAATTGATCTAGCCTGTTTCATGAATATTTTTATATATTCTGGTCCCTATGGATATTAGAAATTGATTTTGACCATATTTTGGGCATTCCGGACCAGAATCGGGGCAGATGTAACGAAAATCGGGGTACTGCGCAGAACTTAGGAGGGTCCTGCGCAGAACTTAGGACGGTACTGCGCAGAACTTTGCCATAAATTGATTTAGCCTGTTTCATTAATATTTTTATATATTATTGTTCCTATGGATATTAGAAATTGATTTTGACCATATTTTGGGCATTCCGGACCCGAATCGGGGCAGATGTAACGAAAATCGGGGGTAACTGCGCAGAACTTAGGAGGGTACTGCGCAGAACTTTGCCTTAAATTGATCTAGCCTGTTTCATGAATATTTTTATATATTCTGATCCCTATGGATATTAATAATTGATTTTGACCATATTTTGGGCATTCTGGACCAGAATCGGGGCAGATGTAACGAAAATCGGGGTACTGCGCAGAACTTAGGAGGGTCCTGCGCAGAACTTAGGAGGGTCCTGCGCAGAACTTTGCCATAAGTTGATTTAGCCTGTTTCATTAATATTTTTATATATTATTGTTCCTATGGATATTAGAAATTGATTTTGACCATATTTTGGGCATTCCGGACCCGAATCGGGGCAGATGTAATGAAAATCGGGGTGCTGCGCAGAACTTAGGAGGGTACTGCGCAGAACTTTGCCTTAAATTGATCTAGCCTGTTTCATGAATATTTTTATATATTCTGGTCCCTATGGATATTAGAAATTGATTTTGACCATATTTTGGGAATTCCGGACCAGAATCGGGGCAGATATAACGAAAATCGGGGGGTACTGCGCAGAACTTAGGAGGGTCCTGCGCAGAACTTTGCCATAAATTGATCTAGCCTGTTTCATGAATATTTTTTTATATTCTGGTCCCTATGGATATTAGAAATTGATTTTAACCATATTTTGGGCATTCCGGACCAGAATCGGGGCAGATATAACGAAAATCGGGGGTACTGCGCAGAACTTAGGAGGGTCATGCACAGAACTTTGCCTTAAATTGATCTAGCCTGTTTCATGAATATTTTTATATATTCTGGTCCCTATGGATATTAGAAATTGATTTTGACCATATTTTGGGCATTCCGGACCAGAATCGGGGCAGATATAACGAAAATCGGGGTACTGCGCAGAACTTAGGAGGGTCCTGCGCAGAACTTAGGAGGGTACTGCGCAGAACTTTGTCATTAGTTGATTTAGCCTGTTTCATTAATATTTTTATATATTATTATTCCTATGGATATTAGAAATTGATTTTGACCATATTTTGGGCATTCAGGACCCGAATCGGGGCAGATGTAACGAAAATCGGGGTACTGCGCAGAACTTAGGAGGGTACTGCGCAGAACTTTGCCTTAAATTGATCTAGCCTGTTTCATGAATATTTTTATATATTCTGGTCCCTATGGATATTAATAATTGATTTTAACCATATTTTGGGCATTCCGGACCAGAATCGGGGCAGATGTAACGAAAATCGGGGGTACTGCGCAGAACTTAGGAGGGTCATGCGCAGAACTTAGGAGGGTACTGCGCAGAACTTTGCCATAAATTGATTTACCCTGTTTCATGAATATTTTTATATATTCTGGTCCCTATGGATATTAGAAATTGATTTTGACCATATTTTGGGCATTCCGGGCCCGAATCGGGGAAGATGTAACGAAAATCGGGCTACTGCGCAGAACTTAGGAGGGTACTGCGCAGAACTTTGCCTTTAATTGATCTAGCTAGTTTCATGAATATTTTTATATATTCTGGTCCCTTTGGATATTAGAAATTGATTTTGACCATATTTTGTACATTCCAGACCAGAATCGGGGCAGATGTAACGAAAATCGGGGGTACTGCGCAGAACTTAGGAGGGTCCTGCGCAGAACTTAGGAGGGTAGTGCGGAGAACTTTGCCATAAATTGATTTACCCTGTTTCATTAATATTTTTATATATTATTGTTCCTATGGATATTAGAAATTGATTTTAACCATATTTTGGGCATTCAGGACCCGAATCGGGGCAGATGTAACGAAAATCGGGGTACTGCGCAGAACTTAGGAGGGTACTGCGCAGAACTTTGCCTTAAATTGATCTAGCCTGTTTCATGAATATTTTTATATATTCTGGTCCCTATGGATATTAGAAATTGATTTTGACCATATTTTGGGCATTCCGGACCCGAATCGGGGCAGATGTAACGAAAATCGGGGTACTGCGCAGAACTTAGGAGGGTACTGCGCAGAACTTTGCCTTAAATTGATCTAGCCTGTTTCATGAATATTTTTATATATTCTGATCCCTATGGATATTAATAATTGATTTTGACCATATTTTGGGCATTCCGGACCAGAATCGGGGCAGATATAACGAAAATCGGGGGTACTGCGCAGAACTTAGGAGGGTCCTGCGCAGAACTTAGGAGGGTACTGCGCAGAACTTTGTCATTAGTTGATTTAGCCTGTTTCATTAATATTTTTATATATTATTGTTCCTATGGATATTAGAAATTGATTTTGACCATATTTTGGGCATTCAGGACCCGAATCGGGGCAGATGTAACGAAAATCGGGGGTACTGCGCAGAACTTAGGAGGGTACTGCGCAGAACTTTGCCTTAAATTGATCTAGCCTGTTTCATGAATATTTTTATATATTCTGGTCCCTATGGATATTAATAATTGATTTTAACCATATTTTGGGCATTCCGGACCAGAATCGGGGCAGATGTAACGAAAATCGGGGGTACTGCGCAGAACTTAGGAGGGTCATGCGCAGAACTTAGGAGGGTACTGCGCAGAACTTTGCCATAAATTGATTTACCCTGTTTCATGAATATTTTTATATATTCTGGTCCCTATGGATATTAGAAATTGATTTTGACCATATTTTGGGCATTCCGGGCCCGAATCGGGGAAGATGTAACGAAAATCGGGCTACTGCGCAGAACTTAGGAGGGTACTGCGCAGAACTTTGCCTTTAATTGATCTAGCTAGTTTCATGAATATTTTTATATATTCTGGTCCCTTTGGATATTAGAAATTGATTTTGACCATATTTTGTACATTCCAGACCAGAATCGGGGCAGATGTAACGAAAATCGGGGTACTGCGCAGAACTTAGGAGGGTCCTGCGCAGAACTTAGGAGGGTAGTGCGGAGAACTTTGCCATAAATTGATTTACCCTGTTTCATTAATATTTTTATATATTATTGTTCCTATGGATATTAGAAATTGATTTTAACCATATTTTGGGCATTCAGGACCCGAATCGGGGCAGATGTAACGAAAATCGGGGGTACTGCGCAGAACTTAGGAGGGTACTGCGCAGAACTTTGCCTTAAATTGATCTAGCCTGTTTCATGAATATTTTTATATATTCTGGTCCCTATGGATATTAGAAATTGATTTTGACCATATTTTGGGCATTCCGGACCCGAATCGGGGCAGATGTAACGAAAATCGGGGTACTGCGCAGAACTTAGGAGGGTACTGCGCAGAACTTTGCCTTAAATTGATCTAGCCTGTTTCATGAATATTTTTATATATTCTGATCCCTATGGATATTAATAATTGATTTTGACCATATTTTGGGCATTCCGGACCAGAATCGGGGCAGATATAACGAAAATCGGGGGTACTGCGCAGAACTTAGGAGGGTCCTGCGCAGAACTTAGGAGGGTACTGCGCAGAACTTTGTCATTAGTTGATTTAGCCTGTTTCATTAATATTTTTATATATTATTGTTCCTATGGATATTAGAAATTGATTTTGACCATATTTTGGGCATTCAGGACCCGAATCGGGGCAGATGTAACGAAAATCGGGGGTACTGCGCAGAACTTAGGAGGGTACTGCGCAGAACTTTGCCTTAAATTGATCTAGCCTGTTTCATGAATATTTTTATATATTCTGGTCCCTATGGATATTAATAATTGATTTTAACCATATTTTGGGCATTCCGGACCAGAATCGGGGCAGATGTAACGAAAATCGGGGGTACTGCGCAGAACTTAGGAGGGTCATGCGCAGAACTTAGGAGGGTACTGCGCAGAACTTTGCCATAAATTGATTTACCCTGTTTCATGAATATTTTTATATATTCTGGTCCCTATGGATATTAGAAATTGATTTTGACCATATTTTGGGCATTCCGGGCCCGAATCGGGGAAGATGTAACGAAAATCGGGCTACTGCGCAGAACTTAGGAGGGTACTGCGCAGAACTTTGCCTTTAATTGATCTAGCTAGTTTCATGAATATTTTTATATATTCTGGTCCCTTTGGATATTAGAAATTGATTTTGACCATATTTTGTACATTCCAGACCAGAATCGGGGCAGATGTAACGAAAATCGGGGTACTGCGCAGAACTTAGGAGGGTCCTGCGCAGAACTTAGGAGGGTAGTGCGGAGAACTTTGCCATAAATTGATTTACCCTGTTTCATTAATATTTTTATATATTATTGTTCCTATGGATATTAGAAATTGATTTTAACCATATTTTGGGCATTCAGGACCCGAATCGGGGCAGATGTAACGAAAATCGGGGTACTGCGCAGAACTTAGGAGGGTACTGCGCAGAACTTTGCCTTAAATTGATCTAGCCTGTTTCATGAATATTTTTATATATTCTGGTCCCTATGGATATTAGAAATTGATTTTGACCATATTTTGGGCATTCCGGACCAGAATCGGGGAAGATGTAACGAAAATCGGGGGTACTGCGCAGAACTTAGGAGGGTCATGCGCAGAACTTAGGAGGGTACTGCGCAGAACTTTGCCATAAATTGATTTACCCTGTTTCATTAATATTTTTATATATTATTGTTCCTATGGATATTAGAAATTGATTTTGACCATATTTTGGGCATTCCGGACCCGAATCGGGGCAGATGTAACGAAAATCGGGGTACTGCGCAGAACTTAGGAGGGTACTGCGCAGAACTTAGGAGGGTACTGCGCAGAACTTTGCCATAAATTGATTTAGCCTGTTTCATTAATATTTTTATATATTATTTTTCCTATGGATATTAGAAATTGATTTTGACCATATTTTGGGCATTCCGGACCCGAATCGGGGCAGATGTAACGAAAATCGGGGTACTGCGCAGAACTTAGGAGGGTACTGCGCAGAACTTTGCCTTAAATTGATCTAGCCTGTTTCATGAATATTTTTATATATTCTGGTCCCTTTGGATATTAGAAATTGATTTTGACCATATTTTGTACATTCCAGACCAGAATCGGGGCAGATGTAACGAAAATCGGGGGTACTGCGCAGAACTTAGGAGGGTCCTGCGCAGAACTTAGGAGGGTACTGCGCAGAACTTTGCCATAAATTGATTTACCCTGTTTCATTAATATTTTTATATATTATTGTTCCTATGGATATTAGAAATTGATTTTGACCATATTTTGGGCATTCCGGACCCGAATCGGGGCAGATGTAACGAAAATCGGGGTACTGCGCAGAACTTAGGAGGGTACTGCGCAGAACTTTGCCTTAAATTGATCTAGCCTGTTTCATGAATATTTTTATATATTCTGGTCCCTTTGGATATTAGAAATTGATTTTGACCATATTTTGTACATTCCAGACCAGAATCGGGGCAGATGTAACGAAAATCGGGGTACTGCGCAGAACTTAGGAGGGTCCTGCGCAGAACTTAGGAGGGTACTACGGAGAACTTTGCCATAAATTGATTTACCCTGTTTCATTAATATTTTTATATATTATTGTTCCTATGGATATTAGAAATTGATTTTAACCATATTTTGGGCATTCAGGACCCGAATCGGGGCAGATGTAACGAAAATCGGGGTACTGCGCAGAACTTAGGAGGGTACTGCGCAGAACTTTGCCTTAAATTGATCTAGCCTGTTTCATGAATATTTTTATATATTCTGGTCCCTATGGATATTAGAAATTGATTTTGACCATATTTTGGGCATTGCGGACCAGAATCGGGGCAGATGTAACGAAAATCGGGGTACTGCGCAGAACTTAGGAGGGTCATGCGCAGAACTTAGGAGGGTACTGCGCAGAACTTTGCCATAAATTGATTTACCCTGTTTCATGAATATTTTTATATATTCTGGTCCCTATGGATATTAGAAATTGATTTTGACCATATTTTGGGCATTCCGGACCAGAATCGGGGCAGATGTAACGAAAATCGGGGTACTGCGCAGAACTTAGGAGGGTCCTGCGCAGAACTTAGGACGGTACTGCGCAGAACTTTGCCATAAATTGATTTAGCCTGTTTCATTAATATTTTTATATATTATTGTTCCTATGGATATTAGAAATTGATTTTGACCATATTTTGGGCATTCCGGACCCGAATCGGGGCAGATGTAACGAAAATCGGGGTACTGCGCAGAACTTAGGAGGGTACTGCGCAGAACTTTGCCTTAAATTGATCTAGCCTGTTTCATGAATATTTTTATATATTCTGGTCCCTATGGATATTAGAAATTGATTTTGACCATATTTTGGGCATTCCGGACCAGAATCGGGGCAGATGTAACGAAAATCGGGGTACTGCGCAGAACTTAGGAGGGTCCTGCGCAGAACTTAGGAGGGTCCTGCGCAGAACTTTGCCATAAATTGATTTAGCCTGTTTCATTAATATTTTTATATATTATTGTTCCTATGGATATTAGAAATTGATTTTGACCATATTTTGGGCATTTCGGACCCGAATCGGGGCAGATGTAACGAAAATCGGGGTACTGCGCAGAACTTAGGAGGGTACTGCGCAGAACTTTGCCTTAAATTGATCTAGCCTGTTTCATGAATATTTTTATATATTCTGGTCCCTATGGATATTAGAAATTGATTTTGACCATATTTTGGGCATTGCGGACTAGAATCGGGGCAGATGTAACGAAAATCGGGGTACTGCGCAGAACTTAGGAGGGTCATGCGCAGAACTTAGGAGGGTACTGCGCAGAACTTTGCCATAAATTGATTTACCCTGTTTCATGAATATTTTTATATATTCTGGTCCCTATGGATATTAGAAATTGATTTTGACCATATTTTGGGCATTCCGGACCAGAATCGGGGCAGATGTAACGAAAATCGGGGTACTGCGCAGAACTTAGGAGGGTCCTGCGCAGAACTTAGGACGGTACTGCGCAGAACTTTGCCATAAATTGATTTAGCCTGTTTCATTAAAATTTTTATATATTATTGTTCCTATGGATATTAGAAATTGATTTTGACCATATTTTGGGCATTCCGGACCCGAATCGGGGCAGATGTAACGAAAATCGGGGTACTGCGCAGAACTTAGGAGGGTACTGCGCAGAACTTTGCCTTAAATTGATCTAGCCTGTTTCATGAATATTTTTATATATTCTGATCCCTATGGATATTAATAATTGATTTTGACCATATTTTGGGCATTCTGGACCAGAATCGGGGCAGATGTAACGAAAATCGGGGTACTGCGCAGAACTTAGGAGGGTCATGCGCAGAACTTAGGAGGGTACTGCGCAGAACTTTGCCTTAAATTGATCTAGCTAGTTTCATGAATATTTTTATATATTCTGGTCCCTATGGATATTAGAAATTGATTTTGACCATATTTTGGGCATTCCGGGCCGGAATCGGGGAAGATGTAACGAAAATCGGGGTACTGCGTAGAACTTAGGAGGGTACTGCGCAGAACTTTGCCATAAATTGATCTAGCCTGTTTCATGAATATTTTTATATATTCTGGTCCCTATGAATATTAGAAATTGATTTTGACCATATTTTGGGCATTCCGGACCAAAATCGAGGCAGATGTAACGAAAATCGGGGTACTGCGCAGAACTTAGAAGGGTACTGCGCAGAACTTTGCCATAAATTGATCTAGCCTGTTTCATGAATATTTTTATATATTCTGGTCCCTATGGATATTAGAAATTGATTTTGACCATATTTTGGGCATTCCGGACCAGAATCGGGGCAGATGTAACGAAAATCGGGGTACTGCGCAGAACTTAGGAGGGTACTGCGCAGAACTTTGCCTTAAATTGATCTAGCCTGTTTCATGAATATTTTTATATATTCTGGTCCCTTTGGATATTAGAAATTGATTTTGACCATATTTTGTACATTCCAGACCAGAATCGGGGCAGATGTAACGAAAATCGGGGTACTGCGCAGAACTTAGGAGGGTCCTGCGCAGAACTTAGGAGGGTACTGCGCAGAACTTTGCCACAAATTGATTTACCCTGTTTCATTAATATTTTTATATATTATTGTTCCTATGGATATTAGAAATTGATTTTGACCATATTTTGGGCATTCCGGACCCGAATCGGGGCAGATGTAACGAAAATCGGGGGTACTGCGCAGAACATAGGAGGGTACAGCGCAGAACTTTGCCTTAAATTGATCTAGCCTGTTTCATGAATATTTTTATATATTCTGGTCCCTTTGGATATTAGAAATTGATTTTGACCATATTTTGTACATTCCAGACCAGAATCGGGGTAGATGTAACGAAAATCGGGGTACTGCGCAGAACTTAGGAGGGTCCTGCGCAGAACTTAGGAGGGTACTGCGGAGAACTTTGCCATAAATTGATTTACCCTGTTTCATTAATATTTTTATATATTATTGTTCCTATGGATATTAGAAATTGATTTTAACCATATTTTGGGCATTCAGGACCCGAATCGGGGCAGATGTAACGTAAATCGGGGTACTGCGCAGAACTTAGGAGGGTACTGCGCAGAACTTTGCCTTAAATTGATCTAGCTAGTTTCATGAATATTTTTATATATTCTGGTCCCTATGGATATTAGAAATTGATTTTGACCATATTTTGGGCATTCCGGACCAGAATCGGGGCAGATGTAACGAAAATCGGGGTACTGCGCAGAACTTAGGAGGTCCTGCGTAGAACTTAGGAGGGTACTGCGCAGAACTTTGTCATAAATTGATTTAGCCTGTTTCATTAATATTTTTATATATTATTGTTCCTATGGATATTAGAAATTGATTTTGACCATATTTTGGGCATTCCGGACCCGAATCGGGGCAGATGTAACGAAAATCGGGGTACTGCGCAGAACTTAGGAGGGTACTGCGCAGAACTTTGCCTTAAATTGATCTAGCCTGTTTCATGAATATTTTTATATATTCTGGTCCCTTTGGATATTAGAAATTGATTTTGACCATATTTTGGGCATTCCAGACCAGAATCGGGGCAGATGTAACGAAAATCGGGGTACTGCGCAGAACTTAGGAGGGTCCTGCGCAGAACTTAGGAGGGTACTGCGCAGAACTTTGCCATAAATTGATTTACCCTGTTTCATTAATATTTTTATATATTATTGTTCCTATGGATATTAGAAATTGATTTTAACCAAATTTTGGGCATTCCGGACCCGAATCGGGGCAGATGTAACGAAAATCGGGGTACTGCGCAGAACTTAGGAGGGTCCTGCGCAGAACTTAGGAGGGTACTGCGCAGAACTTTGCCTTAAATTGATCTAGCTAGTTTCATGAATATTTTTATATATTATTGTTCCTATGGATATTAGAAATTGATTTTGACCATATTTTGGGCATTCCGGACCCGAATCGGGGCAGATGTAACGAAAATCGGGGTACTACGCAGAACTTAGGAGGGTACTGCGCAGAACTTTGCCTTAAATTGATCTAGCCTGTTTCATGAATATTTTTATATATTCTGGTCCCTTTGGATATTAGAAATTGATTTTGACCATATTTTGGGCATTCCAGACCAGAATCGGGGCAGATGTAACGAAAATCGGGGTACTGCGCAGAACTTAGGAGGGTCCTGCGCAGAACTTAGGAGGGTACTGCGCAGAACTTTGCCATAAATTGATTTACCCTGTTTCATTAATATTTTTATATATTATTGTTCCTATGGATATTAGAAATTGATTTTAACCAAATTTTGGGCATTCCGGACCCGAATCGGGGCAGATGTAACGAAAATCGGGGTACTGCGCAGAACTTAGGAGGGTACTGCGCAGAACTTTGCCTTAAATTGATCTAGCCTGTTTCATGAATATTTTTATATATTCTGGTCCCTATGGATATTAGAAATTGATTTTGACCATATTTTGGGCATTGCGGACCAGAATCGGGGCAGATGTAACGAAAATCGGGGTACTGCGCAGAACTTAGGAGGGTCATGCGCAGAACTTAGGAGGGTACTGCGCAGAACTTTGCCATAAATTGATTTACCCTGTTTCATGAATATTTTTATATATTCTGGTCCCTATGGATATTAGAAATTGATTTTGACCATATTTTGGGCATTCCGGACCAGAATCGGGGCAGATGTAACGAAAATCGGGGTACTGCGCAGAACTTAGGAGGGTCCTGCGCAGAACTTAGGAGGGTACTGCGCAGAACTTTGCCATAAATTGATTTAGCCTGTTTCATTAATATTTTTATATATTATTGTTCCTATGGATATTAGAAATTGATTTTGACCATATTTTGGGCATTCCGGACCCGAATCGGGGCAGATGTAACGAAAATCGGGGTACTGCGCAGAACTTAGGAGGGTACTGCGCAGAACTTTGCCTTAAATTGATCTAGCCTGTTTCATGAATATTTTTATATATTCTGATCCCTATGGATATTAATAATTGATTTTGACCATATTTTGGGCATTCTGGACCAGAATCGGGGCAGATGTAACGAAAATCGGGGTACTGCGCAGAACTTAGGAGGGTCATGCGCAGAACTTAGGAGGGTACTGCGCAGAACTTTGCCTTAAATTGATCTAGCTAGTTTCATGAATATTTTTATATATTCTGGTCCCTATGAATATTAGAAATTGATTTTGATCATATTTTGGGCATTCCGGACCAAAATCGAGGCAGATGTAACGAAAATCGGGGGTACTGCGCAGAACTTAGGAGGGTACTGCGCAGAACTTTGCCATAAATTGATCTAGCCTGTTTCATGAATATTTTTATATATTTTGGTCCCTATGGATATTAGAAATTGATTTTGACCATATTTTGGGCATTCCGGGCCGGAATCGGGGAAGATGTAACGAAAATCGGGGTACTGCGTAGAACTTAGGAGGGTACTGCGCAGAACTTTGCCATAAATTGATCTAGCCTGTTTCATGAATATTTTTATATATTCTGGTCCCTATGAATATTAGAAATTGATTTTGATCATATTTTGGGCATTCCGGACCAAAATCGAGGCAGATGTAACGAAAATCGGGGTACTGCGCAGAACTTAGGAGGGTACTGCGTAGAACTTTGCCATAAATTGATCTAGCCTGTTTCATGAATATTTTTATATATTTTGGTCCCTATGGATATTAGAAATTGATTTTGACCATATTTTGGGCATTCCGGACCAGAATCGGGGCAGATGTAACGAAAATCGGGGGTACTGCGCAGAACTTAGGAGGGTCCTGCGCAGAACTTAGGAGGGTCCTGCGCAGAACTTAGGAGGGTCCTGCGCAGAACTTTGCCATAAATTGATTTAGCCTGTTTCATTAATATTTTTATATATTATTGTTCCTATGGATATTAGAAATTGATTTTGACCATATTTTGGGCATTCCGGACCCGAATCGGGGCAGATGTAACGAAAATCGGGGTACTGCGCAGAACTTAGGAGGGTACTGCGCAGAACTTTGCCTTAAATTGATCTAGCTAGTTTCATGAATATTTTTATATATTCTGGTCCCTATGGATATTAGAAATTGATTTTGACCATATTTTGGGCATTCCGGACCAGAATCGGGGCAGATGTAATGAAAATCGGGGTACTGCGCAGAACTTAGGAGGTCCTGCGCAGAACTTAGGAGGGTACTGCGCAGAACTTTGTCATAAATTGATTTAGCCTGTTTCATTAATATTTTTATATATTATTGTTCCTATGGATATTAGAAATTGATTTTGACCATATTTTGGGCATTCCGGACCCGAATCGGGGCAGATGTAACGAAAATCGGGGGTACTGCGCAGAACTTAGGAGGGTACTGCGCAGAACTTTGCCTTAAATTGATCTAGCCTGTTTCATGAATATTTTTATATATTCTGGTCCCTTTGGATATTAGAAATTGATTTTGACCATATTTTGGGCATTCCAGACCAGAATCGGGGCAGATGTAACGAAAATCGGGGTACTGCGCAGAACTTAGGAGGGTCCTGCGCAGAACTTAGGAGGGTACTGCGCAGAACTTTGCCATAAATTGATTTACCCTGTTTCATTAATATTTTTATATATTATTGTTCCTATGGATATTAGAAATTGATTTTAACCAAATTTTGGGCATTCCGGACCCGAATCGGGGCAGATGTAACGAAAATCGGGATACTGCGCAGAACTTAGGAGGGTACTGCGCAGAACTTTGCCTTAAATTGATCTAGCCTGTTTCATGAATATTTTTATATATTCTGGTCCCTATGGATATTAGAAATTGATTTTGACCATATTTTGGGCATTGCGGACCAGAATCGGGGCAGATGTAACGAAAATCGGGGTACTGCGCAGAACTTAGGAGGGTCATGCGCAGAACTTAGGAGGGTACTGCGCAGAACTTTGCCATAAATTGATTTACCCTGTTTCATGAATATTTTTATATATTCTGGTCCCTATGGATATTAGAAATTGATTTTGACCATATTTTGGGCATTCCGGACCAGAATCGGGGCAGATGTAACGAAAATCGGGGTACTGCGCAGAACTTAGGAGGGTCCTGCGCAGAACTTAGGAGGGTACTGCGCAGAACTTTGCCATAAATTGATTTAGCCTGTTTCATTAATATTTTTATATATTATTGTTCCTATGGATATTAGAAATTGATTTTGACCATATTTTGGGCATTCCGGACCCGAATCGGGGCAGATGTAACGAAAATCGGGGTACTGCGCAGAACTTAGGAGGGTACTGCGCAGAACTTTGCCTTAAATTGATCTAGCCTGTTTCATGAATATTTTTATATATTCTGGTCCCTATGGATATTAAAAATTGATTTTGACCATATTTTGGGCATTCCGGACCAGAATCGGGGCAGATGTAACGAATATCGAGGTACTGCGCAGAACTTAGGAGGGTCCTGCGCAGAACTTAGGAGGGTACTGCGCAGAACTTTGTCATAAATTGATTTAGCCTGTTTCATTAATATTTTTATATATTATTGTTCCTATGGATATTAGAAATTGATTTTGACCATATTTTGGGCATTCCGGACCCGAATCGGGGCAGATGTAACGAAAATCGGTTCTCCGCAGAACTTAGGAGGGTACTGCGCAGAACTTTGCATTAAATTGATCTAGCATGTTTCATGAATATTTTTATATATTCTGGGCCCTATGGATATTAGAAATTGATTTTGACCATATTTTGGGCATTCCAGACCAGAATCGGGGCAGATGTAACGAAAATCGGGGTACTGCGCAGAACTTAGGAGGGTCCTGCGCAGAAATTAGGAGGGTACTGCGCAGAACTTTGCCATAAATTGATTTAGCCTGTTTCATTAATATTTTTATATATTATTGTTCCTATGGATATTAGAAATTGATTTTGACCATATTTTGGGCATTCCGGACCCGAATCGGGGCAGATGTAACGAAAATCGGGGGTACTGCGCAGAACTTAGGAGGGTACTGCGCAGAACTTTGCCTTAAATTGATCTAGCCTGTTTCATGAATATTTTTATATATTCTGGTCCCTTTGGATATTAGAAATTGATTTTGACCATATTTTGGGCATTCCGGACCAGAATCGGGGCAGATGTAACGAAAATCGGGGTACTGCGCAGAACTTAGGAGGGTCCTGCGCAGTACTTAGGAGGGTACTGCGCAGAACTTTGCCATAAATTGATTTACCCTGTTTCAATAATATTTTTATATATTATTGTTCCTATGGATATTAGAAATTGATTTTGACCATATTTTGGGCATTCCGGACCCGAATCGGGGCAGATGTAATGAAAATCGGGGTATTGCGCAGAACTTAGTAGGGTCCTGCGCAGAACTTAGGAGGGTACTGCGCAGAACTTTGCCATAAATTGATTTAGCCTGTTTCATTAATATTTTTATATATTCTGGTCCCTATGGATATTAGAAATTGATTTTGACCATATTTTGGGCATTCCGGACCCGAATCGGGGCAGATGTAACGAAATCGGGGTACTGCGCAGAACTTAGGAGGGTACTGCGCAGAACTTTGCCATAAATTGATCTAGCCTGTTTCACGAATATTTTTATATATTCTAGTCCCTATGAATATTAGAAATTGATTTTGACCATATTTTGGGCATTCCGGACCAGAATCGGGGCAGATGTAACGAAAATCCGGGTACTGCGCAGAACTTAGGAGGGTACTGCGCAGAACTTTGCCATAAATTGATTTAGCCTATTTCATTAATATTTTTATATATTATTGTTCCTATGGATTTTAGAAATTGATTTTGACCATATTTTGGGCATTCCGGACCCGAATCGGGGCAGATGTAACTAAAATCGGGGTACTGCGCAGAACTTAGGAAGGTACTGCGCAGAACTTTGCCTTAAATTGATCTAGCCTGTTTCATGAATATTTTTATATATTCTTGTCCCTATGGATATTAGAAATTGATTTTGACCATATTTTGGGCATTCCGGACCAGAATCGGGGCAGATGTAACGAAAATCGGGGTACTGCGCAAACTTTGGAGGGTCCTATGCAGAACTTAGGAGGGTACTGCGCAGAACTTTGCCATAAATTGATTTAGCCTGTTTCATTAATATTTTTATATATTCTGGTCCCTATGGATATTAGAAATTGATTTTGACCATATTTTGGGCATTCCGGACCCGAATCGGGGCAGATGTAACGAAAATCGGGGTACTGCGCAGAGCTTAGGAGGGTACTGCGCAGAACTTTGCCATAAATTCATCTAGCCTGTTTCATGAATATTTTTATATATTCTGGTCCCTATGCATATTAGAAATTGATTTTGACCATATTTTGGGCATTCCGGACCAGAATCGGGGCAGATGTAACGAAAATCGGGGTACTGCGCAGAACTTAGGAGGGTCCTGCGCAGAACTTAGGAGGGTACTGCGCAGAACTTTGCCATAAATTGATTTAGCCTATTTCATTAATATTTTTATATATTCTTGTCCCTATGGATATTAGAAATTGATTTTGACCATATTTTGGGCATTCCGGACCAGAATCGGGGCAGATGTAACGAAAATCGGGGTACTGCGCAGAACTTAGGAGGGTCCTGCGCAGAACTTAGGAGGGTACTGCGCAGAACTTTGCCATAAATTGATTTAGCCTATTTCATTAATATTTTTATATATTCTGGTCCCTATGGATATTAGAAATTGATTTTGACCATATTTTGGGCATTCCGGACCCGAATCGGGGCAGATGTAACGAAAATCGGGGTACTGCGCAGAACTTAGGAGGGTACTGCGCAGAACTTTGCCATAAATTGATCTAGCCTGTTTCACGAATATTTTTATATATTCTGGTCCCTATGAATATTAGAAATTGATTTTGACCATATTTTGGGCATTCCGGACCAGAATCGGGGCAGATGTAACGAAAATCGGGGTACTGCTCAGAACTTAGGAGGGTACTGCGCAGAACTTTGCCTTAAATTGATTTAGCCTGTTTCATGAATATTTTTATATATTCTGGTCCCTATGGATATTAGAAATTGATTTTGACCATATTTTGGGCATTCCGGACCAGAATCGGGGCAGATGTAACGAAAATCGGGGTACTGCGCAGAACTTAGGAGGGTCATGCGCAGAACTTAGGAGGGTACTGCGCAGAACTTTGCCATAAATTGATTTACCCTGTTTCATGAATATTTTTATATATTCTGGTTCCTATGGATATTAGAAATTGATTTTGACCATATTTTGGGCATTCCGGGCCCGAATCGGGGAAGATGTAACGAAAATCGGGGTACTGCGCAGAACTTAGGAGGGTACTGCGCAGAACTTTGCCATAAATTGATCTAGCCTGTTTCATGAATATTTTTATATATTCTGGTCCCTATGAATATTAGAAATTGATTTTGACCATATTTTTGGCATTCCGGACCAGAATCGGGGCAGATGTAACGAAAATCGGGGTACTGCGCAGAACTTAGGAGGGTACTGCGCAGAACTTTGCCTTAAATTGATCTAGCCTGTTTCATGAATATTTTTATATATTCTGGTCCCTATGGATATTAGAAATTGATTTTGACCATATTTTGGGCATTCCGGACCAGAATCGGGGCAGATGTAACGAAAATCGGGGTATTGCGCAGAACTTAGTAGGGTCCTGCGCAGAACTTAGGAGGGTACTGCGCAGAACTTTGCCATAAATTGATTTAGCCTGTTTCATTAATATTTTTATATATTCTGGTCCCTATGGATATTAGAAATTGATTTTGATCATATTTTGGGCATTCCGGACCCGAATCGGGGCAGATGTAACGAAAATCGGGGTACTGCGCAGAACTTAGGAGGGTACTGCGCAGAACTTTGCCATAAATTGATCTAGCCTGTTTCACGAATATTTTTATATATTCTAGTCCCTATGAATATTAGAAATTGATTTTGACCATAATTTGGGCATTCCGGACCAGAATCGGGGCAGATGTAACGAAAATCGGGGTACTGCGCAGAACTTAGGAGGGTACTGCGCAGAACTTTGCCATAAATTGATTTAGCCTATTTCATTAATATTTTTATATATTATTGTTCCTATGGATTTTAGAAATTGATTTTGACCATATTTTGGGCATTCCGGACCCGAATCGGGGCAGATGTAACTAAAATCGGGGTACTGCGCAGAACTTAGGAGGGTACTGCGCAGAACTTTGCCTTAAATTGATCTAGCCTGTTTCATGAATATTTTTATATATTCTGGTCCCTATGGATATTAGAAATTGATTTTGACCATATTTTGGGCATTCCAGACCAGAATCGGGGCAGATGTAACGAAAATCAGGGTACTCCGCAGAACTTTGGAGGGTCCTATGCAGAACTTAGGAGGGTACTGCGCAGAACTTTGCCATAAATTGATTTAGCCTGTTTCATTAATATTTTTATATATTCTGGTCCCTATGGATATTAGAAATTGATTTTGACTATATTTTGGGCATTCCGGACCAGAATCGGGGCAGATGTAACGAAAATCGGGGTACTGCGCAGAACTTAGGAGGGTCATGCGCAGAACTTAGGAGGGTACTGCGCAGAACTTTGCCATAAATTGATTTACCCTGTTTCATGAATATTTTTATATATTCTGGTCCCTATGGATATTAGAAATTGATTTTGACCATATTTTGGGCATTCCGGGCCCGAATCGGGGAAGATGTAACGAAAATCGGGGTACTGCGCAGAACTTAGGAGGGTACTGCGCAGAATTTTGCCATAAATTGATCTAGCCTGTTTCATGAATATTTTTATATATTCTGGTCCCTATAAATATTAGAAATTGATTTTGACCATATTTTTGGCATTCCGGACCAGAATCGGGGCAGATGTAACGAAAATCGGGGTACTGCGCAGAACTTAGGAGGGTACTGCGCAGAACTTTGCCTTAAATTGATCTAGCCTGTTTCATCAATATTTTTATATATTCTGGTCCCTATGGATATTAGAAATTGATTTTGACCATATTTTGGGCATTCCGGACCAGAATCGGGGCAGATGTAACGAAAATCGGGGTATTGCGCAGAACTTAGTAGGGGCCTGCGCAGAACTTAGGAGGGTACTGCGCAGAACTTTGCCATAAATTGATTTAGCCTGTTTCATTAATATTTTTATATATTCTGGTCCCTATGGATATTAGAAATTGATTTTGACCATATTTTGGGCATTCCGGACCTGAATCGGGGCAGATGTAACGAAAATCGGGGTACTGCGCAGAACTTAGGAGGGTACTGCGCAGAACTTTGCCATAAATTGATCTAGCCTGTTTCACGAATATTTTTATATATTCTAGTCCCTATGAATATTAGAAATTGATTTTGACCATATTTTGGGCATTCCGGACCAGAATCGGGGCAGATGTAACGAAAATCGGGGGTACTGCGCAGAACTTAGGAGGGTACTGCGCAGAACTTTGCCATAAATTGATTTAGCCTATTTCATTAATATTTTTATATATTATTGTTCCTATGGATTTTAGAAATTGATTTTGACCATATTTTGGGCATTCCGGACCCGAATCGGGGCAGATGTAACTAAAATCGGGGTACTGCGCAGAACTTAGGAGGGTACTGCGCAGAACTTTGCCTTAAATTGATCTAGCCTGTTTCATGAATATTTGTATATATTCTGGTCCCTATGGATATTAGAAATTGATTTTGACCATATTTTGGGCATTCCAGACCAGAATCGGGGCAGATGTAACGAAAATCGGGGTACTGCGCAGAACTTTGGAGGGTCCTATGCAGAGCTTAGGAGGGTACTGCGCAGAACTTTGCCATAAATTGATTTAGCCTGTTTCATTAATATTTTTATATATTCTGGTCCCTATGGATATTAGAAATTGATTTTGACCATATTTTGGGCATTCCGGACCTGAATCGGGGCAGATGTAACGAAAATCGGGGTACTGCACAGAGCTTAGGAGGGTACTGCGCCGAACTTTGCCATAAATTCATCTAGCCTGTTTCATGAATATTTTTATATATTCTGGTCCCTATGGATATTAGAAATTGATTTTGACCATATTTTGGGCATTCCGGACCAGAATCGGGGCAGATGTAACGAAAATCGGGGTACTGCGCAGAACTTAGGAGGGTACTGCGCAGAACTTTGCTATAAATTGATTTAGCCTGTTTCATTAATATTTTTATATATTATTGTTCCTATGGATATTAGAAATTGATTTTGACCATTTTTTGGGCATTCCGGACCCGAATCGGGGCAGATGTAACGAAAATCGGGGTACTGCGCAGAACTTAGGAGGGTACTGCGCAGAACTTTGCCATAAATTGATCTAGCCTGTTTCACGAATATTTTTATATATTCTGGTCCCTATGGATATTAGAAATTGATTTTTGACCATATTTTGGGCATTCCGAGTTGTGAATCTATTAACAAGTATCAGGTTATAGATTATTCCAGGGATTGGAGTAGCCGACACTAGGGGTCGGAAAGAGTGTAAGAGGCTATGTGGCAGTCCATCCAAGCGTAAGAGGCTGTGGGACAGTCCAGCATAAAGGCTCATAAGTGGTCTGGGTGCAGGCCTGGTTAGGGTAGTCATCCATCTACTAGTAGAAAAGAATTCGGTACATACGGCTGATCACCGGGTACCGTGGTACTCCAGTATATCCTCATTCTTCCAATTGGAATTTGTGCTGAAACATCGTAATGAAAGCCTATGAGCTAAATTATCAAGGGTGTTTTCAGTGGTTGATATGTTGAGATCTTCGTACTCATTCAAACTGCTTTGACAAAAAGTTTATGTTGCAAACTCGTAGAGTACGTAAAGCATGCATAATATTGCAGTTTTAAACGATGTTTAAAAAGAGTATATGGACAATTATATATGTTCTTGCTGAGATATATTGCTCACTCTTGATTTCTTTATGTATATCACAACACAACAGGTCAGTCGAGATATTTTGACGCAAAGTTATTTTAAAAACTTAAGTGGGTACATGAGGTACACCAAACAGTTTATAAATCCTTAAAATGTTTTACTGGATTTTAAACCTTACAAGTGGTATGGTTAAAATTGAATTGATTTGCTTATGTTGAGAAGCAACTATTATTGCAGTATATTGAATTGTGTACTCATTATTTTATGGGAGTTTAGCAAAGATATAGTTAATGCTATCTTGCTAAGTTACTGATATATTATTTCAAAACTGTGAACTTAAATAGTTCATTGGGTTCTATTTCAAAAGATTCAGAGGAAGTATGAAAGAGTGGTAATACTATATTTAATAGTGTCTTATTTTATTTAATGAACTAAATTGTTCAGATTATATTCTTCTAAACTTCATGTTGAGTATAAATGCTTTTAACAAGAAAACTTCGACTATATATATCATCGAGAGATATTTTGCTATGCTTACCCTAGACCGGTAACCTATGTTATACTATTGAGATAGTAGTGACTATCATGTTCTTAGATGAGAGTCACATAGATAATTGGGTGGATAATTTGCTGAGCATTCTTTCGCTCATTCTTGCTTTATATTAAATTTTTCAGAGAAAGTGATAATACACCCGATTGGCTCCATACTTCGAGGAAAGGAAGTAAGAGATTCACCTTTGAGGTGGTTCAGTTCAGAATGATTCCGCAGGAGTAAGTTGAATAGGTTTTCAGTATTGATCTAGTTATTAATGTTACTTCATGTAGGGGTTATCATTGATAGCTTGAGATCCTGGATAAGTACATTTGGTTTGTAATAACTAATGATACTTGTTGTGCATCGTTTCTAAGATTATAACTTGTGTGTGTGTGAGAGGGGTCTATGATGTGTGTTTGTTGGAGTATTGAGTTATTGCAGGTTGTAAATGATTGGATGGTGACGTGGCGACTCAAATCCCTGACCCCGGATTTGGGGGCGTTACACTAACCCCAAACCCCAAACCCCAAACCCGGAACCCCAAACCCGGAACCCGAAACCCGAAACCCCGAACGTATGGATTTTCTCAGATTCATTCTCACCCATAGGATGAGTTTATTCTTCAAGCTTCTAGATAGTGGAAAGGCAAATCTATTAATTCTATTATTAAAAGATTAATCCTAGGAGACTTGATATATTTTATATGGCAAGAACGAAATCGGAGAATATTCCAAAAGATCCATAGAAGCCCCCGTAGTTTAATTATCGGTATATTTGAAGTTGTTCGATTAAAGATCATGGGAATGAATCTTCAGGATAATAATAGAGTAAGGGATGCGTTACGTTTGTGGAATATCCCTTCAAGCTCCCTTCAATCCAAATGATGTTAGTTGTGTTAAGTTTGTTGGTTGTTAGTTATGTTGAGATGGGGATTTATTATGGGGGTTCTCTGCAAATTTTAGTTTGTTTTTTTAACAACAAGTGCAGAGGTATTATGTTTTTGCAGAGTATGGTTATGCGGCCAAAGGGCACAGATTTATATTGCATTATTATAAGTTGTGGCTCTGCAATTTTGCTAGGGTCTATAGCTTTGTCTCAGACTTGCAATATATTTTTCTGGGGTTTAGGGTATGTTATGAGATTGAAATGGGAGGTCACTAGGCCTCAGAAGCATATTACCTTGGGTGTGGCTGGAAAATTTTGCCGCAAAAATATAAGCTGCAAATCATGTTCTTGCGGCCAAAAAATGCAGAGAGAATGGAGTGATCCCAGATTTTGCATAAACCTGATGCAAATTGTGGCAAATAATTTCTGGTGTAGTGGTGATGCTATAGGTGCTGAGTAATTGTTTTTATCTAATTATTTATTGTATGTGTGCAGAGTATTCCAGGCCCTGCAATTCTTCTCTATGGTGGAGATCACTCTCTATGGAAAAGATGTGGTAAATATTCACAGATTTGCAGAAGCTTTGCAGAGAAAATTTCAGAGTTTAGGTACCCAGAACTATTTTTTGTACTACTGGAATTCTCCGCGTACTAGATATATAGATTCTGAAATTCCCAGCATGTTGAATAATTTGAATGGTGAAGAATTGCAGAGCTTCTTTTATTATTGGTATTGCAGAGTCTCATTTTTCTTTGGATCTGAGTATGCAGAGGTAGTGTAATGTAAGGTCGCATTTTGTTTTCTCCCAGATTTGCAATTCAGGTGTGCGGCAGTTGTTTCAAAAATTAGGTGCTCAGGGAAGTACTAATTGTTGCTGGTTTGCCGAGGTTTTCAATACTAGTCCTGCAATTCAGATATGCGTTAATTTGTTTCAATACCAGTCGTATCTGGTTTCAGAGTTTGCAGAAGTGTTGCATCATGTCTTAGGTTAAATGCTTGCGGAGAAGTTTTGAAGTTTTGAGTTTTTCTTATTTTTTCAATCTGTTTGGGTCCTGTAGAAGATATGCAGAATGGGAACTGGGGTCAGTTTTGCAGTGAAAATGATATGCAGAAGTCCACTTTGTTTATGCAATTGTGCAAATGTGTTGTGGTTTTTTTTTTGGAAGGTCTGCTAGTTGTGCAGTATTTTAGTTGCAGAATGGAATGTCCATGGAGGCATAGCGTGTGTGTGCAGTGGTGGTTTTTGGTGTTTTTGGTTGCATAGAAGGATTTTGGTCTCTTTCTTTTGTTTCTTAGTAGTCTTTCTTCTATGTTTAGAGTTTTTTTGTTTTTGTTTTTGGCTTTTCTTGTGGAATTTCTTCCATGGGAAGCTTGGTTTGGTTTTTTTAGAGGAGTCCTCTCATAACTCTTCTGTAAATATTTTTTTATTAATATATTTTGTCAAGGTGCCGCCCTCATTTACCAAAAAAAAAACCCAAACCCCAAAACCCAAACCCTAAACCCCAGACCCTAAACCCCAAACCCAAAACCAAAACCCCAAACCCTAAACCCTAAAACCCTTAATCCTAAACCCCCAAAATCCCCAAAACCAAAACCTTAAATCCTAAACCCTAGTCGTTGATCAACGCTTCCGCACGGCGGTGTGACAGTTGGTATTGAGATTGATATATATAATTCAACTATATTGGTCATAATTGTATTAGATCTATTCTACTATATTATCTATACTATATTATTATAATTAATATTATATTATAAATAAAATAAATATATATTTAATATTTTTGGAAAGTGTTTACAATTTTTTGAAAAGTTTTACGAACCAACCAAACCAACAATAACTCATGTTTTGCTTATAATAGTATACAAGATTATAACCCGTGCGAAACACGGGATAAAAGACTAATATTTAGGTAAACGGGATGAATGACTAATATTTAGGTAAATTTATTTATTATAATTATATTTTATTGAAATTTACTATAAAATTTTATAACGTTGAGAATTTATGTTAATCTACATGCTATATTGTCATATTTATAATAAATTAATTAAAAGAATTATTTTGATATTACTTAAAAATTATATATAATAAAATAGTTAATCTTTTCGCTATAATAAAATAGTATAGTATAGATAGCATAGATAGATAAATGTATTTTATTAAAAAATAATTTTTATATAAAACAAAATAATAATAAATATTAAAAAAATAAGAATAAATAATTAGGGCTCAAATCCCCCATCGGATGATGAGCTATATAAAATGCAGCGTATCAATTTCATTTGGGTGCCCCGTTTGAGAAGTTGGACCCTCTTGTTTTAGCCATCAGCTTCGCCTTCATTTCATTTGGGTGCCCCGTTCAATTTCATCTGCTGCTCCAATCTGGGCGAGGGCGATGACGTCAAACATCGAGTCCAAACATATACACTACAATCACACTGATGCCTGTCAGTTCACGAGGTGGAATGCCAAGTACGTATGATTAATAAAGAATTTACCTTTATATTTAATCCGAATCACGCCTAGCTAGCCAAACCTCTTTTACAATTAGTTTCATTTGGGTGCCTGCAGAGAGACTTACCACTTCATGTACGCTGCAAGGTGTTGGAAAAAAGTTAATGACTTCTATTCCCAGTTGGTATTGGGTAACATTTCTTTTTCCGATATTCTTAAAACCCGGGTGAGTTGAGGTGCCTATATTTGCATTGAGAATAATACATTTTATTAATGTATACTGTTAATTTGCTGAATTCAAATTGTTTCCAAGACTTCTTGGTACCTGAATTAAGTATTGTGTTTAAGAAAATGTTTGTCTTAATGGTAGATAGTATATATGTAATCATATGCAAAATGTTTCCAGAGTGCTGTACTAGTGTTTTGCATCTGCCTCCTATAACTGAACCTTAAAACCTTTGGAGATTCTTAGGCGATGTTTGGTTTTGTTTTGCTTTTTTTCGTTTTCAGAATGTATTTTTAAAAACAGAAACCAAAAACTGTTTTTGCAGTTTTTAGAAGTAAGTGTTTTTTGACCATTATTTTCTGAGAAAAAATATCGTTTTGCAAAGTAGTTTTTTTTTAATAAATAGACTTATAGTCTTACAAATGAGTATATGTTCTAATAAATCTCGGGATGAACCAGAGTCGATCTCGGGGTGAGCCAGAGTCTAACCCTGATAAGCCCTTTACCAATTGTGCTATCCAATCGTGCTCTGATGCAAAGTAGTTGAATTTTCGTGATAGTGTTAGGAAGATTGAGGAGTTATATCGAGATATTTTAGATTTAGAAGAAAAATTATAATTCCATAAAACAACATTTTCATGTTTTCAGTTTTCTATTTTTAAAAACTGTTTTCATGTAATTCTCTCATTCATATTGTGAAGTGATACACAAGTATATATACAGACCTAAAAGTCTATTTTAGGAAACTACATAATTACGAGACTATACAGAATAAACCTACAATTAAGGATAACTGACAACTAATTGACAGCTTAATTGATCTAATATACAGTTAACACTCCCCTCAAGTGGAGTATTGTAACGGTCCGACTTTTTGGACCATTATCTAATCGCATAAAACCCAAAAATAAATCTAAAATCATTAACTCCGACAAGAAAACAACTGATAAACCTGATATATTTTAATTTTAATGTCTAAATATCTGAAATGGAAATATTAATAAGTCTAAACAAACTGAGACTAACGTTTGGGTAGCATTCATCTCAATCCCCCGCATATCCCTGATTACCTGTAGAAAGAGAATAATACGAGTGAGCCAAATGCCCAATATGAATATATTATAAACAAGAAAAATATTTTTATATAACTGAGTGAATTGTGTCTTACCAACACATAGTTACGAATCAAATTTAAAAATAGAATGGGTCGGAATAGCAGAACTATGCTATTAAATACGTTAAATTGAGACAGAACGAACATTATAAAAGAACAATAAAAGGCCGAATCACAATAAGATAGGTATCCATAAGAGTTTCTTATACAATCATATACTCGCACAAAACAAGATACAAAACAGAGAATTCTTCCCGGTAATCCCCGAGAAGAAAACACATGAAATGCACAAAGCATTTCTACAATACAGAGAATCCTTTTTCAGTAATCCACGAGAAGGAAACACACAATAGCGATCATGATCTTTACACAATCTCATACTCTAGAGACGTGCTCGTATATTCACAGCACCGATACGAGTAAGTCTGAGTTCACCAGACCTCCAAACTCCATGAACTCGTGTGTGATTTGACCACACAAATAGGTTTAAGAGCCCAAAACGTAGGTTACAAAAGTTGTCGATTCTTCAATCAGAACAGGCCAATGTCGCAATAAAATGTGAAACGAAACAAATATAGAAGAATCAAGGCAACGATAATTCCAAAAATAGGGAAATTGAAATAAACAGAGAATGTATGCCATTAAGTATACATAGAGTACAAAGTGGTCAAAACTTTAGAAAAATACTCGACAATAAATATAACGAGTAAACAATATTTAAAATTGAGAAAAGGAGAATTAGAAATTCGTACTAATAATTATAATTTAAAACTGAGAGAAAAGAGTAAGAATTCGTACCTTATTCAATAACAATTAAATCAATGAAGTATTATTAATCAACAGTAACTGTGGCTTTCCAAACCCAATCTAAGTCACAACAACAAATATTTTTATTTGTTAATATTCTAAACTCCTATTCAGTCATAAAAAGAATCCGACACGCAAGTTTAACATCAATAATAAAAGCAGATAAGTATTCACATGCCTTTACTAGGAAATAAACATGCAACTATATGACTTTACAATTTTAAATATAACTTAATCGATACTTTATGTAAATATATATAAATGCTAAAATTACATGTACGTAAATCTAAAATGGACAATGTATTTTCTTAATGCCAAATCGTAACATAAAATTAAAAGAACTAAAGAAACTTGATTTCACATAGCATTATAAAAATGCACCAAAATGTACAAAAGCTTTAGATAAAATAATAAAACAAGATTATTTTAAACATATATTAGCACTAGAGGGTCAGAGGCGCAATTATATACATGCATGAAAATAAAAGAAAATTAATAAATTATTTATTTATGGGATACATCATAGACAAACAGAGACTAATAAACAAATTGCCTGGACTTTAACTTATTCATATAAACTAGATATCAAATTCTACATAATACGGTTATTTGAGAAAATAATTAAATAATTAGCATGCACTAAAATGAGTACATATAATGTAACATTAAATTAAATATTAAAAGCACCATTTAAAATATCTTTAATTAGCAAGACATAAAAACACATTAACATAATAAATGTCCAGTGCATGAATCGTAACTTGCTCCCAAATCATATGTCGTAACTAATATTACCTTGACAAGTTATTATGGAACTTAAATTAAACCATATTAATGACACATGAATTATTATTCTTGAGTTATTATACTAGTAGTACATAACTAAACTCTCAAAATGCATGAAATTAAAACTCAAAATATACACACGAATAGAATTGCGAATTTGAAGGAACAATCGAGCATCTTCTCTAAGCCATGTCAAGTCATCTTTTTGTTGCGTAGTAAAAGTTCCATCTTTCTGTTTTGGACCGATTACAGGAGGATCATCAGTTAAATGAGCATCTTTATCAATACTACGTAGATAAAGATGAATTGTCTTGTTCCAGTCCTGGTAGTTTGAACCATTTAGCTTATGGTCTATGATTCTAGACATAACTGGCACCACATCCGTAATAATAGAAGATTTGTTCTCAGCCATAACAAGTAGATGAAAGGCAACTGGTGCTTAAAAAAACAGGAGATTAAACCCCAGAAAGATTGATTAAGGAAACTGTTTTGAATTTCTGGGGAAAAAAATTATGGCTCTGATACCATGTTAACTTCAGAGAAAAATATTGTAATTCTCTCATTCATATTGTGAAGTGATACACAAGTATATATACAGACCTAAAAGCCTATATTAGGAAGCTAGATAATTAGGAGACTATACAGAATAAACCTACAACTAATTGGTTGTAAGATAATTGATCTAATTGACAGCTTAATTGATCTAATATACAGCTAACAAAATCGGAGCCAAACACCACATCTGTTTTCTGAAAACTGTTTTTTGTTTTTAAAAATAGAAAGCAGTTTTTTAGTTACAAAGCCTATTGAAGTATATCTAGAACATTCTTTCCACGTGGAAATCTCAGTAAGCTCCAGCTGAGGTCTCCAGCTGTTAGTTGTTAGTTATACAGTTAGTTAAGAGTATGTTCCATATAAAAGATGGTGTGTTCTACTTTGTTAGTGCCATTTTCAATTTACTTTTCTTTTCACCATGTAAATATAGATACAGCTTGATGTATATATACAAAAGAGGTTCTTCTTCTTCTTGAGCTATTGTGCGTATGCATGTGTGAGTTTTAAAGTGTTCTTGAACTACTTTAGAAAGCCAAACATGCATTTACCTTACTGTTTCATTTCAGAACTGCTATCGTACATATGTCACATGAAAATTGGTTCTGTTATTTTTGGTTATTATCTGTTATAGTTTTTCAAGGATGAGTTTCTTACAGATGCATGATGTTCATCATGAGGCCGCTGACCTTTTAGATGTTCAAACTGAATCGAAGACTAGTCCAACTACCAAAAAGACAGGGAGGTGGGCACGGATAACGTTTAAGATTGTCTTGTCATATAATGGAGGCGCCTTTGATGGGTGGCAGAAGCAGCCTGGCTTGAACACTGTTCAGGGGTATTTTTTTCCCAACTTGTGGACTTTAATTCATTACTATATAATGTTATTATGTCACTGTTCCTTGGTTTATAAATTGTTTGTCTGGTCATCTAACAATCAGGGGGGTGTTAGATACAGGTTATCGAACTTTTGGTTTTTTCTAGTTTTTTGAAGTATTATATAAAGATGTATGTATGCACTATGTTGCTCGAACTCGGGTACGGAGTGTCGGATACGACACATATCCGAGTGTCGGATTCGGCACTCCCGAAAAATTGGGACACTACTAATAGTACTTGATTCTTTTAAATCGGATATGTCATATACATGGTAGTCAACTGCTATGCTTCATTTGTTGTTTTAGCTCCTTTTGAGAAGTCAGATATTGTGAATATTATTTTGAAATAATTTACTTCTGTTCTTCATGGCATGGATATAAATACGATATTGCAATGTAAATAGTGTGCCTTGGGAACATAACCATAATTTTAACTTGGCTAGTGGTGTTTTACTATAAACTTTGGTGAACATGCTTTTGCTCAAATACTTTGCTCCTATAAATTTATGGATGTATTTGAGAGGGAAGGATATTTCTTGTCACCTTGTTCTTCTTTTTAGGGTTTAAGGTGAGCTGGTTACTTAACATGGTTAGGAGAGGTCTTGAGTTCGAACCCTCCTATCCCCAATATTCTTATTATTTAATTGGGACACTAAGATTGATTATTACCCCAAAATGGGCTTCTAGTGATCCACTCTTTAACCCATAAGTGGGATTTCAAGTGAGAGAATTGTTAAGATAATATATTATTGAATTAAGTCCTAACAGCTTACGCTTTTAGGAGAGCTGGTTACGGAACATTTTTGTAATACAGTTTCGCGTTGTCTTCTGTATTAGGTCTGTTGAAAGGTCACTCGGGAAGTTCATCGATGCAAAGAAACTTTTATTGCTCAAAGAGAAGGGTTTACCAATAGAAGGTTGTGTTGTAGTTGCTGGGCGCACTGACAAAGGGGTCACAGCTTATCAACAAGTGTGTTCTTTCTGTACGTTATTACCCATGCTCATAGAGTACTAGCTATTACGTAGTATATTCCATCTTCTATAGATATATGGTGATGTTTTGTGATTTTGGTTATGTATTTGCTTGTTTTGTATATGTGCTATTGTAAATTTACTTGTGCCACCTTATGTGATCTATATATTTGAATTGTAAATATTGTTGATTTATGTAATCTGTTGGCTTGGGACATACATGTTTAATCAGTTACGTGGAGGAAGGATGTTAAAGCTCAAGATATTGAAGAAGCTGTCAATGATGCAGGACCAGGAAAGCTTAGGGTCGTATCTGTTTCTGAGGTAATGTTTCTATAATCTTTACAGCAAACAAGCAGAAAACTTTTAAGCACTAGTAAAAGAAATTTTCTGGGTGAAAGGAAGTTGCTAAATCACTGTAGGATTATTACAGTGTCTCAACAATAACATCTGTGTGAATGTAGTAATGTACTGATCTGGGTATAAAATTGTTCAGGTATCACGTGCATTTCACCCAAATTTCTCTGCCAAATGGAGACGCTATATTTATTTCTTTCCATTGAATGATGAAAAGGAAGAAAGCAGTCGGCATGAGGATACTGATAATGATGTATTTGATGATAGCAAACGAAATGTTTTCGGCGATATCCACATGATTGTGGAAGATTCTGATGTGGTTGCTGACAATTCCAACACTGAAACCAGATTTCTGAAGAAATCAAATAGTTTCAGTGTTAAAAAGGTTGACCTGCTACTGCGACAACTAGTGGGGAAGTTATTATCCTACAAAATGTTTGCGCGTGATACTAAAGCCTCGAGAAACATGTAAGAATCAAGGCCTTCTTTTAGTTGAGCTTGCTAAGCTTGGTTATTATTTAGACACAGGTTTATAATAATTATTATTTATTGTTGTTCTCGTTGTTGTTATTTTTGTGGTTCTATAATGTTTGGTTATGGAATAGTATCAAAAGTTTTATCACTAGGACAAACAGTGTCCGTTGTTTGTACTGGCGGTACTATTCACAGCTAGTAAAACCTTGTCTCCAACATTGTAGCTTGTAAACCTAACGTTATTCGGAATTTATGTTTTAATACCCCAAGGTTTACAAAAACTCACTCCATTGAAACAGTGTTGTTCAAAAAATTACTTTGTTCAATTCACCATCCATATCCCCGTCGTCAAGATCTTAAACCGAAGTCAATAACCCATTAGAGTTAATATTTAATTAGAACTCTATTATCTGACCAAAAAAAAAGAACCCTATTAGAATTATAAATTATTACATAGTAAAATCCTATAAAAATTATAATATATAATTAATACTATAATCCCAAAAGTATACAATTATAACCAATTTAAATTAATTCATAGTATATACTTATTAATATGAATATCAACGTAATAATATTTTTTATATTAAATAAAATTAAAAAAATTATTGAAAGGATAAGAACAAGTATATAAAAAAGTTGTTAAAACATAAACAAGAAAATTATAAAATATAAAGGAAAGTGAGCATCATAGGTTGTAATTTACTAATAGTAAAAGTAGCATACCTTCGTATAATATTATGTTTTTAAAGCATATGTTCACAGCTATATACATGACTGTTCTAAATTTTTATAATAAAAACGAATGGGTACTTACGAAAGAGAAATAGTGTTAACCTTTTTATGGAATTAAATATTTTAAATAGTATATTATATAACGTAGAAGTAAAATTAGCATTCACTAATGTATTAAAACACGTTTACATTTTATAAATTTGAAACATATAATGTGTTTTATATCTACGCAAATTTATTGTCTAATCCATTCATGATTGTAACTTATAATTATTATTCGTCTAAAGTTTACGTCTTAGAATTGCATTAGTTTCTTTTATATTTGTTAAAAAAAATATTCTTAATAGAGTGAAATATTTAATCATAATTTTGGAATATATATATATACACACACACTAATAAATAAACATTATATTTTTTCAAGTAACTAGTATCAAATTTTTAATAATGTCATAACAACCAAATACTAATAATTAAATATTTCTATTTCTGTAGTTGCCAAGTATTGAACATGTAAACTATTTTACTAATGAATAATTAATATACAATTTTTTCCTGTTGTCAAGTATCCACATTTATTAATAATTTCTTAATCATGAATACGTATTATGTCATTTCTTATATTTCCTAGGAATTATCATTGATCTTCTCTCTTAATAATAAATAAATATTATGTTACTTCTTGTAGTTGTGATCAATGTAATTTAATTCTCTTGATGAGAATCATCTCTTTGGAGAGATTTATCCAGGAAGATTTCCTGAATTTATGAGACCTACAGTTTTTCATAAATAAGCGATTCACGATTATTAGGAACATTCTAGATTTAAGAAATTATTAGGAACATTCTAGAGTAAAGACTAAGTCTTACAGTCTGAATAGGACTAATTAGCTTTATTATAAATTTGGGTGTTGTATTAATTTTATTTTATTCCAGATTATGAACTTTTGAAAGGAATATATAACTTGCTGTTGATTTGAGGGCCTTTGTCTTATTTATCTTCTCCTTGTTTTCCAAACCCTTTATTTCCTTTTCTTTGTATTTTATCTGGCAGTTCTAAGTCTGTCATACATTAAATATCCATCAAGTTCAGTTGCTAATTTTGTCTGAGAACTGAGATTATCTATACTATCTACTCATATATCAATGGAAAACCTCGAAGGAAATTAAAAAGTTATGATTAATCAGTGTATAGTCAACATCCTCAATATTAGTTCAAACAAAACTAGTGTGAACAATGACTGGATTTCCATGTGAAAAACTGTAACCAACTTTGTGTGTGTATATTGCAGAGGGCCACCAACAGAATGTTTTGTTTTCCATGCTCGAGCAATTGAAACGAAGTTAGTAAGTGATGCAAAGGTTATTCTACTCCCAATGATCAAATGGAATTATTTTCAGAATTGGTTCATTGCTATCCCGCAGGAAATATACATGGCCTAAAGTAATAACTGCGGGATTTGCATAACTATCTTTTAAAATATTTCCAGAATAACTTTATCTATTTTGTCCCTCAGTTTTACCTTTTTAAATTTAAAGAATATATTTCAGTTTACCTCTCCTACAAGATTTTTACAGAAATTAGGCATGTGAATATAATTAAAATATTATAAATATTAGTATGGAAGGAGAAGGAAAGAGAAAGGACCCAGTGAAGCTTGATTTGCAAGAGCTTAATTAATTTAAATGAACCAGAATGCATCATTGTTATTATGGCGTCATCATATTATTGCCAAACTGAGGCTTGGCACATAAAGATGTCAGAGCATCCCTGTCGCCTTACGAATCTGTCTGTAGCATCGGTTAAGGAAATCTACATGCTTGCTTTTGCCCAAATCTAACCGAGTCGATTGGGAAGTGCGGGTAGAAGAGAAGTGAGACTGATTGTGATACTCTTCTTCCGCCAAACCTTTCCGGCCAGAAGCTGGTGGACGAAGTTACTTCAACTTTTTTCTTTCTGCTTCTCTTTCACCTTTTCTTCTTCTGATCTCTTTTCTTTCCTCATCTCCAATTTTAATTCTTCCCTTGTGAAGAATTAATCTATTTTGCGGTGATATGTCAGTATATGAATGCCATATATTGTGATTATTTACTTTTGAATTATATTGGTGTTTGAACTTTGCAAAGATGTCAACTACTACATAAAATTCTTATATACTCTATTGTTCCATATCAATGTTAATTTGTTATTTATAATATTTAGTTATGTTTAAGATAACACAACTTCTATATATAAAAAATTAATCTTGACACTACGTCTTTGTCTACATACAAGTACTATCATGCTCATGTCACCAAATACTAAGAAATTTGATGGTTTAGTATATTATCTAGCATTGACTATTAATTTGAATGTTTCTTGATTTGTGGAATGCCTAATGATCATTCACAAACTTCTAATTCTAAACATAATTGCATTTTTTTTTAATATTTATAAAGTTTATTTCCTTTCTGTATTTATTTAGATGATAACAAATTTTATCAGTAATTGTACATTCGAAAGTATACATTGTGAACATGTATCACCATAAGGACGTCTTATAGTCATGGCACTGTGGTGCCACCTTGCCAGTAGTACTGATGTCGTGTCGCCGCCGTGGCACTCATTTTCACGATTTCCGTAATAACAATGGAATGCATAACTCTAATGGTGAGAAAACAAGCGAAGTTTAATATAAAAAGGTGTATTTTGATTTTTAAGAATTAATATTGGTGCAAAAAGATCAAAGACTACGTATTGAGCTTCATTTAATGCATCAGATAAGATTCAGGCTCTGGAGAAAATACAAATGTGAACTTTGATCATCAATACACTGGGTTGTAAATATGTGTTAAATTCATGTAATGCAGCTTAGGGTATGAATATTGTGTCTGTATTCTTACTTGTGGTGTTATCTTTACTTTTTTTTAAAGGATCAAGAAGGTGCAAAAACAATGTGTATTGAGTTGGTTGGTAACCGTTTCTTACGCAAGGTAATCATATTATGCACCAGTTATATCATCTGCTTGATTTACGAGACCTCTTCATAGAATTGCTGAATACTATTCATGTCTGCTTTTGGCCTACTAGGAGCCTGTGATTTGTCTCTCTTATATCAGCAACCCATGCAAAATCTTGTGCAACAAATATAATTTTTTTCACAAGTGCACTAGAGTAGGTAAAATTGAAGTCAGAGTTACACATATTTATTAGGGGTTGTGCTGTGTTACGCTCTACCTTTATTGTATAATAAATATTTTTTGTTACAAAGGCCTTAACTTTTGGTCAAGTTACTAGATGTATGTGGAAATTAATACAGCATACTCGGATTCGGCAAGAATCTCATTTTTTGGTAGTACGAAGGGGGAATTGGCACAAAAATTGGATAGGGGTCAAGACACTGTCGGGCGCCGGCGGCTGACTCAAGTGCCCCCCGAACCGCGCGAAATGGTCACCTATTACACGGCTCACGAACTCTGCCTGGGGCGGGGTACCTGTTATTCGTCGGCGGTCACTATTAGGAAGATGAATAATTCAACCAAGAGCAAGATTGATAATTGTCAATTTTACACTTGAGATAATAGTTCTGTGTAGACATTTGTTTTAATTTATCATCATGGATTCTGTTAAGAAATGAAGTAGGCCTTGTGGTCCATATGATTGCATGAGTGATATGGTTAATCCATAATCATCTCTCCTCCCCAACCATTTTTTAATTCCTAACCTAAACCCCTTGAATTAACGTGTATAATTCTTAGTTAAGTGTTGTGTGAACCATGTCTTTCAGATGGTTCGTGTTCTTGTGGCAACGGCAATAAGGGAAGCAGCTGCGGGTGCAGAGGATGATGCATTGGTAAAGCTGATGGATGCCACGTGCAGGCGTGCCACTGCACCGCCTGCACCTGCTGATGGACTCTGCCTTTATGATGTTGGGTACACAGACTTTGATCCAAAAGTTTGCCTGATAGTATGATTTTCTCTTTTCGCAAAATGATTGTGAATCATTCATGAACCTGGACAGGAGTTTGATCTCACTGCATTCAGACCTTTCCTACTAACAGATTGCACAATATATCTTTCTGTACCATATATTGTTTTTGAACTCCCTCGCATTTTCTGCACTAATTTTATGACCGGGTTTATATATAGAACAATACAAGTTTCCTTGGGATGAAGATGTTCTCATTTCTATGTATTGTCAAGGATTGCATCATGATAGTAGATGTTTTCTTTGAAGGATGCCATTTGGATTGTCGGCTGAGGTTCTCTAGTTCTGAAAGGAATGAACATGTTTTTTTAGACCCTAACAAATATAATTGTGTTTTATCCTCATCAAAAGCTAGTAACATTGTCAGATGCTATAATGGTCAAGTTATTGGGTAGAAAACGTTTGAGTGTTCTTCAAACAACACAACCCTTTGAAAAGAGTTAATGTGGTGTAATCGTAACTATAAAACTTGCTCTTATTACCCATTTTTTAACAACGAAATTTGAATTGATAAACCCTTAAACAGTGACTGTGTGTGAAATAGGGTTGCAACTTGCGAGGCTTCCCAAAGAATCACTTGCAATATCTAAGTTTCAAATTGATTGATAATTTGAGGGACCGTTGGAGGGTAAGATATAATACAGAGTACATTGATTGTTATAAATTGATATCCTAGCAAAATGATCAAACAATGAGATGATATTCATGATCCAGAGAAAATACGAATGTCAAAATTGTAAATATTTTCCTATTTTGCTTTCTCAAAAAATTTTGGTGAGTTTTAATCTTGTAACATCCCCCATTTTTTTAGAGTAAGAGCTATTTGTGCCTTTATAAGAACAAGTTTACAAGTAAAATATATCAAAGTTGCAAAAAATTTTAAATTGACTTGTTGGGTTGTTGAGTCCGATATGCATCAAATTGTCCAGATTTCATAAGTTTGTGTATGAACTCGATGGATGTCAACCATATAAGTTGGAGTGTTTCTAATATTTTAGAATGGAGTGTTTCTAATATTTTTTAGAATAAAAATATCTGAATCTTTTATAAAGACCAGTTATAACTAATATATATCATAATTGTTTTGAACTGACATATGATGTTGATTGTTGATTTGGCATGCATTCACTTTACACTTCTGGACTTGGATATCATAACATAAATCTTCAATACAATCCTTTAAAGGATCAAGAATTCGGTACGCATTCACTAATGTTTTGTGGACTGACATATAATATTATCTGCTTGATTTATACGTGCTCTTCATAGAATTACTGAATATTGTTTACGTCTGCTTTATGCCTGCTACTAGGAGCCTGCTGTGATTTGTCTCTCTTATACCAGCAACCCATGCAAAAACTTGTGCAACAAATATAATTTTTTTAACAACTGCACAATATTTCTTTATGGCTGGGTTTATATACTGAACGTTTGGAGGGCGACCAAAAAAGAAAATAAAGATGAAAGAGGTCAAGGCATAAAAGATTAAGAGTATCTAATATATGTATGACTTGGTCAAAATAATCTCACCTCTTTCTTGATAATGTTGCTCCTCCTCCAATAATATATTACAGAACCTCACCATCCGTCCATCCGTCCATCCGCACCCCTTATTCTATTCTTGGCATTTTTTTCTCCCTTTGTAATTTTGTCCTCATAAAGTTAATTTCAATTATGCTTAATTAAATTAATTGATTAAAAATTCCCCTCAACACACACAGAGGCCTTTAATTACTGATAGTAATATTCATAAATATTAATAATCTCATCTTACAGAAGCATCTATTTCTGCTGCAGCAGCCCCCTGGAGAGGGCGAGGCGCGCACTTGTACGGGGTGCGCGCATGATCGTCATATAAATAAACAGCATGATAATGGCCCTAATTTCAAAGGTTAACAACAATGATCAATACCATATTCTTCGTCCTCCAGGGTTGCTCATTGCACTTGCCATCTTACCAAATCTATGCCTAACATCTTTGTCAGACTTGTCATCAGAATCTCAAATCCTTCAAAAATTCAAAGCCTCCCTCTCAATTAACAATACTGCATTATCTAGTTGGAATGACTCGAAACCACCTTGTCCGACGGGGAATTGGGAAGGTGTGTACTGCGTGGATAATTATGTGCGGGGTTTGAAATTGCAGGATATTGGACTCAAAGGCAACATAAAAGTGGAGATGCTTAAAGATTTGCAAGGTCTGAGAACTATAAGCATCATGGGGAACGAATTGGAGGGAGAGATTCCAGATTTCAGGGCGGTAAGCGCGTTAAAAAGAGTGTATATTTCTGATAATAAATTCTCTGGTGTAATCAAGGCAGATGCATTTAATGGGATGATATCGCTAAAAAAATTTCATGCGGCGCGTAACGGGTTTCGTGGTCAGATACCAGCATCATTGGCGTTGTTGCCCAAGCTTATAGAGTTGAAACTTGAAAATAACAAATTCAGTGGTGAGATACCTAATTTTCACCAACAGAACTTGACTTCCTTTAACGTGTCCAACAATAAATTGGAGGGTCGAATTCCGGATAACATTTCCAAATTTAATGCAGCCTCATTCGCGGGTAATTTCAGCGTTTCTTGATTCTCATTATTTTGCATGCAGATTATATATCCTGAAATTTACATTAACATATTTAAGATCCAAAACTACGTACCAAAACCTTTTTTTTCCCACAGCTGATATCTTCTTCTACAATAATGAGGTTTCACCATTTATGGAGAATCTATGATCGATCCTAGAGATCGAGTGCCTATTCTCCTAGTAAATACATGTACATTTGTAGATAAATAATTGCAAACAATAATATTATTAACAGTTTCACACGATAATTAATGTCTACAGTATATGCCACCGGTTATTTTTTTCTGTTCTAAAATAACAATAAATTAAGGTACATGATATTTCCTAGTTATATATATCGTATACAGGAAACAAAAATCTTTGTGGTGGGGCAATGGGTTCATGTGGAATAATGCTGTCAAAATTACCGGTTGCAACAATTGTTATTAGTGTAGTGGCAGCAGTGGCAGCAGTGGCAGCAGTGGTTACAGCTTTTGTAATCCTTCGTCGACGACGCAAACAACGGTCCTCCAAACTCCACCAGCAGCCATCAAAAATGCCTCCAGAAAAAGCAAAACTAATGGCTGCTTCCTCCTCTTCTACCACCGATTTGGACAAATTGGAACATGGTAGCTCACCACATGCTGCAAGAACAAACCACAAAAGAACGAACTCAAGCTTGTCAAGTCATAGGAAGACTAATGTTCATAATAGCACGAAACTGACATTCTTGAGGGATGATCGACCTAGTTTCGACTTGTCTGACCTGCTTAGTGCATCAGCCGAGATATTGGGGAGTGGGGTGTTTGGGTCTACTTATAAAGCGGTTATGAACAATGGCTCCTCCGCTGTGATGGTTGTGAAGAAATATGCAAAAATGAACGATGTAGGAAGAGAAGCGTTTCAAGAGCACGTGAGAAGGTTAGGAAAGTTGAGACATCCCAATATACTTCCGCTTGTGGCTTATTACTACATGAAAGAAGAGAAGCTTTTAGTTTCTGATTATGTTGCCAATGTCAGCTTGGCAGTTCATCTCCATGGTAAGCGATCATAACGGTAACACCAACATTACTAAAAAATATTATAAAGCACATATACGTAAATGCTCTGCTATAAAACATATATTTAGTTTAATATATACTTCTGATCTATGGCTAATTGAAATTTTTACGTATGATGGAGCAGGAGGCGGCAAAAAGCTGGACTGGGGAAAGCGATTGAGAATTGTCAAAGGAGTAGCTCAAGGACTCTTATATCTTTACAACGAGCTTCCCAGCCTAATAGCACCTCATGGTCACCTTAAATCTGCAAATGTAGTGCTGAATGAAGCGTGGGAACCTCTGCTTAATGACTACGCCTTGTCACGCCTAGTGAATCAAGAGGATGCTCAGGATCTGATGATCGCGTATAAGTCACCAGAGTACAGACAACAAGGCCGCATAAGCAAGAAAACCGATGTCTGGAGTCTTGGAATATTGATTCTGGAGATTCTCACTGGGAGATTTCCAGCCAATATTATACAGCAAGGGAAAGGAGTTATAGACAACGCAGATTTGGCAACGTGGGTTTTAACACTTGTCAAGGAAAACGAAAATTGGAAAAACAAAGTGTTCGACAGAGACATGATGATGAATATCAAAGGAGGAGAGGAACAAGAGATGCTCAAGCTTTTGAAAATTGGTTTGGCTTGCTGTGAGATGGATGTAGAGAAGAGATTGCATATAAAAGAGGCTGTTGAGCGGATCGAAGATGTGAGGGGAACTGATGATTACCCTCCTCTTGATAATCATCATCATCAAAATAGTGCTTCAAAAGATGAAGATTTATAATCTCCATATGCCAGTGAAGGGGATCATAAGGCTTCTCGTAGAGAATTTCATGATATTTCTCTTAGCTCGTAGAGCCTCTAGTTTCACCACCCCTATCAGTAGTGTATATCCCAGTGATATTAGTTTCTTTTCATTTCTTGATTTAGGTTTGTGTGTGTGAATACATATTTCCTTACCAGATTTTTTGACTTGTTCGAATATATCAGTATTTATGCAGGAGTTTGGTTCATTTGAAGAAAGTATCCAACAGCTCTGAGCTCTATACAGAACGGGATCTCCACGTCACGTAGGGTATAAATATTTACCACTCTAAGTTAATTTCTTACTTTTTTTAAAATTTCAATTACGAAAAATTATACTGCAACTAAATTTTTGACTCTTTTTAATTTTACGAAATTTTAATATAATGACTCTTGACAAAAAAAATTGATGTCACTTTCTAAAAAAGAAATAAATAATTAAATAAATATTTGCCCCATCTAGTATTAACTAGTACTTTTCTTATTTCAAAAATGCTAAAAAGATAGTAGTAACGAAACTTTACGACAGCTTTTCCGTTCTCTATCATTTCAGGTTACTCTACCTCATCTCGAGAATTTCTTATAATAGATACATATTTGTAAGTCTATAAGTCTAAATATTCGAAAATAACTAATTTAAAATTTCATACGATATATGGTCGCTAGCTTGTATCATATTTTTTATTATATTTTTAATTTAACTTTAATATATATATATATAGGCTGATTTGGTAAAAACCTTTTGTGTTATAAAGTTACAATTTTTTTCTAGACTCTTGAATGAAAAAATTTGGATAGACAAGATTGACTAACATACCTCTAGTGAATGAATGAAAGAAAAAATGTTAAAAATAACATTTTTTAAAGAAAATTAACAAAAATAACAATTTTTAGGTAGAGGGGTGATTTTTACTAGATGGGATACGCATTTGTGAATTAGGTATCTCATTTTATATAAGATACCTGAATCACAAATGCGTATTTAAATAAAAAATTAGAAAAATAGAGATACGTGAGTTGGGTATCTCAAGTGTGATACTCAACTGACAAATGCGCATTATATATATTTCTCGTTACCCATTCCTGAAATGCGTATTCAATCCGTTATTTTTCATCATCTTCATCCAGAATCGATATTTTCGTGAATGGAGATATGAAAACGGGTATTTTGTGAATGAACAGGCGACAATTTTATGATTAATGTGAACTTCGTACTCCTTTCCTATGCAGTTATTCTTTTATTAAAATAAAAATTTTGAATTGAATTAAATTGCCTATATACATATATATGATATACACTATTACATGATCAATATCACGATGGTTCATTTTCTCTTTTAAAAACCCTAATTCACTATAATCATTATCTATTAAACTTCGATTGATTCTATGTTTAACTTAGGGGTGAGCAAAATTTTCCGAACCCGCCCAAACCGCCCGATCCAAACCGCCCAAACCAGAAATTATTGTTTCGTAACGGTTCGGATTGGTAATGGTTTCGATTTTTAAAAAATCGAAAAATAATGGTTGGGTTCGGTTTGCCTTGTCAAACCGACCAATATAACCTGTTCCACCCGAATATATAATAATATATATTAATTATTTTTTATTATTATTTAAGAAATATAATTTAAATTAATAATGAATAATAAATATGAATCATATTTATTATTTACCCATAATAATATAACACAAATATAACAACACAGCATTTTTGGTCACATGCTCACAACCATGTATATAGATTCTTCTAGGGTTATATATCTCTTTCCCAAACATACAATCCTCTTCAGCTCTTCATACAAATATACATCCGTCTCACTCTTTAGTCTTCAGCTCTCCTCAATCCCTAATCTCTCTCTCATTTTTTCAGGTATTCAATCCCCTCTCTCTATACTCTTCTACAATTCATGTATCTATGTGTATGTATAGCTTTGTGCTTGATTGAATTAGCTGTTTGTATGTATCTAGACCTAACAAATTAGGTGAATTTGATTTTATATGCTTCAATTGTGTTTATATGTGTGTGTATATGTTGATTTCTATGTAGTTTGTTTTGTGTAATTGTGTGTGTTGATTAGCACACGATTTGGTGATTAATTGATCTGTACTTGTTGTGATTTAGGTGTTGTTTTAGGTCTTTTGTTTATCATGTGCTTGCCTCGTAGTTTTCGGAGGAGATACACCTCTTTTATGTATAGATTATGTGTGTATATATATATGTGTGACACAAGGTATTTGATGAATGTCCTGTGTGAATCAGTTTAATTGTTATACTAAAATACCTCATTTTCTTTGTTTATTTAAAGATAATGTCAACTCCACCGGTTAATATCACTGAGCCTGATGCTAAAATAATTAAAGTTGATAAGCTTGTACATGCTCCTTCTACTGCTGCTACTAGAACTGTCGTAGAAGCTCAGGAAAGTCAGCCTCAATTCCCACAACCCCGACCTACAAAAAAACGAGGGGAAATGTCAGATATATGGAAGGTATTTACAAAAAATCCAAGAAATGAAATGAAATCTGTTTGCAATTACTGTAAGAAGGAGTATGAGAGTGACCCAAAAAATGGAACTAGTAGCTTATGGAATCATACAAAACATTGTGTTAAGAATCCTAATAGAAAGGCAAACAAAAATCAACCAATTCTTACTTTTGAAAAGAAAAAGGAGGGAACAGGGAGTACCCTCAAAGCTTATACTTATAATTATGAGGAATGTAGGAAAGCGTTAGCAGAAATGATCATAATAGATGAGCTCCCTTTTAAAATGGTTGAAGGCCAAGGATTTGTCAAATATACCAAGTGCATAGAGCCTAGGTTTGTCCTTCCATCTAGGTGGACTGTGACGCGAGAACATGATACCAATAAAAATTTTCTTTAAGATACTTATCCCATAATAAAACGCGGGAAAGTGTATCAGAGAAAAATTCTATCCCTTATGAATTTCTTATAAGGCAAACTTACCATAATAAAACGCGGGAATTTATACCAAAGAAGAAATTCAACTCTCTTACCAAATTCTTTTCTCAATAAAATGACTCTTTTCCTTTATAACCTAGCACTGTACGTTTTGAAAACAGTTTTGCAAAACATCCTTATAAGATAGAGGACGATGATTTCCGATTCATAATGCAATTATGATTTACATCATTTTCGTCCACCTGATAGTATCCCCGACTTAAAATAAAAACATGATAATTGGGGTGAATGAATGTGTTATCTGCCCTTAAGTACACTAAGTTTGGAGAATGAGGGGGGGGTTGAATACAAACTTAAGAATTAAGTTTAATTCTTGCGGAATAAAGTTTGTTCAAGGACAGTGTTTTTGTGTATAGAGAGAACTGATGTAACTAAGAACTTGACAAGAAAAATATTGAAAACAAAACACAACAATGTTAAAAATTACTAGTGGATTGGTTTTCCACTAGTATGTTTTTTCTTTCAATTGATCTTAGTACGAATACCAAGCTGCTTACAAAGTGAGTTTTTGAACTCAGAAAAGCACTACAAGATACTGCCTATTTTTACTGTGTTTTTTGAGTTCTTGATGTTTTTCTACACACTTTGCTACTGTGTACTTCTAACAACTATATAGAAGTTTTTTTTCACACCTAATTTCTATCGACGGATAGCAATATAAAATTACAACTTATATTGTTTACATGAAAATAGAAACTAGCTACTTTCACAGTCTTCTTTTTGAACTGACTAGCCCTGTAAGTATCTTTGTCTTGATACATTCCTTGAATACTGTGTTGCCTTGAAAGTCTTCACAATCCTGACAGGACTGTCTTCCATTGATTCAGTTTCTGCACAGTTCCCATACTTCTTGTCTTTAACTAAATTGGGAAACCTTAATCAACCGATAAATGCTGTTAAGCTTATCAGTTGATTCTCCTTTGTTTATCCATCGATGGATAGGATATCTGTTGATCAGTTAATGTGTCGATGGATAATTGAGTTATCCATCGACTCCCTATCCATTGATGGTTCCTTATCCGTTGACTGTCTTTATCCATTGATGACTTGTATCTGTTGATAGCTTTCATCCGTTGAGTAGTGTCTTCATCCATCGACTTCAACATCAGTTGATCACTTCACTTGTGAGAATTCTGACTTAGAATATTTACAATTGATCAGCCATTCTTCACATCTGTTGAGAAGCTAGAAATTGAAGTCAATAACATCAGTCGACTACTTCATAGCATCCATCGAGGCAATACAATCAATTGATAGTGAAACATAAATCAATGTTACAATCCAGTTTATCAGTTGATAAACAAGCTTCAACTGATAACTGGTTTCCTAGTTAATGGATATTTATAAGTCATATCCATCGACCAGTTACAAAGTAATTTTAAGTCCCTATTGAAATTCTAAGTAATTTATTATCATCAAAACTCATAATTCCTAACAGAATGCTTAACAATACAGTACAAGGTCATCAAATCAACAACCATTGTTTAGGTTCTCTGAATCAATGTGAAACATACATTGAAATAAGTATTTGAAAATAAATCATTTTACAAGTGATTGATACCTCGAAGTTAAAAACAATTTTTCCGAATAAAATAACAGTCACAAAGTTTCTACCACTTTATAGGAAAAATTAAGAGAGAGAAAGCTTTTTAAGATAAAACTTTTAAAACTAGCTTTTGGAGAGAGGATAAAATATTTTGAGATTTAAAGAAAGCTTATCATCAAGAAAAGTTTGATTCACACCCTAGGATTTAGAAATCAAAGTAGGGCTGTAAATCAAATGATTTTCAAAAGAGAAGTTTTGAAAAAGAATTTTAATGTTTTCTTCTTTCAAACTGATAGAAAAATGAATGCATCTTTGTATAAAATATTTGGAAAAAGAAATAGACAAGAGTTTCTTTATAATACATTCAAGTTTAAGACTCAGTCAAAGAAAGAAAACTAAATATACTAATACTAACGTCTTTTTCAAAAACCAATTTTTACTTAGAATAAAGACTAAGCAAATCCATTAGTATCAATATATCACAATTATTTTGTAATAAAATATTAATCAATTATCACAAAGTAATAAAAGAAAATATTTATAATACGAATAATTATGCTGCAAATTTATTTTAATTTACTTAAATCATGGAACCAATATATCACTGAATTGTTTTATATCATCATAATTTAAATAAATCAAAATAAATTGAATACTTATATTGTACTAAACAATTATCAATAAGATGCATATATATAAATCAAATAACATGTATCAATTATTCAGTAGAACAATAAGCATTTAGGCATAATTTTATTATTAGTGATTTCAGATAAGCAACAAATATTATCACTAATATTAAAAATATCACAAATAATTACAAAAAAACATTAACAAAATATCATTACTTGATATTTATCAATAATTTCATAATGCAAGAAATTATGCTTCTAATATTTTATCAAATCAGAATTATGAAACTAATAAACATTGAATTGCTTCAATCCATAATTTTAATAAGATAAAATAAATTCACTAAATACTAAAATATTCATTAGATTGAATATTGACATCTAACTTCTTACGCTATATCTAATAATTATCACTCTGGCATATTACAATTATACTCATAACAATTATTATTGATATACGTAAGCTCGAGAAAATAGTTGAATAGAAATTCACAAGTCCTTTAAATATTAACATTTAATACTTGTGAACCTAATTACAACTTCTCGCAAATAAAATCAAATTTTAGAAATATTTTCTAAGTATATAAAATATTGAGAGTTTTATACACATGACTTAGAAAATACTCCATCTTCCAATATTAATGAATTTTGAAATATGCATTATTTATTTAGAACAAAAATTCTAAATAATGTCACTAATATCAAAAGTATCACAATTATTTATAATAAAATATTTAAAAATATCAGGAAAAAAATATCAGAGCAACTAAGCAAGATATCATTGACTGATATTCATCAAATATTTAACATACAAATAATTATGCTGCTAACTTTATGCTAGAAAATTTAACTATCACATATGCATATAACATTGTAAGCATGATAATTAAACTAGTAGCAAAAAGTATGAGGTACTAGATTTCAAATAAATTCACAAGTCTTTTAAATATGGAAAATTTAATACTTATGAACTCATTTAAGAATACCTTGCATATGAGATTTCCAATAAATGTGCACATAAATAATATCCCAAGTTCACTAACCAACTTAGACAAAATAAATTTATCAAGTTATTTAGCAAATATATGCAAGTTATTCTACTAAGGACAACTCTCGAAAGAAATGATACCTGGTGTCCATGCGCTTGTTCCATACGTGGTGTAGAGAACATCCAGCAGAGTTGTTGGAGTTGAAGAAGATTCATTGTCTAGAAGATCAGAGCATCACATTCACATGTTGCTTTAATTTCAGCCTTTGCTACAACTGTGTGTTGAGTGCTTCTTCTCATTTCTACAAGAAATCAACTTCTTCCATGAAGTTGACAGCTTCTAGGAATGATTTCCATGTCTTTCTTATAACCTGCATCATCAATATCTATATAGCCAATTAAGTTAAACCTATTATCTTCAGGGTACCTGATTCTAAGAATTGGTGATCCCCTAAGATATCTAACAGTTCATAACTTAGCTATAAGATAAGATTCTCTAGTATCCACTTAGAAACTTGCACATAGGCATATCGAGAATAAAATATATGGTCTTTATGCACTTGAATAAGCAATGAGCAAATCATACCTCTATAGCTTGTCATTTCAGTTCATATACCTGATTTACCCTGATCAAGCTTAGTGGTTTGTTGGCAAGAAGTCTTGGCTAGTCTAGAATCTTCTAAATTGCGCATCATTCTTTCAAATTACATATAATCCAGAAAGAACTTCAACTCTTCCAACATGCTCATCTTGTACCTACTCTGCATTAACTTAGCAAATATCTCTTACCAAATTTTCATTAGTAGACCCACGTATAATATGATCATGGTATACTAGCACATATATTACATTGTTTGTGTGCCATGTATTCTAGAGAGAGATATGTGTGTAACTACTCTAATATAAAATTATTTTCAAATAATTAGTAGTTAGAGTGTCATACCATGTCTTTGACGATGCTTGAATTCTTACCTCTGTCATAGAGAGCTTGTGAAGAGAATGATATACAAATTCCAATGATCTGCAACTTCAAAGTCTAGGAAATGTTGTACATCAGCTTCAACTTCTAACTCACCATTCAGGAGTGCCCTTGTTCACATTCATCTGATATATATTCATGCTTGAATGCTCAACAGTTAGGTCTTTTAGGTCCTTAGACCCTAAAAGAATCAAGTTTCGTCTCTGGTGCTTGCTGTTAGATCTTGAAAGTCCCGAAGATTCTGTTTCCATCATCGTCGATACCTTCTACTTGATATTAACCTGTAGAAACCAGTTTGGCTTTGTCCCTCATAACAATGCCAATAATTATCCAGTCTCTGAGAACCCTTACTGTACCAATTTCAGCTTCGACTTTAGTTGTTTGGGTTCCAGCTTCAGTAGTTTCTGCCTTTGAACTGATTGAGATCATCTTGCATTTACAATCACCCAATCTGGATCAATCAATGCATCTTCAGTATTCTTTGGGATTCCAGATGTTAGATCCCGAAAAATATATGTTCATCTTGATTAGCACTTCTAGCCTTTACTCAATAATCTGGATCACTAAGAACTAGACTCCAGGAATGACTTTGACTTCAAACCCTTTGTCTTGGCAGATATGTTCTTAATGTATTCCTTTGATCTTCATTGTGTTGAGTACGACTAGTAGATCCTTCTTTTATTTACTCCCCCTGAGTTGCTGCTAGGATGTGTTGAAGATCCTTCACATTTTTCAGTGGATATCACTAATAGGATCTGAATTACCATCATTATCATTGTTTCCTTCTGCAACCTCAGTTTCAACATCAGTATCTGAATTTGACTCTGATGGGATGTCAAAATTCAAAGATTCAGAATAGTCTTTCATTTGAATGGTTGGGAGCTTGGTGTAGTAGGTCGAAACATTCAGACTTTTAATCACCTTCTGGTTTTACATCATCAATGAGTAGCCGAGGAAAATTGTTCCTTGATTCTTAACTTCTTGTGAAGATACTCATATAAATCTTCAGTAATTATCATTTTCCTCCAAACACATGAAAAAGCTTCAGTGTTTGCTTCTGGTTGGCCATTAACTCATATGATGTCTTTTCATGATCTTTGTTGATTAAAGCAGCATGCTGTGTTAATTGTTTCAGCTTCAAAGTACCTTTATAAGTGCAGACTTCATTTAGAACTTCATTCGCGAAATTCAGTTCCAATATCTGACTTCAAAGTTCTCACATCTTACTTTTCTTCCAACTTGATCTTCCTGATATGATCAATCGCCGTTTGTGATATATTATCTATTGAATGCACGAACATCACCAAATTATAATTAGGGTTGTCAACATCAATCACCACTAAGCATATTTCTTCCTTGATATAACTTGCTTCAGTGTGATGTTTTCATTGACTTCTCTATATGACTACTTCAAAATGTCCTTCCGGATAGAATTCCATTAGAGGCAGTCCTCTCACCAATTTCATCTTTATCGGAGAATCCATTGTCTTGTTCACCAAGTGTGAGAGCTTTCTTTGCCATAGCTAACTCTTTATTGATGAAGCTTTACTGAAAAGTTCACTTCACCTTTGCATACAAAAGCCATGTCAGCTACGAACAAACTTCCTCACTTTCAGATGAGTGAGCTTTCACTTTTTTGTTCGAGATTAAACACTTTTCCTTTTCAATACTTTTCCAGAAAACCCTTGACAAAGAATTCCCTAGTGCTCTGTAGATAGTGCTTAAGTCCTTCCACAAGAAAGATGCTTCTACTGATGACAATTCCAAACATATAGCCAAATCTCTTGTACATCCTTTGTTGTCATCTCCAACGGTTACCGTTGGGTAGACTTTATCACCCAATTATGATATTAGAGCTTCAATTTTAATCACATGCCTCGAACAATAAATGTCACGAAATCACATAACTTTTGCCTTTTGTTACATACTCTGCAATCACAAATGATTAAGCTTTTTGGTACTCAATTTTAATTGAGTCCTGATGGGTTAGAGATATTATCAAAGGTAACAACAGCTTCAATATGCATATTAGAAAATTCAGTACTATCTACTTTAATCAACTTATACAAATGTGACAGATGTAAAGCAAATTACAGATATTCAATAATTTTCTAAAAGCACATGGATAGAAGAATGAATAAGTTAATTACTAATTCTTCCTAATCCATTTCCGTTGTTGTCTAACATTTTTAACTATCTCTAATTACCTAAGTCAGTTTTAGATTAATCCTCGAATCAACAAATGTTACTAACTATTTAGATAATTCTACCATCTTTTATTATTCTATCCCTAACAAGTAATACATGATATGATATGACATTTAAGTGCAACTATGTGAGTGCGAGCAAATCATGTGAAAATAAGCACATAAACAATTCAAGAATATGTAGAATATTTGAATAAAATATTATAAGCAATATCAAATTCCACATATACTTATCAAGTCATTTATCACAATAAGAGCACATATAATATATCTGATCTATGACCCGTTTGTCTATTTAACAATTTTCACAACATTAGCAGAGGTATTAAATCACAGAAGATTTAAATCAAGTTCCAGCAAATATTTTAAGGATACACCTAACCGTCTAGAACACCCTATCTAATTCTAGATATTCATTTTACTGCATATAAAATCAAGTATGAAATGTACTTATCTAAACTCATGAATCCTAACATGCAATCTTATTCTTAGCAATAAATTAAGCATTTAAGTCCTAAGATGCTAACATGCAGACATGAATATAATACATTTCAATACCTAATAATCATACAGTTCTGAATTAGATAAACGTGTACTAGTTAGAATGTGTACCTGTAAAGTGCTTAGTGATTCATCTCCAGTGTTGGTCATTGATGCCAGATATCCATTTGGTTCATCACTGTCACTGATAGAATCAGCCTTGCATTTAACTTCACTAACAAATGCTTTCTCTTGCTGCATCCTCACTAATGTCTGAGATTCATGCTTCAACCCAACATAGTGTCTGTCATCATTTGCTTGTACAGACATCTTCAAACTGTGTAACAAACCCTTGATCTTGTCTTTCAAATATAAACCATCTCTGTCTTGCAACCGCCTCTTGAACTATTCTTGAAAATCTCCTTGTTGGAATCTATAGGTAATGACCTTGGATTAAGAATTGGGATTCCGTCTAAATCTGATGTCACTGAACTTCTTGCTGCCCTGCAGGTATGACTTGCAGTCCAGTTCTCAAGATATTCCAAAGTGTCAAACTCACATACAACACATTGACCACTATCTTGAGCTACAACCTTTTTAATTCAGCTTCTTGGATCATTTCGTTTCTGTTCAGAGGTTCTCAACCTTGAATTCAATCAAATTTGGTTCCTGGGTCACAAATACAGTGGATATGCCAATAACCTGCTTTTCTAAATATTATCTTCTTTAGCTCTTGTTTTAGTTCATAGGCCTTCAGCACATACAGTTCTTCTACGGACAATGTAGTTGTATCCTTAAATCCCTGTTGGTTGTAATCCCTGTGTTCCAGATGATCTGCAGTGTTAGCACGAACTTCCTATAATCTCCCTGTAGAATAATCTTTAAGGCTTGTATTGAGATTCCAGGTAGTCCAGTCTGTTCTCCTTCACTACCTCAACCCCTAAGATTTTTCATCCAAAAATTCAACTCAAATTAACCAAAAACTGTAACCAAATTAATCTCTTCTTTTGCAGCTTCCAAAATATTAGTGGGATCCTATGGAGTAAACCTTTGAGGAAATTAATACCACTATTTTTTCAACCTGTTCCAGAATAAGCTTCCTTGGATAATCTTCAGTCAATTTTTGTTGTCTTCAAAGCTCAGAAAAATCTTCATCTACAAACCCTTGAGCACCCTCGAATTAATATTTAAGAAAAATTTAGATTTACAGAATTTTTAATTTTCTTAAAAAATAAATTATTCAAAAATAAAAATTTACAAATAATTAATTTTCAAGAATATTTGTGAAGAGTTTCGAGGCACAAACGCAGCGGAATAAACGCGAAAAATAAATCAAAATAGCGAAACCCTCCGCAGGATCCATGCGAAAATAAAAGATTTAATTCGGAGATAAAGAATAAATATCTTTAGAAGCTTTAACAGTTCATTAATGGAAGATTAATGGAGGTTCAAAGCTTGTTTAATCACCACGTATCCCGCTCTCGCGATCTACGCTCTACGGTATCCACACGAACACTTTTCATGAAGGATTGATGTGTACTAGCACCCGAAAACTGCTTCTCTCTCTCTATCTTCCTCTTTTCTCAAAACGGCTAGGGTTTTAGTAAAAATATTTCTATTTTTTTAAATCAGCCCATAAAGAGATTATATAGAGAGAGAAATAAGTTTTCTAATTATAATCCAATTATAATTAATACTAATCCAAAATTCTAAATTATTTAATTAAGTCTAACTTAATTAATTAATTATTAATTTTGGAATTAGTTTAAATAATTCATTTATTCTATTTATATAATTAATTAAGTCATACTTAATTAATATCATAAATAAAATAAATTACTTATTTAATTTAAATTCACAATTTAAATTATTTCTCCTTCAAACGTTCTTTGTGTGTGACCCTGTAGGTTATTATTATGTTGGCAACAATTTTAATATCTAATTAAAATTGTAAACAATGAGCGGCATCTAGTAATACATCATTGCTACCCAAGTAATAATAATAAATCGGTGATTCGATTAAGCCTTTCGTGAATAATGTTCCATGTAATATAATCCCTTTAATCTTGATATTAGAGATTAAACTCAAGGCATGTCTCGTGTCATCCTCTTCATAATTTAATCTTCATTTTCTTGATCGATGAGTAGACTATTAAAATCAAATCAACATTTGAGCACGGCCGTGCATTTCATAGTCCCACTCAAACAAGAGACCAATAATATCACTCCTAAAATTAGGAGAATTAAATCCCATCTAGATCATTCTTATTTCTCACACGATTCATAATATACCCAATGTCCACTTTTATCATCACCCGGTCAAAGGTAACTTTTAATGTAATCAAAGTATATTAATTCTCGTATAGAAATATAATAATTTCAGGTCTCAGGATCATTACACCATTATCACAGTGAGAATTACTTATGACACTTATTTAACATGTAGAATCTCACGGCGGGTCATTCCAGTGCCATGCATTGAGACATGCACTTATGTTCTTGACTTTAGTATCACCATACCTATGACCAATGAGATGTGGTCATCTGTCAAGAAACATACTAGTATTTGTGCATTATTATTGTCCTTTTATAATAATACTCGATTAGGGAATTTTAGGAATAAGATACTATTCATATAATCTCATTTTTAAGTCACATACTTAAATATATATAATACGTATCAAAATTCCAAGGACATTTATTATGTTTTCAATTTATTACGCAGTAAATAAAACATAATAAATAAATAATAATCAATAAAACATAATCCTTAATAATAAATATTTTCCTTAAAATATAAAAAGTATTGTCTCTAGAGCACAATTACTAACAATTTGAAATTACTCAAAAATTAAAAATCCGTAAATTAATATTTAAAGAAAAATGTTAGTTTTTAAGAATTTTAAATTTTCTGAAAAAATAAATAAATCTAGAATAAAAAATAAAAATTAAAGGGTACAAAACTTGGGGTACAAAACTGATATTTTGAGTTAAGTTGCGCCTTGATCCATGTAACTAAGTGGCGCTTACACAGGGAACACCCCGTGTAGGCGTAACTTAGGCTCCAAAAAAATTTTGTTTCACTTAAGTGGCGCTATGCACAGGGATAATGCAGTGAGAGCGCAACAAAAAAAAATTTAGACTTGGCGCGAGAATTCACTTGCATCAACAGGAAAGACACGTGACTTCAATCACCAAAATTCTAAACTTTAAGGCGTGTGAACTCCAATCTGAGTGAATCAATTTGCCGAGGAAGATTGGCCATGTTAATGTTAAGTAAATATAAATTTTAAACTTTAATAAATTTATAAAATAAACTAATTAAAATTTATTATATAAACTAATAAAAGTTTATAAAATAAATTTTATAAAAGTTTATAATATAAATTTAATATTAGGTTTATAAAATAAACTACTTAAAATTTATAATACAAACTAATAAAAGTTTATAAAATAAATTTTATAAAAGTTTATAAAATAAATTTTATAAAAGTTTATAAAATAAATTTAATATTAGGTTTATAAAATAAACTAATTAAAATTTATAATATAAACTAATAAAAGTTTATAAAACAAATTTTATAAAAGTTTATAAAATAAACATATTAAAAGTTTATAATTAAACTTATTTAACAAGGCCTCCTTTTGAGTAAGCAGCTTGGGTTTGGTGAGCTCCACTGGGTTACAGATCCTGATTTATATATCAATCAGCAAGCTCTGATACCAATTTTTGGGTCCCGAAGTATCGTAGAAGGGGAGTTAAATACGATACTAACAATAATTTAAATTCTTTTATGAATTTGCGGATAAATAAATTATTGCTTTAGAGTGGGTTTGGCCATTTGTAGTGTTTAGGTGAGCTGCCTACTAATTTTCTGTGTGTCCGGATAAATTAATTAGGTTCAAGAAAATTAGCAAGTAAATTATGGAACAAGTTTCCGGGAATATATCTTTCGTATATAAACCCACAGGGGTGCTACATCCAGTTAAAAATATAACTGACTTCCAAAGAACAAATTAGTTCTTTGTTACTAACACAAAAATATTAAGTTCAGTTCCTATACAAATATATCTAAATTAGTACAAGGAAAAACTGAGTCCGTAGGAAGTGATATCTAGGAGCCCTGAGCATTTTTCATTAAAGAATCGGGTCCTCATATCTGACTAGGAGCAAGGTATGAGTGTGTACAAATTATTTCTTCTTGTTCCGGCCATGACAGTGGCTCCCTACATATTATTTTTGTTGAAGAAGACGACTCTCTTCTTCTAATTGGTGTAGACTTTAAATCAATAAAGTAGCTGCTGTAATTTGATTGACTGAGGGATGAGTGGGGCCAAGAAATATTTGTTGCGCCTGAACATTTTTATGGCGCCAGGAACTTTAGTTGCGCTTCATATTTTTGTTGCGCTTATCACATTGTATACTCTGTGTAGGCGCCACATTCACTTGAAATAATTCTAAGTTGCCCAGACTACATGTTGCGCCTAGCACATGGAGTCCCTTGAGGTGGCGCCACATACAAATGCATATACTTCAAATTAATCTGCTGATTAGTATGTTTTGCCAAGTCAAAGTCAAATGGATCCTTGACTTGTTTTGTTGCGCTTCATCATTTTAATGGTCAAAGTGCCATTTGATCACTGCACTTTGATCCTCTTTTCATTCCTTGATTGAAGTTCGCCAACTTCCATTTCTTGTACCAAAGTCTTGTCATATTACACCTTGTACCCTGAGCTATTTCCGTTCTTCGACTATAGTTCAGAAACTTACACTTTTCGTACCAAGGTTGTGACACTTTGCACCCTGCACCCTTTGAGTTGTTTAGCTGTTTGGCTGTTAGCTGTTTATCTGGTTGGTTGTAGCCTCTACAAATCACTTTTCGTACCTTAATAAATAACCGTTCTTTCCAAGTACGTTCTTCAACTTAACAATTCTTCTATAGTTAATATTCAGATTCCTTTCGCAAACTGTTGACGCCTAGTGCAACTGGTCTGGTTCACAGACGACTAACTTTGATCCAGGTCTTCATATTATTGCTTTACTTGCATTGTTAAGTTTGCAACAACTTCATTGCTTCGAACACTGACTGTCAATAAATACTGTAACTTCACTAGAATCTTTTCTGGTACTTAGACAACCTCTCTATTACTACCACAATCTTGAATACTTCATTCTCTGTTCTTCACTGACGCTTGAACATACAAATGAACTTCTTTCAGTGAGTATAACTCCAAGACTGCAGTTGTCTTCTTAATCCTTTGTCTTTACCATGTCTTCAATTCTTCTAGATTCCTATGCTTCGAACACTGTCTATCTTCAATCAATGCCTTTACACTGAAATCTTCTCGTGGCACTTCTATACTGAATCTTCAATACTTCTGAAACCCTGAAAGTCTTTACACATTATTCTTCACTGAGGCTTGAACATATTAATGAACTTCTTTCAGTGACCTGTAGTAGACTTCAAAACTTCTTCTAATGTCTTGATTCACTGTATCTGCCTTGTCTTCATTTCTTCCTAATTTCTATGTAGGCGTAGTATTATTTACTTTTCCTATTCTAGTGTTGAGTTATCACGATTACTGTTCATACAGCTTCATAATCTCACCAACACAACCTCTTACTACTTCCAACTTTACATAATCACAGTCACATATATTAGTTTCTAAAAAGTGCAAAACATAACTAACATTTGCAGTACACACATTATCATATCAAAGGAAATAAATTCAAACTTCCTTCAGTTGCAGTACACATAATAATGGAAGTTGATCATCATGCGCAGCTGCTACTTGAAGCTGCTCAAGTTGCAGACCATGAGGCACACTATTCATTGTCAACATTTCTTCTTATTTTGACTCTAGTTCCTGGATCACCAATGATTAAATCATTTGTATGATCTCTGTTCCATTTTGTTCCCCTTAGAGAATTACTAGAGTCTTCAACACTTTGTTGATTGACAGCATCTTTTGTTCTTGCACTGTTGACAACATTAATTTCTTAAGTCCACTATTCATTGGAACATTTTCAGAAAAGTCAGTTGTTTGGGCAGTTCCTTCATTTTCTCCAGATTGGTTAGGAACCATTGTTGGACCAAAAATTGTGTGATCAATTCTTGGTGAATCCTCTTCAATCTCTTCAAGATAGACTTGATTTTCAAAAGCTAAAGATTTTGTTTCTTGACTTCCTTCAATTCTAGGAAATTTAGTTTCATCAAAGGTGAAATTTACACTCTCATCCACAGTCTTGTGATCAATGATGTAGACTCTATATGCATTCCTGTCTATACCATATCCCATGAAGATTCCTTCAAGTGCTTTAATATCAAATTTTCCTTTGATCTTAGTTGAATCTTTCATGAAGTAGCACTTGCTTCCAAAGACATGAAAATAGTTGATAGTTGGTTTCCTTCTTGTGAGCTATTCATAGGGTGTTTTTCCATAGACTTTGTTGACTACAGTCCTGTTTTGAGTGTAACAGGCTGTATTGATTGCTTCTCCCCATAAATAGGTAGGAAGTTTTGCTTCACTCAACATTATTCTTGCAGCCTCAATAAGAGTCCTGTTTTTCCTTTCCACAACACCATTTTGTTGAGGTGTTCTTGGTGCAGAGAATTGTTGAGTGATTTCATTGTCTTTGCAGAAATCATTCATGATACTATTTTTGAACTCGGTACCATTATCACTTCTCAAAATCTGCACTTTATACTTGGGATTCTTCTCAAGAACCTTAACCAAATCAATAATTTCTTGTGCAGCTTCATCTTTGGATGCTAGAAACCTCACCCATGCGTATCTTGAAAAATCATCAACCATTACTAAATCATATCTTTTTCTTGCCAATGATTGCACATTCACAGGACCAAATAAGTCCATGTGAATTAGTTGAAATTCCTCATTGATTGAACCACTAGGAGTGCTTTTGTGAGCAGCTCTCCTTAGCTTTCCTTTCTGGCAATCCTCACACAATCCTTCTTGACAGAATTCAAGTTGAGGCAGCCCTTTCACCAACTCTCTCTTCATTAGATGATTCATTTCTTTGAAGTTCAAATGAGAGAGCTTATTATGCCACAACCAACTTTCAGATGGAGAAGCCTTACTGTAAAAATAGTAAACTTTATCTTTCCTTACAAAGTCCAAGTCAACTATGTAGAGGCTTCCTGTACTTACTCCTTGAAGAGCTTCTTCTCCTGTCTTCTTGTTGACAATGGAGCACCTGTCTTGATCAAAACCAACCTTGAAACCTCTTTCACAAAATGAGTGACACTCAATAAATTGTGCTTCAATCCGTTCACTAGAGCAATTTTCTGAATTTTCAAATTTCCAACTTCCAGTATGCCATATCCCATTGTGAAACCAATGTTGTTGTCACCAAAGGTTACATAAGGGCCAACCATTTCCTTGAACTGTGATAGCAGGGATTTATCACCTGTCATGTATCCTGAGCATCCACTGTCAATGATCTATATGATTTTTTTATTTTTTTCTGTTACCCTGCAAAGCAAAATATTTCAAGTTACTTTTAGTATCCAATTTACATTGGGTCCATCTAGTTTAGCTTGATCATAGTTTGAAGTTGGATTAGTCGAATTTTCTTCTCTTGCTTTTAACAAGACTCTTGTAGCTACCCATTCAGATTTGATTACTGGTTTAATAGTTTTTTTCTTGGGTGGCTTGTCCATCCTAACTTTAGGTGGACTTGGAGTCTTTGCGTTTTCAGTTTTAGCATTCTTATGCATGCATTCTTGATTATTAGCAAAAGGCATGTTAAAGTAGATACTCATCAAGTTCATTTTACAAGAAATACAATCAAAGTCACCACAGTGAGTTACTTGTCTATTCTTTAAAGGCATGTTGTGTAAATTTCCATTACTAGAAGTAGCATTCTTGACATTAGATTTGATCTTATTGCAAAAATGAGTTAGATGACTAGAAGACCCACAATTATTGCATAACTTTCTAGGAGCATTAGGAATATAATCATAATTGTTCTTCTTGTTAATTCCCAATTTTCCATTTCTATTTTTCTTGGTCTTTATGAAACTATGTTTAGAAGTTACTGTCATGCTGGTGTTGACAGTAGCTTTAGATGGAGTTGTCTTGACAGTAAGTTTGGATCTTACAGTCTTGACAGCAGCTTCTGAACTTACTGTCTTGCTAGTGTTGACAACATCTTTTAAATACAAGTTACTATCAGGGTCAAAACTAACTATCTTGGGAATTTTGACAGTATCTTTTACCTTAAGGGTCTTACTGACAGCATCATTGTCCTCATCATCTATCTCTTGTTTGATCACTAATGCTTCATCATCAAACTCAAATTCAGCCTTCTTGAGCAAGAGAATCTTAACTTTCTTTAGAATGGTCGGTTTGACAGTATGTTTGACTTCTTCTTCTACAACCTGTTTCTTTTCATTTTTCTTCTCATAGTTAAAATCTATACCTACCTTTTAATTTTCAGTATTATCATCATGGTAAGATTTTAACAGGGAAGAAGAATTCTTATAGGCCTTGATTTTTAGTTTATTCTCATAAATCTATTTTCTAACAAATTCATCAATCTGGGAAGCACAAACAATCTTGTTCTTAAAAATCTCATTTATTGTTGTAAGGACTCAAAAGTATTCTGTTTTAGTTCTAGTTTATGATTCTTAATTTTTAATAACTCATTAGCACTAGACAATTTAACTATCTCCTCATTTGTAGCTAACATGCTTATATGAATATTAAAAATTTTAGACCTTAAACTTTTAACCGTTTTCTTATACTGAGATGTAATCATACCAACAATGGTAAGAAAGGGTACCTAACTTGATGAAGTAGATGGACCTTCTCCTGAGCTTGCCATGAGAGCAAGGTTTTCATATTCTTCGTCTTCCTCTTCATCAGAGTCTTCCCAACACTTTCCTTCAGGCACAAAGGCTCTTCCTTGTTGCTTTTTCAGCAAGGCTTCATTACTTTGCTTTGAGTTCCTCATAGTCATTGTCATTTCTTCTCACTTATTTTGGCTCCTTGCATTCTGTTGCAAAATTCCCCATTTCACTGCAGTTATAACACCTTATCTTGGATCTGTCCACCATACCTGTTTTGTATCCACCTTTGCCACTTCCTCCAGGTTTTTAGATATTTGGATTGTTAAACTTAGAGCTTTGTCCTCTTGGTTTGAAAGCTTTGTTCTTCTTGAATCTCAAGTTGGAGAACTTTCTTACCATGTAGGCCATTATTTTGTTTTCCATGTTGTCCAGTTCCTCCAAAGTGTAGAACTCATCTTCTTCACCATCCTTGAGTTCCAGAGTTACACTTTCATCTTCATCTGTAATTTCTTCAATCTTGATTTGTTGTTGATGCTGAGATTCCTTGAGCTGCATCACCTATGGATTCTGAACTACTAGAGCATTTGATGTGTTGGCCATCTTCCCTTTTTGACCAGCTTGGATAGCTCTTTTTTGCAACAGCTCTAGCTCATAGATTTTAAGGATGCCATATAAAGTTTCAAGAGAAACTTTTCATAAATCTTTTCCTTCTCTTATGGCAGAAAGCTTATGCTCTAGGTGGTCAGGAAGTGTCAACATGAATTTCATGTTTACATCCTTTTTGTCATAAAAATTTCCATGCAGCTGCAAGTCATTTATCAGCCTGTTAAACATTTCAAACATCTCAGTCAACCCTTTACTTGGTTTAGCCATGAAGGCTTCATACTGAGACACCATAATCTATCTTTGATTTTCTTTTACTTCAATTGTCCCTTCACAGAGTATCTCAATAGTTTCCCATATTTGCTTTGCATTGGTGCAGTTAAGTGCCTCAATGGTAATAAATTGTAAGCAATCATCTAGAGATACCTTTTCTTTTTTAGTGTCAGTGTACTCTAAAACCTTTTTAGGAACCTAGTAGGCTGGTATTGTTTCACCATCTACTGTGGTTTCAGGTATATATGTTTGAGGTATGAATGGACCATTTTTCAGGATTCTACGGTAGAGTGGGTTGGCTATTTTTATGAACAACATCATCTTTCTTTTCCAAATGTTGTAATGTTCTTTGTCAAATGTGGGTATTTTTATGCTGCTTACTTTTTGTGCACTCATTTTTAGATCTTTTCAGGTTATGTATATCTAACCTGCTGCTCTGATACCAGTTGTTAAATGAAAAGAGTGTTGCAGAATGGGAGGTTGAATGTAACTTGATATTTTCTTCTAATCTTCCTAACAACAAACAAGAAGTGATAATATCAAGTTAAGAAAACAAACAACAGTAAACAAATAAAAGACACAAGGTGTTTTACTTCAAAAATTAATTTTATTAATTTTTATTTTTGCTACAATTGACTGGAAAGGGTTTTTCAGCTTCAATAGATACCATAACAAGAGAATGCTAAAGTTTCTATGCTTGAGAAAAGTTAAGCTCAGTTGCATAAGGGAAAGTGTTTGTGAGATATGTGTATTTATGCTAAAACACATACCTCACTTACAAGTGTACTTTTCCTTATTTCCTGGACAATACTTGAAATAGAAACTTCACTTTTTCTTCTCAAATTTGTCTTCATTACATTTGTAGATAAAGTTGCTTTGAGAGGATTTGACATTCTTGACTCCATGAGCACGTTTCATCTTTTTGCTTGCTTTTTCTCAAGTTACAGTAGTAGACTTGACATACTAGTTAGCTTCACTAAAAGGTTACTGTCAACCTTTAGCTTCTCTTTGGTGACAGTATCTTCGACTCCGCATATGTTGCTGTCAATCCTGATATTCTTCCAAAATATGTTGTCGACCAAAGCTACTGTCAACTATCCAGCCAAACATGCTGTCAACTATCCCCGCCAAAGCTACTGTCAGAAAACTTGTTGTCTTCGATTCTTCAATCTCCGCCAAGTTTACTGTCAAGGAATAGTTGCTGTCAGTAAAACTTGATGTCATAGAGTCTTCATTCTATGTCAAGTTTACTGTCAAGGAATATTTGTTGTCATCTGTTTCAAAAGGTGATGTCACTTGAATGTGCTGTCGTAGGCTTTAGTTTGTAGAATGTTACTGTCAATGATTTGATCTATGCTGTGCATGAACACTTTGTGAACTTCTACTTCATGGATCATTTATTACATTTGTACAAGATGGTAACTATTGATACTTATTGTCACCTACTTGACTTTTTATACATCCTATTATAAGTGACATTTTAAACATAATGTCAATGTGTATATAATAGTATGTTTTACTTAGTTAATATTTAATTAATTTAAGTAAGTATTAGTTGATTACATTGATAATACCACAATCCCTAACAAATATTGACATTGTTCATGGGAATAACAAGTATGTCAGAGACTGAAGATTATCAGAGTCTGAAGGTTTTCAGAGTCTATAAAGCTGAAAATGAATTTGGAAGATGATCACAGTAATGGAAAGTCTTCGAAGATAAAAGCAAATATATTGCAATTATGCTATGGGAAGGAATGAGAATTACAGAAGGAAATTGTTAGCTAATAATTAGGAATTCTATTTCTATTGTAATTTGATTTTCTATTATTAGTTGATAGGCAACTCTCTATATAAACACTCTATGTAACATAATTTAAATGTCGAAGTATTTTTTAAGAGCATAGTGACATAGAGAGTTGTTGTGAGAAACACAGAGAAGCTGTTAGGGTTTGTATACACCCTAAGAGAGTTTGTATTCATATATCAATAATACAAACATTATTCATTCATATCTTTGTGTTTATTCTTTTTTCTTAATTCAAAACTTTAATTTATATTAAGTTGATTTTAATCAGGTGAAAAGAGCACACAAGTATTCAACCCCCCCCCCTTTTACTTGTGTAACTGGGAAAACAGAGTTCTCAAACCAGGATTGTATGTATTGGAATACGGGTTGTTTTGCTGATTGCTAGAATTCCTCACATAATTCATTGTACTAGACTGTGTCGCATTATGATAAATAAAAGGACATTGCTGAGTTGGATGTCCTTCCCCACACATATCACAAAATATAGGTACATTTTGAACTTGATGAGCCGGATAAATGTGTTGTTGTCTATCCACTGATAAAGACTCAAGATTTTTGTTTAAAGCTTCAAACTGAGAAACCATTTGTGCTTAAAAAGATATCAAATGATCAACTTCATGTAAATCTGTTACCTTCTTTGAACTTGTCCGATCATAGGTTCTGTAATTATTTGAAGTAATGTCCTCTAGTATCTCAAAAGCATCTTCAGGATATTGTTTTATCAATGAACCTCTAGCTATACCATCAACTTGGGTAGCACACTGTAGTGTCAATCCATTATAAAATGTATGAATCTTTTGTTGGCAGAAAGTTCACGATGTGGACACTTTCGCAAAAGATATTTGAACATCTCATAATCTTCATACAAAGACTCTATATCATATCGCTGAAAATTCTAAATTTCTCAAATCAACCTTTCTGTCTTGGCGGGAGAAAAGTACTTGTTTAAGAATTTTTCAACAAGCGGGTTCCATGTAGTGATAGAGTTGTTCGGTAGAGAATCCAACCATTCTCGTGCTTTTCCTTCCAAGGAATAACTGAACAGCCTCAATCTGATAACCTCTTTAGAAACACCATTCACCTTGAAATTATTAACAATCTCAAGAAAATTCCTCAAATGAGCATTAGGATCTTCAGCTGATAGGCCATTAAATTTGTTGTCCCTAATAGCCTGCATAGTTGATGAATCAACATGAAAATTATTGGTTGTAATAGCTGGCCTTGCAATACTAGAATGAATGCCATCGAAAAAGTGCATTATGTATTCCTTAACCCGCAAGCACCGAGAAGGAGGAGGATGTGGATTATTCATATTATCACCCATTGTGGATGATTGACTTTGAGCTTCCTTAGCTTTCCTTCTGTTCCTTCTTGCAATTTTCTCCATCTCCAAATCAATTGGAATAAGTGAAGACGAGCCAAGTCTACGCATATAACGTTAACTTCTGCAAATTTTGAACACAAGAACAATAAGCAACTTGATCTTAAAATACTAAATAGTGCAATGATATTAACAAATAAATACTTAAAAAGAGTCCCCGGCAGCGGTGTTAAAAACTTGTTAGCGATTTTACAACCTTAACGCAAGTGCACATATCGAACAAATAATATAATAAATTCGTTCCCACGAAGACTAATTTAAGCTGCTAACTACCACACAATATTGTTCAATTAATTCAAGTCAAATAATGATTGATTTAAGAGAAAAATTAATTATTACTAAAACTAAACTAATACAAATAAGATTACCAAGATTAATGAAACTAGGCCTTCAACTTCATCTCATGTTCTTTAATAAATACTTTCGCATCTCTATTCTAGTGTTTCAATTGTTAGTCTAAGGTTTTTAAGTACTCACGAGGACCTTCCGAATCTCAAGTGATTCTAATTCAATAATTAACTCCCATATTCTTATGTAAAATTTAAACCATTAAACAACATTAAACTCAACCTTAATCAGACTACTTAGAGTGTTTAGATATATTCATATCCTAACCACAAATTAACATAATGATAATCCCAAGTTATAGTAATTAGGTCTTTATTTAGGCCACTCTTCCAAGCTAACCTAAATAACCAATTCAATTTCAAGATTGATCGTTCCTTGAAAAACATTAAGAATAAATTACTATAAGCAATTGTAATCAACACCAAAATAGAGATTTGAAGATACTTATATATAAATACAAGAATCCATTAAAGATACAGAAAGAGAATTAGTTCAACATCACAACAAAGAGTAAAGAATACAAAAACAAATACATGAAATCAAGTTTACAATAAAGAAAAGTAAATAAGAGAAGAAAAAACTCTAGAATTATTCTTCTCTCTGTGGCTTTTCTTCCTTGAATGCTTCACCTCTGTTCTTCCGTGTAACTGTTAGAGCTCCTTCTGGGTGTGTATTTTTCTCTCCAATGTCACGTTCTATTCTAATTAACTGAATAATATATATAATCTATTTTACAAGTTTTTTTAATAAAATATTAAGAATACAAGAATTACTCCTAAATGGAATATAATTCTAGTTAAGAAATTCGTAGGCTTCTGTTTCTGGGCTATTCTAGGTAGATGAGAGCAGCTTTAAATTTTAGGTCCATGATAGAAATACAGGTCTTTTTCCAAGATTTCCAATGACTATTTACGGGCCTAAAACGGAGTTGTAGAACTCTAGATAGAGCCCAAACAGTAAAAATTGTGCAAGCTGTCCAAAAATCCGGATTTTGCATGATTTAAGCCCAAATATGGCACTTTAAGCTCCACTCCTATAAATTCTTGTTTCCTACAATAAAATATTAAAACACATTAAATAATAACCCAATTCCATACAAAAATACTTAAAATATAGGGATAAACTAATAATAATTTTCCACTTATCACGCAAGATAAATTTCATTTGAACCATTTTAATCGTTAAAACACCTATCAATATCTGCAATATAGTATATTTCAATTCATCCGTTAATATCTACAAAATATTTAGTTTACTTATATATCCTAATTATTACATACATTATCAGTTACATAATTAACATTTGTAATTATATCTAACAGTTTAATTCATTATTCCATGATAATACTCTAATTATTATTAATAAAATATTGATTTTACGCATATTTTATTCGCTAATTATTAATATTAATATATTATTTTATATTTAAATTTGGAAGCTTTTTAATATATTATTTCGTAATATTTTAATTAAAATTTAATAATTATAAAACTTTTCATCATTTTATTATGAATTGATACTCATAGTAGAATAAAAAATGTCGATTAAATAAAATTTGTTTAAAATATATTTAATCAATTTTAATTTATTTATTTTATAAATATTTATTTAATCTCATAATTAATACTTAATGATATTATTATGACAAAAGCTACTCGAAATAATAGTTGAATACATTTATGTTGTATACCATATTTAGTTTATAATATATTGCAAAACTACTACACAACATAATGAAGTACATATAGATCTGCAATTAATACTCCATTTAAAGTACTGTACGGAATGAAATACTATTATTATTACTATTTTTATATTCTTCAAATCTAAGGTTTTGAACGAATTAGTGTCATATCCGAATATTTTTATATACCTCAGGTAATGCCATTTTTATGGCGTCTTAGACCATATATGCCGGTGGTTATATGTCGTTTATGACAATCTTGTGTCATATTAAATGATTTTTTTAATCATAAATTGAGAGTTTTATAATATAATTATATACTATATTTACGGATAGATGACGTGGTTCCTAGATTCACAAATTTTTTATGTGTTAATGCTATCTACGGAAAAAACACACGAATAGATGGTTCAGACAATCAATTATCAAGGACCAGGACCCATCTATTTATAAATATTGATGACGTGGGAAGGAAGAATGTACCCATTCTTGATTTTAAATATAAAACCAAGTATGCATTTATACATGAATACATTCAAATATGAAATCCTTTTGTAGTTAGATTATTTTTATATTTGATATAATATATACCAATAGAACCAAGTATAGTATTTACATTTGATGATATAAATATAACAATAGAACCAATTATAGGATTATTACTCGAGTTTCTCATATAATTAATCGGACTAACAGTAAATAAAAGAAAAAAGGAGAGTACGATTGTATAGCCCAAGTGGTAAGAGCTTATACTCTCTCGTTTCACATCTTAGGTCCTGGGTTCGACTTTTGCTCGTCCCAAAAATTTATTAGAACATATCCCGACTTTGTAAGGGATCAGTCTAATTAGTAAAAAAAAGAGTAAATAGGAATATAATCGCTTGAGGGATAAAAAAAATTGGGTTAATTATCAACTAACTCATTCATTGTGTTCAATTATATCAAAAGAGTCGCTCATTGAAAAAATGACTCAAGTTAGTCACTAATTTGAAAATCTGTATCATAATGACCATCTGGTAATGACTAAGGTCCCGTTTGGTATTGCTGTTACAGACAACTACAACAACTTTTTTGCTGAAAAACTGTCGAAAAGGTGTTTGGTAAATTATAAAAACTACTGTGTGGAAAAGTGCTTTTAGTCTAAAAGTTGCTGTTAGCAAAAGCATGTGCCCCGTGCTTTTGAAAAAAGCTGCTTTCAGCTTTTGCAGGAAGTAGCTATCAGTTTCATCATCAAACCTTCTCAAAAACATTATTTTTATATATTATATCTCAAAATATGTATAAATCAAAAAATTTACCAAACAGTCATTTGATTTTCCTGACAACACTTTTTTCACCAGTACTTTTTCTCACAGTATAACAGTTTTTAACAGCACTCCCAGACGGAACCTAAATTGATACAAATTTTTAAGTTTTCAATTATCAAGTTGCTACCAAATTTTAAATTAATGACTAAATTGAATCATTTTTTCAAATGACGCAGCGAGTGACGTACTACATAATTAACCCAAAAAGAATCAGGGGTAGCGCACCGTAAATTTCAAAGTAAAGCAAAGAGGTAGAGGAGACGAGAGGAGAATCATCGAGAAAGTGATACGTACATATACAGACGGAGAAGATGTCTTTGGAACCACCGCCGTTTCAGGAAGCATCCCGTTGCGACGTCTGCAAATGCAGTTTCAACACTTTCCGTCGACGGGTACTTTTCCTGATCCAACCCATTACGATTGTATCATTATTTATCACTTACTAATCATTACACACAACAACATCCCATGATGCTTATATATCTTCTGTTTCAGGATCTTATTCGTATTGTTTAATTGTATTTCTCAATTAATCTTTGAGCTTACTTTTTTTTATATAAATTTGCTCAACTTGTACTTGTGTCAGTATGATGCTGATAATAATGATTTTAGTGCTTCCTTCTTTACAATTTAGCTTCTTGTTGACTTGAATTATAATTATTATTATGTATTTACGTACCTATAACCTACCTGTGTATTTGATGCACTACCTAAGAGTTCACACGAAATTTCTCAAGCCAATGTGTATAATTCAGGCACACCCAGCTCATGTTAAACCACCCCCACACAATTCGAGGATTATGGAAACTACTGATGATAATGATCAACTTCGTAGTTGTGTCAACATGTTAAGAGTATTGTTCATTATCTATTCAGAATTTTTTCATGCATATTAGGAACATTTAAGCATATATATACGTATGTCACTACTTTCTTTTCTTGGGCACATCACATAGTTAGTAGTTATTGCACGTAGGATTAATAGATGGGAAATTCCTAATAGTACCATTGTACTATTGGCTTTTCCAAATGGCACCAATCACTATTTTAGACTTCCAAGTAGTAACACTGTACTTTTGACTTCATCCATATTATAACACTCCGTTAGCTGACCGTTAGTCAAACATTATAAATTACAATTAATTAAAGGGAAATTCCTAAAATCTTAAATATATTTTTTTCAATATTAAATATGATATACAATATAATATTATACTGTATCTACACGTTTTATTATTATTTAAAATCTTCATGTTTAAAATTATTAAAAATTAAACATAACTTCTGTATTTAGTAATTTATTAAGGCTGGATGTAGCAGCCTGTCATAATAGTGTTAGCTAGAAATAGATATCAGTCAATTGTAAAGCATGTCTTGTCTATTTCTAGTTATAGCTAATCTATCTTATGTGAGTTTTATAGATGTCTTGTGAGTTTTACAATTGTAATCTTCCTAGAACAAGAAGCTGAAATTCAATTTGAATTTCAGATTGTAGCAAAATGTCATGCTAATAAAATTAGATTGAAAGTTACATCTAGTGTTCATTATACTCATTTCTCTATCCGTTGTTCTAACTTAAATATGTTTTACTTGCTCAACCTTACAATCCAGTTGACAGTTTATCTAGTCCATAAAAATCAAAAGAGTGAAAAAGATTTGAAGTATACATTCACCCCCCCTCTGTAAACTTCTAGAACTCCTAATTCCTAACATACATATACACTTTTCCTTGAATCCTGGACATTACTCGAATTAGTAATCTTACTTTTTCTTCATAAGTCTTGTCTTCATTCCAAATGTAGATAAAGGTACTATGTGAAGATTTGACATTCTTGACACCATGAGCACGCTTCACCCTTTTTGCTTGCTTTTTCTCAAGTTGCAATTGTAGACTTGACAGACTACGTAGAAATGTCAAGATCAATCTGTGAATGACTTTACCTAGTCTGCTACTTGAAACAGACTACTATCAGGAAACTTGCTGTCTTGAATCTTCAATCTCCGCCAAGTTTACTGTCAAAAAAATAGTTGTTGTCGTCTGTTTCCAAAAGTTGTTGTCACTTGAATATGCTATCGTAGGCTCCAGAATGTAGAATGTTACTGTCAGAATATTGATATATGTTGTGCATGAACACTTTGTGAACTTCTACTTCATGAATCATTTATTTCATTTACACCTGACAATAACTATTGATACCTACTGTCACCTACTTGACTATTTGAGCATCTTATTACAAGTGACATTTTAAACATACTGTCAAATTATATATGACAGTATGTTTTACTTAGTTAATTATTAATTAATCTAAGTAAATATTAGTTGATTACATTGTTGGTACCACAATCCCTAACAGATTTTAATCTTATTATTTTAAAGATTTTAATCAATATTAAAATTAGTCAATTTATGAAAATTATATAGGGAAATTCTTAATGGTACCACTATAGAATTGACTTTTTCAAGTGGTACCAATGATTATAACGTTTGACTAACAAATAGATAACGGAGTGTTACAGTGTGGACGAACTCAATAGTTCGGTATTACCACTTGGAAGGTCAAAACAATAATTGGTACCATTTGAAAAAGCCAATAGTACAATGGTACTATTAGGAATTTCCCTTAATAGTTTTAGTTATTGCACATAGGAGCCAACCTGTGCTGTAAAAGAGGCTACCACTATCATTACTATTATTAGTGCTTTCATTGTTCTCTCCTCCACTCACAATGCCTAACTATTGGTAACTAAATGATGAAAACATTATGCTCTCTCTACTATTAGTCCATTACAATGCTCAACGTTACATTGTGATGTCGGACAATGGGTGGGATTGGGGATAAATACCTATCTTCGTATAGAATCGGTGGAGTCACAAATAAATCCTCAGATTTATCCAATAAAAATCAATTTATAATATTCATCTCTATTCAATGATGAAGATTACAAATGTTTATATAAAAATCCTAAAATTTGGTGAACAATTAAGATTCTAAACAATAGCAAACAAATCCTAATTGATTAGTACTATGTAATAATTCCGTATCACTATATTTAATAAAAGCTGATAATTATACCTTTACAAATATATATAAAATAAACAAAAATAATAGCATAACTCTGTGTTCCACATCATTCTCCTCGCCATTAAAAAAACTCGTCCCCGAGTTCTATGAAAATTCAAAATCAAAAACCTTGATCGAAAAAGAATACTGTTAACACCCTGGATCTTGAACGGGTCATGGAACCTGAGAAGTGGACTGAACCTTCATTGATGGACAGGCTGAGCTCCATCTTCTTGTGTTTCCTTGACCTGCGTATTTTTCTAAAGAAGCAACATAATAACAATAGGGTGAAAGCTCAATTAGTGAGAGAACAATCCATCTCAAAGCCTAGCTTAGAATAATTTTTTGCATACTTCTTATTCCAATCATGCTTCCTTAAGTAGGTAAATACAAATTACTGAAAATATGAGAAAAGTATTGAAATCAAGAGAAACTGTTGAAGCAAATAAATGAATAATAAATGAGTGCTGAAAGAAAGGAAACAAATTGCTAATAGTCAGGTATCAAATAACCCATCCCTGATATTTAGCTATCTAGCTATGCACCTGATTTATTCTTCTTTGGAAAACGTCTTTGGTAAGATTGGAAAATGAATTATTTTTCCACCTGTTTGCTGTTGTGGCAGCTGATTGTTCTTTTGTGTATGTTGTCTCATAACATCTGTCCCCTCCTTCACATGGCGTGTGACCTCAAACGCGAATTCGGGATATTGTTGTTCAATGACAATGGCTGATTCCCATGAAGCATCAGCTGGAGATGGCCTTCCCAGTGGATTCGGATTTTGAGATCATGATCTTCCATTCATTTATCCAATATATCCTAGGGTTGGGATAAATTTCTCCTTGGCAAATTGTAAGAAATGTTGGGGTAACATCTTTAACATCATCATTGAACTTTTTTAAGTAGAAGACATGAAAAATAGGATGAATTTTTGCATGAGCAGGATGTGAGCGATATGAAACCTTACCAATCTTTGCATCCACCATAGAAGGCCCATAAAAACGGGGAGAAAGCTTGCGATTCTGATGGGAAGCCCTAGAGAGTTATTGATATGGTTGAAGTTTGAGCAACACATAATCCCCCACGTTAAATTCTACAACAAGATGGTGTTTATCATAAGATGTTTTCATGATATCTTGGGCTCTTAAGAGGCGTTACTTGATGTCAACTATAATCTTATCACGAGTTTTTAACTCAAGTCCACATCTTCTAACCTTCACCTTCCGGGGCAATAGTTTAATAGTCGAGGAGCAGGACGTCCATATACTACTTCAAATGGAGTAGTTTTGAGAGATGAATGGTATCTTGTGTTGTAGTAATATTCTGCCCAAGATATCGATTGCACCCAATGATGAGGTTGATCACTCGTGAAACATTGCAGGTAGACTTCGATGAATCGATTGACTACCTCCGTTTGACCATCACTTTGAGGGTGATAAGCAGAACTGAAATTCAATTTCGTTCCACTTAGTTTGAAGAGCCGAGTCCAAGAGGCACTAGTGAAAATGACGTTCTGATCAGTCACTATAGTTTCAGGAAGACCATGGAGCTTATATATATTATCAAAATATATTCTTGCCACCGAAATTGCGGAATAAGGATATGACATTGGTATGAAGTGAGCATATTTGGAGAATCAATCGACCACAACCAGCAAAAATGATTTTACATTAGAGGGAGGAAGAGCATCAATAAAATCCATTGAGATATCAGACCACACATGAGAAAAAAGGTACTGCAAGAGGTTGGAGTAAACCAGCTGGTTGTAGCGTGTCTGTTTTATTTTTCTGGCACACTCCACAATTGCGTAGGGAATCTTCAATATATTTTTTCATTTGTGGCCAGTAAAAATCAGCAGCAGTGCGAGAAAGTCTTCTGGTAGCCTTCATGATGTCGATTATGGATAGTAGAGAGTACAGTCTGGGGAAGAGTCGATTGAGGGTCGACATAAACTCGATTTTTATAGAAAATTAACCCGTGGTTGTAAGACCAATGAAATGGGGCTAGTTAGGCTTCAATCTGGACTCTAAGCTGCTTCACCGTGTTAGAAGTGACATTTAATTCCTTGATCGCCTGGAATAAGTCTAATTGTGTACTTGAAATCGCTGCTAGTATGCATGTCTCCTGCGTGATAGGGCGAATGCAACTTTGTTATCTCTTCCTTTCTTGTATTCCACACAGAATTCATACCCTGTCAAGAAGGCAACAATAGAGTACTAGTAGTAGTATTTCATTTAGTAATTAGTAGTAAGGATAGTTAAGTAATTTTAGAGTTAGTTAATATGGAGTAGTATAAATAAAAGCACATTTGTAATTTGGGATCATAATGGAAATATATGAAAATGGAACTTTGTTCCACCACTCTTTCTCTCTCTAGGGTTTCTATCTCTAATCTTTTTAATCTCTCTATCTCTGTCTCTCTCTGTTAAATATATCTCTTTTCTGCCCTTATCTCTCTCATTTCTCTCTGAACTCTTTCTGAATTCTCTATATCTGCATAAATCTCCCTGCTTGTTAATTCTGAGAATATAACTAGAAAACACCAAAAACAGTCTCAAACAGTTCAGGAACTCACTAATTCCTGACAAATTTTGGTATCAGAGCTACTAAAATCGATCAACCACTGTTTCTACCTTGTTGTGCTGGTAAATACGAGTTGAGCAAGCTTCGAAGTGTTTTAATCGCAGTTCTCAATCTTCAGATATGATGAACTCAGTGCAGGTACTCTGTTCTTCAACTGTTCTTCACAGATCGGTAGTAGATGATGTCGAATCAGATGATTTGATGTGAAGCTTGTTAGTATCTAACTCATTTTTAGCTGTTGTTACTATTTGAGTATATATCATATCAGAAAATCTCAAAAATAGTAGTGTAGTATTGTTTTTTACTGATTTACTGAGTTGACTCAGTAGTTGTGGTGTGATACGAGTTGGATTGAGATCGTATTGGTTGGAGTAAGTTGTTTTGGATTAGCTTGAAGTGATTGTGTGTGGACCGGTTATAACAGAGAATTTGTGTCTAAGTTGGTGGATAAGGAGGATTGCAGCACACCTGTTTGAAGAATTGTCAGGGAAAGGAAGTGTTACTGATTGTGAATTGTATTGAGATGTTGATCAGTTGAGTAGTGAAGGTGTAATTGAGATTGTAATCTGGTGTAGAGAGGAGTTGTGGAGCATAAAGTATAGCCGGAGATTATACTGTCTTGTAAGTGTTTGACAGATTATCCGAGATAGTGAAACTGTTGCAGAGGAACTTGAAGTTTAGATTTTATACAAATTATTGCTTGAACATTGTGTGGAAAGACATAATGGCTTATATGCACAGTTCTGGTTATGGTGAGAACTCACATCAAGGTTCATTGAGAATGCTTGATCAGAATGTAGCAGGGCACATTGAAGGCACTGATGAAGTGCAACAACAGTTTCTAGTGCACATAGAAAATACAAATTTTATATTGCAGAAAATTGAGGAGATGATAGAGTTAGCAGTGCAGAAGTTGTGTTTTACGATTGAGGAAGTCCAGGAATCAAGACAAAGGATGTGTGAATCATTTTGATCGGAAAACTCCCGAGATAAAGGAGAAGTCTAGTAAGAGATTTCAGAAACTAGAGGAGTTAGTTGTCTTGGCTGCTCACAAAATGGGTATGTTGAATGAGATGAAGGCTAAAAGTCAAGAGGAAGGACTTTTTAATCCTTTTGGGTGGAAAACTAAGGAACAACATGGCAATCCCAGGCCAGGAAGGACCACACATGAGTCCTTACAAAAACTCAAGTTGAATGTTCCTAGATTTAAAGATGAGCCTCAGAATGCTTATGCAATCTGTAGAGACTTTCAGAAAAGTGGTTCAAGTACAAGAAATGGTGCACTGTTTGGAGCCTTATTCAATGAGCAAAAATGGAGTGATACATTGACAGTGAAGTTAGTATAACAACCGAAGAAGAGAAAGCTGCTTATGATGAATTGCCAGGTGAAGATAAAGAGAATTGGCGTTCTGAAGAAATCATTTGTATATCTTTGGGACTGGAGGACTTCTTTGAACCCAGGCAAAATTTGGAAAAAGGCAATTCTCCTGGTGCCAAGGTGTTGGAGTGCATCTCTTATTTTGGGAAACCCTCTCCATCCGTTTCTCCTACTGCAGTAGCATATGTGCCTAGAAAGAAAGGTACAGGATGAGGTTGGTAGTATTGGGAATTGGTCAAGAGAGCATATTAAACTTTTCGGTGTCAATTATCTGTTTGATTGTTCATTGGAGATCAAACTGTTTGACAGAAGTACCAAAAGAAAAACAGTCGTAGTTGGTGAAAATGAAATTGAATATGAACTGAATAATCCTACTAACCTCACAAAGGAGGAAAGCAAAGAAGAGAGTAACGTGAAGTTATGGTCCTTTGGACTTGTAACACGACATGGTGATATGCCCAAGATTGCTGGTTGCTACAAAGTTGAAGAGAAACAAGGTGGCAACGAAGCGGCATCTTCAATGATTACTACTAGCATGATGAAGATTGCTAAGGCTTTTTCTAAAGATTTTCTAGCAGCGGAAAATTCTTATGAGCTAGGTTTGAAAAGCAACTTTGGTAAGGGAAATATGGTTATATTTGATCCTGGTGGTCAGGTGCATAACAAGCAAATGATCAGGAGTAAGGTGACACTAGCAAAAGATGTAATGATAATCACAGTTGGTGGTCAAGTTAGGCAATTGAAGGAAATTATTAATTTGAAGTATCTTGCAATCGACAAGGAGCATTCTCAGTTAAAGAGGAAGGTGTTTATGGTTCAAATTGCAAATACAAATGGAATACAAGGCCTGGATATTCAGGAAGTTGGTGATGAAATGGATAGAGTTGTTAGCGAGATTAATCAACAGTATGCTGATCCTGTGAGATTTGAGCTCAATGCAATGCCATTCAAGTACAATTACATTGTTTTCAGACAATGTAGGTCTGAAATAAACAAGGTAATGAGGCTCAAATACCATAAGGCCTCAAGGAGAAAAGTTGTAATAACCATTTTTGATCCAGGAGGGTTTTTAAGTTTCTATAAGGCTCAACTTGTTGATTGTTCTGCTGGAATTCTAAATGGTCAGCCCATGGTTACGAGATGTTCTCAATGGGAAAGTGATGCATATGAAAGGAAAAGAAACCATAGCAGTAGAGAACCAGATGCATTATCAGTGATGTATTCGATCCAAGCAGAAGCTAGTTGTGAAGGCAAACAAGAAGTTGCAATGATGGTCTCAGCTTGTAATCATCTTCTTGAGCAGTATGTCCAGAAGCTTTTGTCGCTCTTGTCATAACATCTTGATATCAACTGATGGATCAAACTGCTTAAAATAGCTAGAGTGTAGTCTTGAAGTGTATGATCCACCATGAGGACATGGTTCAATTTGAAGGAGGGAGGAATGTCAAGAAGGCAGCAATAGAGTACTAGTAGTAGTATTTCATTTAGTAGTAAGGGTAGTTAAGTAATTTCAGAGTTAGTTAGTATGGAGTAGTATAAATAAAAGCACATTTGTAATTTGGGATCATAATGGAAATATATGAAAATGGAACTTTGTTCCACCACTCTTTCTCTCTCTACAACTGATTCTCTCTCTTTCTCTCTCTAGGGTTTTTATCTCTAATCTTTCTAATCTCTCTATCTCTGTCTTTCTCTGTTAAATATCTCTCTAGGGTTTGTATCTCTAATCTTTCTAATCTCTCTATCTCTGTCTCTCTCTGTTAAATATCTCTCTTTTCTGCCCTTATCTCTCTCATTTCTCTCTGAACTCTCTCTGAATTCTCTATTTCTGCCTAAATCTCCCTGCTTGTTAATTCTGAGAATATAACTAGAAAACACCAAAAACAGTCTCAAACTGTTCAGGAACTCACTAATTCCTGACATACCCCATCAGTTTGCTTATCCATTTTTGTTGCGGCGAGGTGCTGATTCGTTGATCCAGAAGGTACTTTAAGCGACGGGCTGCCCTTGGTTTGCTAAAGAAAGCAATTGGGCGCTCTCCTTGTTGCAATACTGCACCCATCCCAAATTTCGAAGCATCACATTTAACTTGAAAGTCTTGTTCAAAATCTGGTAAAACTAGAACTGGTGTTGCTATCATGGATTTTTTGAGGTGTTCAAAGGCAGCGATAGATTTCCTGTTTCAAGGAAAAGAAAATTTTCTTTAACATATTGGTTAAAAGTGGTGCTATTAACCCATAATTTTTGACAAATTTATTGTAATAATTTGGTGTGACCCATGAACCTCTAAGTGCCTTGATTGTGATAGGTTGGGGTCATTGTACCATCACTTGTATTTTTCCGCATCAGTCACTACCTCTTGCACTGAGATGATGTGACCCAGATAACATATTTGTTTTTGTGCTAGAGAGCATTTGGATTCTTTAAGAAAGAGTTGGTGTCATTGTAAAAGTGAAAAGATGATCCTTAAGTGCAACATATGTTCATCCCTTTTTTTGCTGTATACGAGTATATCATCAAAAAAAAACCAATACAAATTTCCTTAAATGTTCTTGGGCGATATCATTCATTAAGGCTTGAAATGTTGAAGGAGCATTCGTGAGGGCGAATGCCAAAACTAGAAATTCAAAGTGACCATGGTGGGTACGAAAGTAGTCTCCTCGACATCATCAGCATGCATTCGTATCTGGTGGTAACCTGAGGTCCAACTTGGAAAAAAGTTTTGCACCATGGAGTTCTTCTAGCAGTTCATCAATTACTAGAATTTCCAATTCTAGTAATTGATGAACTAGAATTGGAAATTTATCCTTGATTGTCTTTGAGTTTAGGGCTCTATAGTCCACACAAAAGTGCCAAGATTTATCTGTCTTTTTCACCAAGATTACAGGGGAAGAAAAAGAAGTAGAAGGTCTGATCACACCCTGACTTAACATCTTTGCGCATTGTCTTTAAATTTCATCTTTCTGTACATGTGGGTAGTGATACAGTCTCACTACCACTGATTCAGTTCCTTGTTCAAGGAAAATTCGATGGTCACAAGCTCCTGGAGGAGGAAGGCCCGTTGGTATGTTGAAGATAACACTAAAGTCTGAACGAACCTTTTGCAACTGTAGATCAACTTCTAGTTTCATGGATTATATGTTTGGATAACTTGAGAGTGAAGAATTTTGGCAGCCATTTACTTCCACCTACTTGCCATCCCACTTAAAACGCATATTCATGGTTGCAAAATCCCAAACAATAGGAACTAATGTTTTAAGCCAGTTCACTCCTAACATAACACCAAAACCACATAATGGTTGTAAAGGATTGGTTACCCAATTCTATTGGCAGCCTTCAGCATACTCCGGGACTTTGCACTTTGTCGCCATCACCTGTAGATTTCCTTTAGTCTCTGCTTGAATCTGGAGCTGGTGAATGAGAGCTTCATTTACGAAGCTGCGAGCGGAACCATAATCTATGAGTACGAGAAGAGGAAGACCATTAATATTGCCTTCAACATGCATAGTTTACGCGTTTTGAGTTCCTGACATGTCATGGGTGGGGAAGGGGATAAATACATATATCCGCAGAGAATCGGTGGAGTCACAGATAAATCTTCAGATTTATCCAATAAAAATCAATTCATAATGTTGAAGATTACAATTGTTTATATAAAAAGCCAAAAACTTGGTGAACAACTAAGATCCTGAAAAATAGCAAACAGATCCTAATTGATTACTACTGCCTAATAATTCTCTATTACTATATTTAATAAAAGCTGATAATTATCTAATTCTAATATATTTAAGTGAATTAGTCACCACTAATTTAACTTTACAAATATATATAAAATAAACAAAAATCAATAGCATAACTTCGTGATCCGCATCATGATGCCATTGCCGAATTTCTTGAAACCACCTCCTCCGGGACAATCTACCCTCTAATGATTACAAAATTCTATTTGTGAAATAAAATTTCTGAGCTTCTAAAATTAAGAATTGACAATTAGGAACCCCAATATACTCAATATTTTTTAGGATTAAATGCCCTCACTCCTTGATCCTTGTTTACACCTCCATTTTCGTTATTAGTTGTATAAAAAGTAATAGAATGAGCCACTAATGCCCAACAAGTCTTCCCTAATATATTATAAATAAATTAAATAGTAATGACACAACTCAAGATACCACATCAATTGTAATTTCAACCATAAAATCGAGGTAATTAAATTACTGTATTGAAAATCACATAAACACGTTAGAGATTAAAATTTTAAATTTGATACACTTATACACCGGTCTGCTTGATGATTGGTTGTGCAACGCAAGTACGCTTACTCTGGTGATCAAACGGAATAGCACAACTTTACGGATATCTGGTGGTCAACCAAGATAAGGGCACTCCATATACCACTAGCGGAAATATATTCGGTCCCGTTTGACCATGTTAAGCTACATTATTAGTAGCAACAACCTTTCATGTATCAAGTTTTCAAAATAAAATTTAACATCTGCCCAGTTTAGGGATTCGTAGAATCAATGTGAATACTTGGGAGGTCAGTAGTATTAAATGGACCAAAAGGGTACCTGGATAAGCGTTCTTATAACACATTGAATTTCTATTTACACTTTACCTTCTTCAGCTTACAAGTTTATCTTTTTTATCTGGATATTGAATCTGATACAAAACTGGAAACTAATGCAATCCTGGCAACTTTTGCAGCTGATGTGATAATCTGTTTCATTTATTTGTTCTTATGACGTGCAATCTTTTGATCCCAAAGATCATCTATTTATTTGTTCTCATCTATTATATTTTTTTAAATATTTTGCAGCATCATTGTCGTTGTTGTGGCCGAACTTTATGTGCTGAACACTCATCAAGTCAAATGGTATGTTCCCCCTCTGTGTGTGTGCGCGCGCAGCGGTGGATATAGGCAGGGCAGATGGGGTCACTTGACCCCACTAATTTTTTTAAAAAAAATTAGTGGCTATACATATTACTCCAACTATTAAAGATAGCTTCTCTTCTGTAATAATTCATCATGTACATAGTTTTTAATCCAGTTTGTTCTGGTTTTCTTCTCAGTTCTTTAATGATATATGTTTATTAATTCTTTTCATAGTTAATGATATATACTCTAATTTTTACTGCTTTGTACTTTATTTTACTGTATTTTAAATATAAAAATTTCTTTTATTTAACAAAAATTAATTTTTTCTTACTAAATTTTTAAAACAAGCTTCTAATCTCATATGAATGCAAATTCCTTTGATCTAATATGTTTATATAGGTTACAAAATGTTATAACTGTATTTTTGTCATAATTATATATAAATACAATAATTTTTAAATTAATTTATTATTTGATTAAAAAATTTGGGCCCCACTACGATAGTGGGCTGGATCCGCCACAGTGTATGCGTCTCTCTCTCTAAACACACTTGCTATTGCACATAGTTGTTTCTTATTGTGATTACTTTTATATATTTCTTTCACATGTTATTTTTCAGGCCTTACCACAATTTGGCCTTCAATCACTGGTTAGAGTTTGTTCTGATTGTTATAATGACTCGTCTAGGTAATCTCTCGCAGTTGTGTGTTTTTTTTATAGTCTATTATGGGTTATACTTAAAAGAATTTTTTTTTAATATGAATTATAGATATCTTATATCTATTTGTAGATTAATTACAGTTGAATTTAAACCTAATCTCTAGAAAGATAAATAACGTAATATACATAAATTTGCTAAGAAGTGGGTTATTACTTGTTTCCTATGTAAGAATGTTGTTTAGAAAATATATGTTATAATTGTTGTTTCTTAGCCTTTTGGAATTTTAGTAGGTAAAGGTATTCAGGTGCATGGGCATGGGTACCGACTTGTGGAACACCTCTTGAACGTAGGACAAGTAAGCTCGGAAAAGATGTCAAACAAAGTAATCAAAAGTTTATAAAACAAAATTAAAATTTTAAATAAAAACGAAGTATATTTTTTTTGGCCTCATCAATGAAGGAGCTTAAGGCAGGTCTAATTACTAGTGATTTTTGTTGAATGGCCTTGTGATATACAAGAATTGACAACTTTCTGTTTGTTGGGATTTTCGTACAAGTTCACATTAACCATGTCAACTATGCTCTCACACAAAGACAAAGGGGCAATATTCAGTATTTTCAAATATGTTAATATTAAAGGGGAACAACAAAACATCATATTGCCTTCAAAGATGTGCCCCCTTTTACTTGTGCAAATGCTTATTTCATCCCTGTTTGTACATCTCAATCATAATATATAGGCATCATAGTTGCACAGTCCGCGGGTCAACCCATGGAATCATGAACTGGTTCATTTGTGCCGGAACACGGGTCGACTTCGACCCGGATCGTTATGGTCCACGCACCAGTTCGCCATCTCCGGTTAACCCCACCTGATCATTTCCAGTTACTATAAAGAGACGGAAAATGGAAAAAAGGATGATGGGTTATAGATGACAACTTGTTGCTATATATAAATATATACGCATATGTTCACAGAAGTTAAAAATGAAGAAGAAGTCGTGTTGCGTTGTTGAGAAGCTAAAGAAGACAACCTCAAATACTGGGAAGTATAGAACTCCAGTCAATATTTTAAAATATTTATTATTATATTATTGTATTCATTTGACTATCTCATACCCTAATCCCAATAATTGAAATTAATTATATGTATACAGACCCGTGAACCCGATCACGACTCGTCGTACCCGATTCATGCAAACCAACGTCCCACTTACCCTTACTCGTACCCTGTACCTGATCGACCCGCGATACGTGCAACTGCTGCATGCCTCTTTCCAGCTTAACCATGTTAGTAAAGGAAGTGACACTTCCTTTCCTGTGTTGTCAAATGTCCTGTTCTGTCTTCAGTTTTAGTAATTTACTGCACTCTTTGTTACAAACTTCTTAAGTTTTTTTCCCTCTCCCTGTACGGCTTATACAATATTATGTTCAAAGAAATACTTATCAAAATTCAAATGTTTACAATTGTGTTTTTTATCGTAGATCTAAAAAAGATGATAACCAGCCTTCCTTTAGTACTGTCAACAATGTCAGCGATTCAATTTCAAGATTAGATATCAGCACAGTTGTAGGGCCTGAAATCAAACTGCCTATGAAGGAATTAAATGTTTCAAATTGCACGTGTGGAATGCCTTTATGCATCTGTGAAGCTCCGGTTCTAGTTCCAGCTCCGGTTCCGGTTCCAGCAAGAGAGGTGGTCGCCAAGCTTTTAACAAATGTTCATATCTTCTAGTGTCCTCTCAACTTCTCAAGTTAACTCATGACACTTATGGACTTCATTTTGTTTTTTCTTTTTCAACTTGCAGAGCGGGGCTACTTCCAATTCTACATTTCAGTCGAACACAAAGCCGAAAAAGTCCGACTCAAAGCCAAGGAGTAGAGGTTCTGCATCAAATAGCAAGTAGGTTACATCTGGTCTTATTTCTTTAGTGTTGTGTGGTGAAATTTTCAATCTATTGGCTCGACATTTGATATCCCAATCAGATAACATTTCCAATCACAACACTGGGTTTGAGTATTACAACTTATATCTCTTTTCCTATTTCTCTACGCACGAACAAAGAATTTGAGAAGAAACTAGTAAAATTCTCCATTCCTTTTCAATCTAAAACTTGTAAAATGGGGTATGTCTTATAGCCATGTGAATCTTGTGATGCTAATTTGGACACTTGTGTAATAATCTTTTTCATCTTGCGACATCTTTATGTATTTACAGCAACAAAATTGATGCAGGACATGTTGAAGAGAAGGGTTTGACAAGGATAAAACCCATCTCCACTGATAATTTGTAGAGTCAAGATTTATTCAGTAAACTAATATATGTATTCTTAATCTCTCAATATTGAAGATTCCAATTGTTTATATAGATATTTTAAGATTTGGAGTATAAGTAAAATTTTAGATAAAGGAAAAAGGACCTTATCTTATTCTTCAACTATTGTCTCTACTATAATCTAGAGTATTTCTGATAATCTACTTACTTAATATAGCTAAATACATAATCAATTATTCCTATTTTTGAATAATAATATATTATAAATATTAGTTAATTTTTTATACCCTTCTTCAGCATCATTCTCCTCTCCCTTGACTTTATAAAACCATTCAGGAATGATAAAGTCGACGTCAACTGTTTGAGAAAGGTTTTTTTAACCTCTTAAAGGAGAGACTTCAAAGTATTGACATCCTCATGTACGATCTTGTACCTGTTCACATGTTGAAAGAACCAAAACATCAATTTGAGATTTAAGCAATCTCTGCATCAGCAACTTGTATACCTGCATTATCTCCAAAATTGTTCTTGTAATATTATTTAGAGACGTTTGATTCCTCCACAATACAAGGTTTTGTGGGATTTGTCAACTTCATGCATAACTCTACTATTAGCTTCTCTTATTTTAACTTGGCCTTTACATATTCATCATATTATTGTTTACATTATTTCTTCAGTTCATCATATCTAGACCTTGAGGATATGATTATTTAAGGACGCCTTTAACGTAGGAAGTAATCCATCAAGTTGCATAACTTAAACCTCGAATATTGCGAATATATATATATATATATTCGCAATATTCGAGGTTTAAATTATGCAACTTGATGGATTACTTATATATATATATATATATATATATGAGAAGACATGTAGGTTTGAGATTAGAACAGTGATGGTTCCTGCTGCAGATCATGCTTTCGTCTCGATTGTTTTTAGATTCTCTTATAAACTCCAACAAATTCTAAGGCTAGAAAATGGAATAAAAAAAGGAAAATGGAATAAAAAAAGTAAATTAAAAATTACGATGAATTTTGGCTCTTGTTACCACTTCTTTCAGGACAGTGTTAATAAATAGGTATCCTAATAATCTACTTAATATAACTACGTAACTAATTACAATTATTTTAGTTCCTGAATAATATATATATATATATATATATATATATATATCTTTTAAAGATCTGGATGTGTTTTGTATTTGTTTTGGATTGGGTTTTGGAAAAAAGAGCCCAATATTGACCCACCTTTAAAATATATGTTTAGATCTTATAAAAAAAGGCCCATCTACACATAAGCGCGCTTTTTGAGAGGTTTTTTGCGCTTTGGGATTCATCATTAAACGACTTAACCTGAGTTTTTGTATTTACTCGCGGCTTCTTATAAGCGAAGCCCAATAGGCGAGCTTAGCTCTTAAAGCTGAGCTCAAGTGCGCTTTTGATAATCCACACACATCTTCAGCCCAACCGAAAATGGTAGAGTTTCCGATCACTGGAGTAGTAGCAACACCTCTCTTTTTCTTCAGAATACGCTTGATAAATTCGGCGGCATTTCGTTTCTTAAGGCCGCCCGATCGAGTTAAATTCTCTGTTGCAGCAATATTGACGGGTTAACATACTTTTTATGTCTCATTAGCCACAACAGTCTGTATGCTCCTGTAAAATTGCGCATATATGTTCTTGATCACCCACATTGTGAGTATTAATTATGGTGCTTTGATGTTTCTCATTTAGAGCCTTTGAGAGTTTAGAACCAATTTTATATGCTGAAACATTTTCCACAAGACTAATACTAGTTTTATATTGATTTAGTAATTGATGTAGGACAGGTCTAGGGAAAGGGGCAAAGGGTTAAAACAAGAGACAAAACCTATCTCCGCAGAGAATCGATGGAGTCATAAATAAATCCGCTGATTTATCCAATAAAATCAATTCATAATAATCATCTCTATTCAATAATAAAGATTACAATAGTTTATATAAAAAACTAAAACTTGGTGAACAAGTAAGATCCTTAAAAATTGCGAACTAATCCTAATTGATATCTATTACCTAATAATTCTAATAATTCTCTACTACTATATTTAATAAGATAATTATCTATTTGTAATATATTTAAACTAAATCAGTAACAACTAATTTATCTTTACAAATAAATATAAAATAATAAACAATCAATGGTAGCATAACTTCGTGTTCCGCATCAGTAATCCTAAACAGAAGCTACAATTCAAGAACTTCTGTAAGGAAATTTAACACACTCAGGTAGACAAAAGAACAACTTTCTTTAAGAAGAAATGACAAATACCTACTGGAGAATTAACATATCAAATTGCTCCACACAAAATTAATCTCCATTAAATTTTAAAAAAAAATAAAAATACTAATGCTAAGTTGAATTGAAATGAAACAAACAATTACCAGAAAGTTAGTTCCAATGAATGAGATTATGATGCGTACAAATTATATATAAAGATGTATGTATATATGGTTATTTTAGAGGAGAGCCACGGAAGAGAAGATAGGAAAGAAAAGAAAAGTAGGTAGGTGTATCATTGTTTGTGTGGAAAGACAGGAAATCCCTTCCCTTTTGTTAAAATTATAGATGATCTTAAATAGATTTAGCGGAAGTATGTAATTTGCACGGTTTATTAAACTATGAGTACATAAAGTGCACATTGATGATACTTCGAGTACACAATTTGTATTTAACTCTTAAATTTATCCAAGTACAAACTCTTATTTCAGGTTCTTTGATGTAGCTGGTAGCAAAGCAAGAAAAATAGGAAATTTGTTGTCTTGAAATACATCTATATAACTATATATTATAAACTTATTAATCAATTCACAACTCTTTCCCTTTAGCTTCCATGATTTCCTGCGAGTATTTAGGCCCGCTTGTTCAAGAATGAATTTGAAGTACTTCTTTAGCTAGTAGGTTTAGTTTCTACAACTGTGTTTACTATGCATCTAAATATTATCTTCCCACAGACCCACATGTGCATGCGCGCACACAAATACACATATATAAAGTTGTATGGTGTTTTCTTGACGTCACAAAGATTCCCTCAGAGTTGACTGCACAATTTTGGATTTCAGTCTTGGTCCTGCAAGCAACAGTACCTCAAATAGCTCGGAATCGAATAAAGTTTATGAAGTCAATGGAGAGGTATAGAAGTATATGTATTTTTGATAGATACTAGTTGGACTATGTACGAGGAAGGGAAAAAGCATGGCTAGTAAGTTACTAATACTTGGGAAGTTGTTTACTCGAACTGTATCTTAGGGCTTAAGAGAGGCTATAAAGAATGGTGACACAGTTGCTGTCAGGAAGCTTCTAAGCGAGGTATTTGAATTACCATATTTGTTTTACCTTCTAAGCATGTCAGTTAGTTCCCTTTCTGACTGTTATTTAAAACAAGGGAGTAGATGCAAATTACCGTGACAAGCAAGGATTATCTCTATTACATCTGGTACCTCTCCAACACTTAAATGTCAAGTAGAAATATTGGTTAAATTGTATAGCTTAACATCAGTGACTGGTTTATTGTATACAGGCTGCAGTGTTTAATCAAAGTGACATATCTTTCGTCCTCATGGACCATGGAGCAAGTATTGTGTGCAAGAATTTGCAGGGTAACATCCTGACTTGATTTTTTGGAAGTGTTTGCTGGGATGACTGGTAGTTTCGGGTGACTTTTTAGTCTTGTTAGTTGTCAGCGTTAAGTACTGGCAATATTATTAAAAGTTAAAGACTAGATTTAAAACATTCATCTTTGAGTAAACCAAAAAAGTAGTTTGTGAGGTTATTCTGGGTTCTGGGCAACAATTTCTATGGTGAAAATCTTCCCTTCTCCCTCATTTATGTTATAAGTAGCACTGTAGCAGCAGTGTCTAATAAACCATATTTTTCAGGGGAAACGCCGCTGGATTGTGCCCCAGTTACACTTCAAAACAAGATGAAGAAGAAGATAGAACAAGGGATGTAATTTAAATTCAACACTTTATATGAAACTGGAAACATAACTACCCCTTTAATGACTGGGGACTCGATATCTGGATAGCTATGCACATTCTGCTGTCTATTGATAATGAAATCATTTTGTTAAAAATAAAATATTGTATTCCTTCATCTGCTTCCCTTTGAAAATGTTGCTCCTCGTCAAACATTGGCGCTATGAAACGAGTAAACTGCCCTCCTTATTGCAAAGAAAATGGGATTATGATAATCTCTTGTAAGCCACAATTATAGGAAATTTGTAATCTATTATTGACAAAAATAAAAATGTTCATAATACATTATTAAATTTGTTTGATATGTTTATTCCAAATTATACATGTACTTTCATATTTTTCTGAGTACGACTTGACAAACACGTTTTGTAGACAGTGTTATTAATTTGGTTAATATGTGTTTGGTTGATTTAATAGCATGGAAGTGATCAAATGAAAGAGAAGTTGTGTTCGGTCTTTCTTACCATGCTTTTTTAATAATAATGAACATGAGGACAAATTAGTCATTTTAAACTAAATAAATGACTCAAAATTGATAAAACACCACAAGATTTGTTAGAACAGATACTCGTAGTATCTTGTAAGGCTATAAGCCAATCTAGTCCAAAAAAACTAAGAAGAATCTTCTTTTCCTCCTATTACATATACAATAATAAAGGAAGGATTGAGGCTGCTCAACCATTTAGCACTGCATATTATCTTCATATCAAATAACGCTGCTTCTTGGTGCTACAAGGTTGATCAATTCCAAAATTATAAGTGGATGCTACCCCCCCCCCCCCCCCCCCCCCCACACACAAAAGTAATTTTACCATTCGTTTTTTAAAGCAAGGATATTTCGTTATACTGCTACAGAAATATTGTCCTGAAATTCGGCCCTGACACTGGCCCAAGTCATCCAGTTACGTTTATCCGATGAATTCATTAGGAGGTGCATCTTCTGGGGTCTGTACAACAGCTACAAAAATATTGCCCTTTGATTCGGTTCTGGCCCTGGCACAAGTCATCCAGTTGAGCCTTTATCTGATGAATTCATTTGGAGGTGCATCTTCTGGGATCTATACACGGAATACAAAACAAGGTGTATTGCAGCTACCAGTCATTAAATAATATTAAAATAAATTATGTATGGAGAGCATATGAATTTATGAAACATGAATGCTCTCCAGGAAACCATTCCTCGTTTAACCAAAGGCTATCATGCTAATAGCAAAGTTCCAATTTCTTACAGTAAGCATAATTAGCAAAGGCTTAATACCTCTCCAGGAATCCATTCCTCATTTAACCAGATGCTATTATCCCCTCCAGCATTACTTTTTGGCATCTCAACTCTGAATGAAGAGAAAGCCATGATGAGTAAAGCTTACTAGTAATACAGTGCCTATCAGCAGTACCTGTGCTACACCTTGTACAACAATATGGCAATTTACGCCCAGAAGGGACCAGGAACCAGAAACATTTCATTGCGGGGGCACGTGAAATCAAGTTCATGTTAGATAACAAATATATACAATCAACTACAATTTTTTTTTTATATTTCAAAGTTTGACCATGCATAATCTAAGAAGGTAAACAAAGATATTGTATAAATAATTTGTGGTATGTATAAATTATAAAACCTCCATCGTGGGTGCACATCAAATATAAACAAAATACCAAGTATAATTTTTAATTTTCTTAAGGGTATGTGCCCCCGTGGGCCACCACTTAGATCCGCCCATAAAAAAGCCAGACTTGCTGAAACAATTATAAGAAAACCTATCTATACGATTATAGATACCTCAAGAACACGTGAGAATGAAAGCGTATGATGGATCTTGCATAATTTGGATCATGTCAATCCCAGAACTCAGAAGATAGAACCTGGGTCCCAGTTTAACTAATCTTGCAAATACAATTGTTTTAGATGCTCTAAAAAGCGATTAAGAAATTAAAAAAGCATAATGGAACACAACATAAAACAGGATCGCCGTCTCAAATACAAACAAACCCAAATGCTTGACTCGGTTTGCCATTCTTCTATCCTCTTTACTTCAATCAAAAGAAGGATATAAATGTATAGGGGTGGCAAAATCTGACACGACCCGAAACCCGACACGGAAAAATACGAATTAGGGTCGGGGTTTTTGCGTTTCGGGTTGGGTTGGGTAAATTTTTACATGTTCGGGTTCGGGTTGACCCAAAGTACCCGAACCCGACCCGAAAATTTAATATATATATAATATATAAATATAAATTTATATTATAAAAAATATAAATTTGTGATATATTTACATATTATTTAAATAATTATATTCAAATATCATCTCATAAAGTTACTATTATATATTATTTAATAAATTATAAATAAAAATAATTACATAAAAATAAAATAATTAATTTTTAATAATTTTCGGGTCAAAACGGGTCATTTTCGGGTTGACCAGGTACATAACATGTCAGGTTTGGATTGAGATTTTTCAACCTGTTTCGGGTCGAGTCGGGTTCGGGTTGATCCAGAAATAGGACTAGATATAGCAAACCCGACACGAACCCAATGTACTAAGAAACTATTGATTTTTAACTACCTACAAGAACTTACATTACGCTTTGGCTGGCATTCGATCCTGTCATTGCAAATGATGCAGCATTCCACCCATTGGAGAATGTGGAAGACTGACTATTAGACAAACTGATAACTGGCGGCATAATCCCTGATGTGGGAAATGTATTCCGTTCTGCAACTGTCCCAGTGGTGCTGATATTTGCTGCAACAGAAGGAAAGGACCCTCCTAGTGGCTGTATTGGGAATTGACTTCCAAATAAACCTGCATCTTATCTAGAATTAAAAAAAAACACATGTGTAAAGTTTGTGGACATTTTATTTCAGCAGTACCTTTACTTTCAGATGTAATGTTAACTCTTCCAGAAACACTTGAAGGTGGAGCATTAAGTTGGAAAGGATTAGCTTGTGCCATACCATTATTAGGAGCACTAGGTCTGGAGAAAAGAATTTCAACAAAAGCTTGTCAAAAAAAAAGAGTTCCAACAGGAGGCCCAACAGCTAACAAAAAAACCAAAGGTTAGAATTTGAAAGAATAAATCAAGAAATTGCTAAGAAATCCCTACCTCATCCCAAGCTGACTGAAACTTGAGAATGCAGGAGGGTTACTGTTTTGAGCATATGGTGAAAATATAGCCGGACTGGGTCCAGGAAATTGGTTTTTGGTATCAAGTGTCGAGCGTGGTGGAAATGTATTAGAATTTCGTAATAGGCCATCAAATTCAAGCAACTTGGCATTCAGTAAACTCCTTTCTCTTTCAACCTATATTGAAATGAGATAAGTTAGCATGATAGCAAACATAGTAAATTGTACTCGTGTGTCTTTGAACTAAAGAGTAAAGACCCATAACATCGCACTCATACACATATCAAATTGTACTCATCGTGTATATTTGAACTAAAGGGCCATAACAACACACTCACACCTTACACCGTTTTCTGTAAGCTACAGTTTAACAGATAGGCCTACACTACATATGCTACCAATTATAATAGTTTACACAGGTTAACATAAAACCCTTTGAATAGTCTATAACATTAGAAAGACGAGCAACAAATGAAGAAAAGAATAATAGTGAAGACTGTCACCATACACAATAAGATACACTCACACACATTATATAAACATTCCAATGTTTAGGCACAGCTGTGCAACAACAAAACCAATATATATACCATTCAAAATTGATTCGACCATGTGAATTGAGAGAACTAAAAACTGAATGATTAAGCAAATTAAGCAAATTTTGAAGAATGTTGTACATGATACAAAAATAATGCTGCAATCTACAAAGAGATTTTTTTAATATTAAAATGGGCATACTTCTTAACTTGGATGTTCGTTTAATCTATATGATTAGATTTTTCCAAGGAAACTATAACTTTTATAGATTTTTCCGAGGAAACTATAACTTTTTTTTTGAGTAAACCAGAGAAGGACAATGTGCTGAGCAGGTACAAATGATAAGATGCTTATGTGAAAAGTCATCAAAGATTATAAGTCTTATTTGAATAATCATGATAAACAATCAAGTCATCTTACTATTGACTGTACACTCAATCCGCTCTTTGCATCTTCATACGCTAATGTCCGCAACTCTTCATAGCTGATATCACCAACAATGTCACACGCACCACTACACAAAAGGCAATTGTACTGTATAACAGCTCAAATTCTCAGATGAAATGGACTTATGACTAACATGAAGAATAAATATCGAAAATAAACATTGTTTAGCACAAAGTTCTAATGTATATGAGATCATAAGATTTCGGGTGAATATTTTACTTTGGACCAAAACCACAGAGCCTTGCAGATAAAATTATAGAATCAGTATCGGGCAATATATATTACTCACTATTCTACGATACCATAGAAATATTATCTTAATATTTTAGTCGTTCTTGATTTCTTGTCAGTTGTCCACTTGTCCCACCAGCATCAAACCTTTTTGACAAGTATCATGACATATTTTAATATTTGATGAAATATTACTTAAACGATGATTTATTAAAGTTGACTTTCGGTCGAAAAATTTAACATTCAAGTGCATTCCAATCTTAGAAAGCTAATTTGTATTGATAGGTAATCCACCATAATCAGCCAGGGACCTTCAGAAGTTTATTACTTTCCAACTTACAACTTTAGAACCCAATCCTTAAAGTTCCTTGTTAAAAATTTAACAGATACCCTTATTTTTTGTCGTATGCAGTTACTATGTGTAGGAACTTAACCTAACAGTATGCTAAGAATGCTTAGGAAAGTAAAACATACTTTTTGACATGCCCATAGCATGTAAGGTTCCAAAGCGGTTTTTCTTTCTGAAAGTCCTCCATCATTTGGCGTCTGCATGACTCTGGATCTGTGCACCTTCAAGTGCATAATAAACATGAACAAGAATAAACTTTAAATTAGAGAAAAATCATAAAAGGGTAAAGAAATAAATTGGTGCATCCTACCCAGAAAATTGTGAATTATTCATAATCTACCACAAATACTTACTTATGTTCGGGTGGTGGGGGCTGGTTAGCAGTTTTCTGTGGTGCATTGGAGGCGCCAGCAGTGGTAGAGGATGAGCGAGACCACTTGTTTTCAAATGGCTGGCCACACGAAAATCAAAATGTGTTAAAAAAAGAAATATGTTTTGAATTTTGTAGAGTGTAACAAACTACAAACCTTGAACTGGTTGAGTTTGGATCCAAAATCATTAGGGCCTCTTGCCTGAGAGCTGCTCTGTACACCAAACCCAAAAGGATTAGGCTTTTGCTGCTGCTGCTGCTGCTGTTGGTGTTGTGAACCAAAGCCAAAGGCATTGTGAGGTTTTGGCTGTTGTTGCTGAGTGGTGTGAAGAAACTTGCAACGATCACCATACTGACAGCTGGAACAAAGCAACAAGTTACACTAGTAGAGTATAAATCACATAGTACAAATATAAATAAACCCATCCTTCCTTGCTACAAACCTGAATTTAGATTGCATTTAAATTGACAAACACTAGTCCACGGAAGCAGCAACAAATAATCATAATCACAATCATGATATATATATGTGTGTGTGTGTGTGTGTGTGTGAAAACTGAAAAGTAATTGATCAGCATAGAAGAAACCCTAGAAACTTAACAACATTCATGGAGATTAGAGTAACGTACTTTCCACGTTGGAAATTCCTACAAGCTTCTTTTCTGGGAGGCATGTCAATTTCAGTTTTCAACTATGTAGGATTACAATATATTTAGACTACTTGTTTTGCGAGAGGAGGCTGGGCTCGTCGGCGTCAGGAAAATTTAACGACCGAACTCTGACTTTGATATTTGGGCCTAGCCAAGCCCGGTTGCAATTTACTTCCTCCTCTATCTTTTATACGCAGCCTTTTTACGCAAAGTACGGGTCTACTTTAACTGGGGGTTACTCATAGCATCTTGAATAAGAGATGTACAAAAAATCCGAATTCGAAAAACCCGTCCGATCTAATCCAAAAAAATATTGAAAATATTCGATCTGAAAAAGATTAGTTCAGGCCCGCGGGCCTGAACCGATCATAACTTTTTAAAAAAAATTCGGCTCGATCTGATCCTGCAAAAATCCGGATTTAGAAAAAGTCTGGCCCGATCCGGTTCAAAAAATTCCAAATATTTTATAATCCGAACCGAATCCGGCCCGATTCAGTTTTTGTACATCTCTATCTCCAATAAAGGCACCCTCAAACGGTGTCAAAAGTTCCCAACTCACTATAAATAATAATATTTTATATTCTCTTTCATATACATCAAATGTGCAAACATTTTATTCCAATAGTTAGCACCTCATAGAAGGTGCTCAAATGGTCCCCACATTAATTACTCCTCCAACTAATATAATAGAAAAGGTATACATCTCATATAACATTTATTTTTTATCTATTTTGAGGAGGTGTGAATTGGTGTCAAAAAATTGACAACCTTTCTTGGCACCTCTTAGCACCCTTGGAGCTCCACTATAGACTTGGCACCCCTATTGGAGGATGAGCATCTCCAATAAAAGTTGCTAAGAAAGTTGCCGAATCATGACAAATTATCAAATATATTATTTTTTAATTTTCTCTCACATCCATGTCACTCATGACAACATTTATTAAAATTTTGCTTCAATAGTTAAACAACTTCAAAGGTTGCCCATGTGGTGGTCCCTATATAATACTTTTATATTAAGTTCAATATAAAAGTGGGTAGAGTAATATACACTTTAGATATTTTGTATTCCCTCCATCACATATTAGTGGTCTCTTTTGAAAAAATAACGCATATTAAGAAAAATTAGTTGTACAATAATTTTTCGTGCGTGTCATATTTATTATGACTATTTTATACTAAATAAAGTAAGTTTTATATTGGAAATGAAAAAAAGAGGGAAAGTTTGAATTTTTTTTATATTGGAAGTAGAAATGGACAACTATTATGGGATAATTTTTTTTCCAAAAGAGACCAGTATTGTGGGACGGAGGGAGTATGACTTTTTGTTAGTTTAGGAAGTTCCTAAGAGGTTGTTAACTTTTGGCAACGTCGGCAGGTAACCTTCCAACTTCAATAGCAAGGCAACCAAGGGTGCCATGGCACATAAGTTTGGCAACCTCTATGATAATCTCTATTGGAAATACTTTTATAATCGAATAAGAATAATTAGATTTAATATTAAAAAATATTTAAAAAAAGTTTCTTTTTATTATAATATAATACGAAAATATATAAATTATCGCACATCAATATAATGACCCTTCCTATTACAAACAAAGTGACTTTAAGTCACGTCACTTGCATATATATATATATATATATATATATATATATATATATATATATATATGGACAGGATCGAGGGAGACCCCTCTCATCTACCATTAATTTATTTTTAATCCAATGGTTAAGATTTGATGCATATCTTTAATTTATAATAATTTTTATACTATAAAGGATAATATAGGAATTATGAAAATACAGTATATATGTACATTAAAGACACATGGTATACATAATATTACCATGTATGTAAAAATTGTATATATTTTTCAAATTTAAGTTGCCATATATGCATTGATATCTTCGATTTAATTTTTTCATTAGGTGAAAAATTCTATTTAATTTATTCCATATATTTCTTCTATATAATTTATTCCATATATTTCTTCTATATAATTTATTCCATATATTTCTTCTAATAATATTAATAAGATTCTTTTATGTGTTCGTTTAATGTAGTATTTTTTTATAATAACATTAAGTAACACTAATATTATAATATTACGATATTAATATTATAATATTAAAGAATATTAAGATGCTCAATTTTTTTAAAGTGTTCTCTAATATATTTTACTGTAAAGTGTTCGTTAATATTTAATATTGTAATATTAATATTGTAATATTGAAAAGTTTAAAGTGTTCTATAATATTTAATATTAAAAAGATAAGTGATTGGTGTATGCTAGAATCGAACTCAAGTCATCAACATGCTATAATACTTTAATGTCTACTACTTAACCGCTCAGCTAGGAATGCCACATCTGGTAATTATCCCTTACAAAAATAGATATCGTATTAATATTAAAAAGATTCTTTTATGTGTTCTTGTTAAGGATTGTGGTACCATCCATGTAATCAACTAACATTTACTTATATTAATTAATAATTAACTAAGTAAAACATACTCTCATATATAGTTTGACAGTATGTTTAAAATGTCACTTGTAATAAGATGCTCAAATAGTCAAGTATGTGACAGTAAGTATCAATAGTTACTGTCATGTGTAAATGAAATAAATGATCAATGAGGTAGAAGGTCACGAAGTGTTCATGCACAACATAGATCAAATTTCTGACAGTAACATTCTACATTCTGGAGCCTACGACAGCATGTTCAAGTGACAATAACTTTTGGAAATAGACGACATCAACTATTTCCTGACGGAGAATAAAGATTATATGACAACAAGTTTTATTGACAGCAACTATCCCTTGACAATAAACTTGGCGGAGATTGAAGATTCAAGACAACAAGTTTCTTGACAGTAGCTTTGGCGGGGAGAGTTGACAGCATGTTTGGCAGAATAGTTGACAGTACCTTTGGACAACAGCATGTTTTAGAAGACTGGTGATCCTGACAGTAAAGTATGCGGTAACAAAGATGTTGTCACCAAAGTGAAGCTGAAGGTTGACAGTAACTTTCATGGAAGCTGACAGTCTGACCCCGTTTGGCCACCATTATATTATGAAAATAAGTCCTTATTTTCAGAAAAAAGTAGTTGAAGTCTACTTTTTTTTTTTAAAATAAGTGCTTATTTTTCAAAAAAAACAAATTTAGTTTTTAGTTTATTTTTCAGAAATAAGTACTTATTTGTAAAAAAAAGTATGTAGATATATACTTTTTTTAAAAAAATAAGTACTTATTTTTCAAAAATAAGTTTAGCCAAACGCCCACTCTGTTTCAAGTAACAGACTGGGTAAAGTCATTCATAGATTGATCTTGACATTTCTACCTAGTCTGTCAAGCCTACAATTGTAACTTGAGATAAAGTAAGCAAAAAGGTGAAGCGTGCTCATAGTGTCAAGAATGTCAAATCCTCATAGAGTACCTTTATCTACATTTGGAATGAAGACAAAACTCATGAAGAAAAAATGAGATTACCATTTCGAGTATTGTTTAGGAAATAAGGGAAAGTATACTTGTAAGTGAGATATGTGTTGTAGTTTAAATACACACATCTCACAAACACTTTCTCTAACACACACAACTGAGCTTAACTTTTCTCAAGCATAGAAACTCTAGCAATCTCTTGTTATTATATCTATTGAAACTGGAAACCCTTTCCAATTAGTTGTAGCAACAAAAATTAATAAAATTAATTTTTGAAGTAAAACACTGTGTGTCCATAGCTTACTTGTCTTTTTTTGTAACTTAATACATTTGCTTTTGTTTGTTGTTAGCAAAAGTTTTTAAATTTATTAAGTTGTATTCAACCCCCCCTTCTGCAACACTTATTCTATTTAACAACTGGTATCAGAGCGGCAGATTAGACATACATAACCTGAAAAGATCTAAAAATGAGTGCACAGAAAGTAAGCAGTATTAAAATAGCCACCTTTGACAAAGAGCATTACAACCTCTGGAAAAGAAAGATGATATTGTTCATAAAGACGGCCAACCTACTCTATCTTGGAATCCTGGAGAATGATCCTTTTGTCCCTCAAACATATGTACCTGAAACCACAGTAGATGGTGAAACCATACCAGCCTACTGGGTTCCTAAAAAGGTTTCAGAGTACACTGACACTGAGAAGGAAAAAGTATCTCTTGATGATTGTTTAAAATTTATTATCATTGAGGCACTTGACAATGTCATGTACAACAACATTGTCAATTACACCAGTGCAAAGCAAATATGGGAAACCATTGAGATACTCTGTGAAGGGACAGAGGAAGTAAAAGAGAATCAAAGACAGATTCTGGTGTCTCAGTATGAAGCCTTTATGGCTAAACCTAGTGAAGGGTTGACTGAGATGTTTAAGAGTTTTAATAGGATGATTAATGACTTGCAGCTGCATGGAAAGTTTATGACAAAAAAGAGGTAAACATGAAATTCATGTTGACACTTCCTGACCACCTAGAGCACAAGGTTTCTGCCATAAGAGAAGGAATGGATTTATCAAAAGTTTCTCTTGAAACTTTGTATGGCATTCTTAAAACCTATGAGCTAGAGCTGCTGCAAAATAGAGTTATCCAAGATGGTCAAAGAGGAAAGATGGACAATACCTCTAATGCCCTAGTGGCTCAGGATCCACAGCTGATGCAACTCAAAGAATCACAACATCAACAACAAATCAAAATTGAAGAAGTCACAGATGAAGATGAAGGAGTAACTCTAGAACTCAAGGATGGTGAAGAAGATGAGTTCTATACTTTGGAGGAACTAGACAACATGGAGAATAAAACAATGGCCTACATGGCAAGAAAGTTCTCCAACTTGAGATTCAAGAAGAACAAAGCCTTCAAACCAAGAGGACAAGGCTCCAGGTTCAACAAGCCAAATATCTCAAAACCTGGAGGTAGTGACAAAGGTGGATACAAGACAGGCATGGTGGACAAATCCAAAATAAGGTGTTACAACTGCAGTGAAATGGGGCATTTTACAACAGAGTGCAAAAAGCCAAAACAAGTGAGAAGAAATGACAGTGACTATGAAGAACTCAAAGCAAAGTATGAAGCCTTACTGAAAAAGCAACAGAGAAGAGCGTTTGTGGCTGAAGGAAAATGCTGGGAAGACTCAGATGAAGAGGAAGAAGAAGAAGAATATGGAAATCTTGTTCTCATGGCAAGTTCAGGAGAAGGTTCATCCACTTCTTCAAGTCAGGTACCCTTTCTTACTACTGTTGATATGACTACATCTCAGTATAAGAAAACTGTTGAAAGTCTAAGTTAAGAGATTTTTAATATTCATACAAGCATGTTAGCTGTAAATGAGGAGATAACTAGATTATCCAGTGCTAATGAGTCATTAAAATTTAAAAATCATGAACTTAAACTAAAACAGAATGCTTTTGAGTCTCTTCAACAAGAAAATGAAATTCTTAAGAAAAAAATTGTTTGTGCTTCTCAGATTGAGGAATTCCTTAGGAAACAGATTTCTGAGAATGAATTAAAAATCAAGGCCTACAAGAATTCCTCTTCCTTGTTAAAATCTTACCATGATGATAACACTGAAAATCAAAAGGTAGGTATAGGTTTTAACTATGAGAAGAAAAATGGAAAGAAACATGTTGTTGAAGAAGAAACCAAACATACTGTCAAACCTTCTATGTTAAAGAAAGTGAAAAATCCACTGTTCAAAAAGGCTGAGTTTGAATTTGATGAGGTGTCTTTAATGATCAAACAAGAGATATATGATGAGGACGAAGAAGCTGTCAATAAATCCCTTAAGAAAAAAGATACTGTCAAAATCCCCAAGACAGTTAATATTGACCCTGACAGTAACCTTTGTTTAAAAGATACTGTCAACACTAGCTCGACAGTAAGTTTAAAAGATGTTGTCAAGACTGTAAGATCCAAACTTACTGTCAAGACAACTCCACCTAAACCTACTGTCAACACCAGCATGACAATAACTTCCAAATATACTGTCATGAAAACCAAGAAGAACAGAAATGGAAAATTAGGAATAAACAAAAAGAACAATTATGATTACATTCCTGATGCTCCTAGAAAGTTGTATAACAATTGTGGATCTTCTAGTCATCTAACTCATGTCTGCAACAAGGACAAGTCTAATGTTAAGAATACTACCTCTAGCAATGGAAACTTACACAGTATGCCTTTAAAGAACAGACAAGTAACTCACTGTGGTGATTTTGATTGTATATCTTGTAAAATGAACTTTATTAGGTCCAAATGTGTTGTAGAGGGAGGGGGTGAATACAACTTTTCAACTTTATGAAGAAATAAATACTATGTAATAAATGAACACAATGATTCAAGGAATATATGTCTTATATATAACTCGAAAGGGTTGCTACAACATTCATTACAGTAGTACAACAGAAGTAAAGAGGATAGTAAATGATACTAAGCTCTGTGAATACTTTCTCTCTCTTTTACAAGTGTTTTTCTTAATATTGCTCTATATTTAAAACATTACACAAGTACTTCTATTTATACTACTTGTAATCTATGACTTGTAGTCTTTAAAAGATAAGATATGAGTGGCCCAATGTTGTCCATGTTAATCTTATCTTGTCTTGAAAGCTTGGAAATCTGCCAACCAGATGATGCCATGTGTCATGTTGAAACTGTCCTCTATGTAGAACTTCTACATGGAAATTTCTACTTGCTCTATCTCGAAACTCAAGTAGAACTTCTACATAGGAATTTCTACTTAGGTTCTATCTCGAAACTCAAGTAGAACTTCTACATATGAATTTTTAGATAGCTTCCTTGTGTACTTAGAAAATATTTCCACCTCCATAATTTCTACTTGGCTCTAAGTAGAAACTTATCTAGAATTTCTAGATAGGAATTTCTACATAGGTTCCCTAGTAAGTACTTAGAGAAATTCTGGGCTTCAACTTGAAACTTCAATGCAACATCTTGAACTTGTGATTTCTTCTTGACTTCTATATTCTTCAACAAGCTCTTGAACATAGAACTCTACTACTGACATAAACTTACTATCAATGTCCTGACACTTGATGCAATGGTCTGGTTCATAAGTGACTAGTCTTGATAGGGTTCTTGCTTCTGAATAGATTACCATATTCAATTAGTAATGTGGCTCTCCAATAGTTGCTTTCCTTCTTCTTCACTTGAAATCAATTAGCCTTATTGATACTGATAGATATGATCTTGATTCTTTAAGTTACAAATCACTGAGGCATGAACAACTTTCACTTGAACTTCTTCCAATGATTTCTTCTTTGATTGATCATATTTAACATGTTGAATTGTATCAATTACCTTGTCTTCATTTTGTATTGATTTACTTGTGACTTCTTGTTCTTGATTGTCTTCCGGTTAAGTATCTTTTCTTTAGTTGAGTTACATAAGTTACAGTGTTACAAGTTTAGACACTCTGCCTTTCAATCTCCCCCTATTTGATTGTCTAACAATGACATTCAAATTAAATAAGGATAACTCAACTAAATAATGAGACGAGAAAAGATAAGTAACATTAATGTCTTGTTCATGTTATAACTGAATGAAAATTTGAAAACAATACTAAGAACTTAGTAAATAAAATATAAGCTAGACAGAGAATTCGAACCTTGAATCAAAGATCATTGGAATGATTTTTATCACCTAGATTATTTCATGCCTTTCAGTCAAACTCATATCACCTTATTGAATCCACTCTGATTCACAGTTACAGTATGGTGAATTAGCCTATCTCGCATACCGTGGTCAGATGAATTTTTCTCAAGTGAGTTAGAGCAACCAAAAGATATGAAGTTTTTCCAACTTCAAGTTCACATTCCTCTGAACTTTAATTCTAATTCCGTTTCCCCTTCCTAACTTCTTTTCCAGCTCCGCACTCATCTTCTTTATGTTTTATCCGCCTTTCTTTCTTTTGCTGTTCTTTCTTGTATACTGGATCATGTAACTGTGCCCATCTAGCATTCAACAGGCTTACTGCTTCCATCTCTAGAGGATTCTTGGGTTCTGGATATGGATGTCTGAAAAGCGTTCTGAGTTTGTCCACTTCCTGAGTAGTCCTGATCTTTGAAATATCTTCAAAGTTCTTCATGATGAGCTGAGACTTCCAATGAGTTTTATCAGCTTTAAACTGACAGTAGATCATCTTAGGGTAGCCCTTGACACGGTTGGTATTGAAAATACTAGCCGCATCTAACTCCATTCGTCTCTTCTCCTGCACTATCTCAGATAAGTACTTCAGTAGTCTCTGCTTCTCATCCATAAACATATCCTCTACATCACCCCATTTGAATTCTTCTCTGACTTTATCTAGAAACGCAGCATCTTGAGTCTGTAGCATCCATTTCCTACTCATATGCAAGAAGGTCTATTTCTGGTCTGCATCAATGAATACCAAAGCATCAGCTGTATCATCAGCGTAAGAGTGAATCCAGTATACACCATCTCTGCCTGGAACACCAACTACCTCCCTTATTTCTCCTTGTTCCAATGGTCCAGAAGGAAGAGTCAGAGCTTCATCTACACTTTTCACAGCTTGTAGAATATTCCATTTTCTTTCCATAAGCTCTGGCTCAATCTTCACATTATCTAGAGGATTTGGAGCAACGACATCACATTTCCATATTTCGTTGCACTTCTTGAATATTACTTTCTCAATGAACTCCACTGATTTTTCCTTGATGTCAGAGGTGAATCCCTTACTCATCATTTGTCTACACACATCTTTTAGAGATTCCATTGGTATAGCCATTAGATCATTTTCCTCCATACTAATCCTCTTCATTTTTCCATCTACCACCATTCGAACAATATCCGGATTGGCTGAGAATTCTGGTCCCTTGTCCTCTGCTAGCTGCATTAACTGATCTCTGTACAGAATGCTAAGTTCATCAGCTTGAGAGTATTGAATTTTAGTTGCTAGCAAGAACAACTCTGACGCAGATCTTTTCGACATGAATTGATCATCCACGTACATGAAAGACATTGGGGCTCCATCAACTAAGGACAAAATGACTTGCCACTCTTTGACCACAGTCTTGTATCCAACACAGACTTTAGAAATCATCCTCTTTAAAGCACTTATGTAGTCCACAGTCAGTGGATTCTTCAGATTCAAGTTGTAGAACAACTCATCTGCCTCCTTGTTATGAATTCCATTTGCACAAGTCCCCATTAGTATCTTCCTTGCATCGTCCCATTTTTGTCCAATCCTTCGTTTGTCCAAATCAACCTGAGGATCATCTAATCTGGCAAGCTCATGATCATACTGCTTTTCCTTGAGCTCCACTTGCTTCTCAAGGAAAACAGCCTTATCTTGCATCATCTTCATTTTAAAGAACTGAGCTTGATCCAAGGCTAACTGTTGAGCTTTCAGGGTCTCCTCGTCAACATGAATCTCTTCAGTAGACGCCCCAGCACCTCCACCTTGTTCCTCCAAAGATTTCTTAATTGCATGTGCTAGAGGTACGTCCTCCATATCAAAATCAGAATCATTATGTACTTCTTCCTGTAGAGCACCAAAGTCAGTGAATGGCTCTTCTTGTTCAACCACCACTGCTTTACCCTTTCTCTTTCTCTGAGCCTCCTCATCAGTCACTGGCTCACTTTCCTTCATTAGATCAACCTCTTCTTCAACAAATTGTGACTGTTGTTTCGTCTCATTTCCTCTCTCCCCCTTAGGTGAGTTATCCGGAACACTACCTTGAGCACCAGATCCTTCAGCATTATGGGAACCACCAAAAGCAAATCCAGAAGGTCCAGTACCAGTTCTACTAGCATCACCAGCACCATCAGCACCACCATAATCCGGGGGAGGTTGATTGTATTGTTCATCAAAGCACTCTGGGGGAACTAAATGCCGAACTACATACATCATTCTGCTGACCTCCGTTGCCATGGTATGCAGAACGCTTTCTACGCTCCCCATCCCGTCATACAGAGTACTGCCCAAGACACCACCAGCATGGCCCAAGTCATTCACTTTGTTCGACATTTCTTCTAAAGCTGCAGCTTGACCTGCCATTCTTGCCGTGTAGTCATCAAGAGCTCTCCTGTTATCGCTAACATTTACCCCCAATTGCCCCATCGATTGCCCGAACTGCTTCATCTGTGTCTCAATTGTTGTCATACGAGTATCAAGATTTTCAAGAACAAGGGACGGTGTTTGGCTTAGGTGTCCTCGCTCTAAAGATCATTCTGTTAGTGTTTGTCGCTCGGTTTTGGGCCTTAAAAATGAAGGTCCCTTACTCCTTAAACGCTCACACACACTCCCTGTCTCACGCTCGTGTATGTCTTCAACAATATGACTAAGATTAAAAGCAGTACCTGCAGAAACTGGATAAGTAATATTAGTAGCAGTTATGGGATCTAAGGATCATGTCTTGTCCTGAGATGGAATCTCAGGCTGAGAGGCTGCAGAGTGTTCATGTACAACAGGAGAACCGATCCTCTTTTCAGCATCAGTACGTACCGGTGAAGGTACTTTCGAAGCAGTTGAAACTTCTGGCCCAACTGAAGTAACAGGCTCTTCAGAAGGTACCATATCCTCACCAATATTCCTAGGTGTTGATCGTGCAATGGGAGAACCACTCACGTGAGGTTGAGTGGTTGTGAAAGACACTCTAGGTTTGGACTGGGCTGTTGAAGTAGCAGCTTGTGAAATTTTGGCTCTCTTCCTTATGACTGGCTGCACTTCGGGGTCACTCTCATTAGAATCCTCACCTAATTCTACAGATGTCGTCCTTTTAACTCCCGTCAACAGGGGTGAAAAGGAAGAAGCTAGGGAATCAGACTCAGAAATATGGCTATCACCCTGGGATAGATCCTGCGGGTTAGCAGAATCTTGGGCCACGGAATCAAAATTAGAGGAAGAAGAAGTATTAGTAGTATGAATAGAGAGTTGCTCATGTTCAAAGAAAGTACCTCCTTCATCACCTTGTCCAGCAAAGGGATCAGAATCAGCATGGGTTGACCTTGGAGATGGTTGCTGCTCCCTGTGCCCGGCTGAGAATTGACTTTGAGATTGGCCATCATCTTGTTCGTCATCAAGATGCTCATCAGGAATCCCTTGAAATGCGTCAGTATGAGCAGATAGATTCTGAGCATGTGATGATATTTGTGAAGTCCCCGCAAGAGTAGTAACACCTGCATCATAAGAAAGCCACACTCGAATATTCTCAGGAATAAACATAGGTTTACCCTGATGTTTATCCTGGTTAGCAATAGTAGTCAGTGACTTAGTACCCATACCAAGAGATGCAAAGGTGAGACTCCTAACAAATGCCTGCCTAACAGATAAAGCATTATTCGGTACTAAATTATTAATAAGCATTTGTAAAAAACGAGGATACCAGTAGACAACATCGGTAGTTGTAATGTCCCTGGTAGCAGGTGATCCCATGGTTGCCACTATTTCAGAAAGAATGATCATTCCATAATTAATGTTGAGTTCACGGGCTAGGGAAACACCAAAAATTTGCATGGGAATGGAAATTTGATGAAAATCTCTTTCTCGAGCACGAAAACATCTAGTAATAGCTTCGAAAAAGTAATTCCATTCCACATGAAAGAATTATTTTTGAATGCTGGAAGTGGATATTCGTCCAGTAGGAGGATAACATCCGATTTCCTCAAAAAACTGTAGGCGTTCGACCGCTATAGGTTCAGGGTCATAAGAATCCCGGACTGGGAAACCAAGAATTCGATTAAAAACCATCTCTGTAACTTCATAATTCTGACCTGCCAAGGTAAATCTAAAATCATAGGGGATCGATTTACTCCCAAAATTAACCGCACTAGTCCATAATTGCTGCAAAGCATCATGGATCAGTGTTGGTTTAGCAGTAAAAGCAGTACTAGCTTTGGAGTACAAATTGAGAAATCGTACCCAAAACTTAAACCGTGGGAGTTGATCACCAATTTCTGTAGAAATATTATAAAAATTATTTTTAGCAAGTGAAAACTGGTGAGCCATTTTTGAAAAATTTTCCTTGAATTAATTGGATTTTCGTGGAAAATAAACAAACAATGCAAGTAAATTAAACAAATGCAAGGAAATTCCTTTTAATTAACAATTAAGACAAAGAGGCCTAACTGGTAATTAAACTACGGAATTTAAAGCAACAATGCGAAATCAAGCACAACTAAGAAGCAAACCACTGCACACTAATCAACGTGAATCTGATTCAAACCAAGTATACAATGCGTATGTGTGAAAGTGTGTGTATAGTCGCGTGTACATATATAAAATCAAAGACTAACAGTGACGACCCAAAACACGAAACACACACAATATAAATGACGCAGACAGAGAATGAAGAAAAAAAGGGCAGTAGTTCGTGATATGTATGAGATTAGACACACAATTAAGAATATTGTTGTTGATAATGAAATCGCAGGGTTGGGGGGGCTGCTGTAGAAAAAATTAGGTTTAAACAATTGGGTAAAAGTGAAAGTAAAATCGAGTTAGAGATGTATATATAGACATTAGAGTGAAAGGACAAAAATACCCTTGTGAAAATGAGTAAAAAATCTTAAGTACACACAGGGTAATCTAAGTCGAACTCTATGTCGAACTTTATGTCGAAATTCGACTTGAGTTTCAACATAGAGCCTAACTCGAAATATATTCACTTAAGCAAATAAACAGCATAAAGGGATATGAAATTGTCTTCAACAAGAAAGGTGTATCAATAACTCACATCAAGGAAGGTTCGTTAGCTTTAAGAGGAGTTCGGAAGGCAGATCTTTTTGTTGCTGATATGGATTCGGCAAACCAGAATGAAGTCACTTGTTTCTACAGTAAAGCTTCAGATGATGAAAGCTGGTTATGGCACAAAAAGCTATCTCACCTAAACTTCAAAACGATGAATGCTCTCGCAAGGCGAGAATTGGTGAAAGATCTACCTCAAATGGAATTTGCTCCTAAAGGACTCTGCGAAGCATGCGAAATGGGAAAGTTAAAGCGAGCATCGCATAAAAGTAAAGAAATCTCTAGTATCATTGAGCCTCTGCAACTCCTTCATATGGACTTATTTGGCCCAGTGAACGTGCTATCGTTATCAAGGAAAAGATATGTGTTGGTAATCGTGGATGACTTCTCTAAATATACATGGGTATTATTTGTTATGACAAAAGATGAAGTACCTTTCTTAATCATTGATCACATCACTCAAATTGAGAATGTTTCTACACTTACTGTAAAGACGATTAGAACAGACAATGGCACTGAATTTAAAAACGCAGTGTTGAATGACTTCTGTGTATCTAAGGGAATACGTCGTCAGTACTCAGCCCCGAGAACTCCACAGCAAAATGGAGTAGTTGAAAGGAAGAACAGAACACTGGTTGAAGCAGCAAGAACATTGTTGTTTGATTCAAAACTTCCTTTATACTTTTGGGCCGAAGTAGTGAGTACAGTGTGTTACACTCAGAATAAAACCCTGATCATAAAAGATAAAGAAAAGACACCATGTGAACTAATGAATAATAGAAGACCATCAATCAAATACTTTCATGTCTTTGGAGCTAAATGCTACGTACTTATAGACGATGAGAATTTAGGCAAGTTTGAAGCTAAAGCATGTGAAGGGATATTTGTGGGTTATTCTACAGATGTGGTGGCAGCTTATCGGGTATTCTTAGTGAATGATCGGAAAGTGATTGAAAGCTACAATGTCAGATTCAACGATACTAAACTCCCATCAATTTCTAAAGATAATAGTGAACCTAAGTCCCTAATGTTTCAAAATCTGGACTTAGATGAAATTGAAGATGAACCTGAGTTGGTTGTTACTTCAAATATGCCAAGTGTTTGAGAAGAAACACCTGAATCTAATGCAAGATCAGAAGAAACTTCATCAGCACAGTCCGGCTACAACTCAGGGGGAGTAAATAGCAGCTCAAGGACAAGTGTTCAAGGCTCAAGAAGAGATGACACTAGTTCTGTAGGAGCTGGCACTAACTCAGGGGGAGTTAGTGGAAATAACACAAGTAGTCAACACAACAATTCAGAATTTCAAGCTGAATCATCAAGACAATTTCCAAGAGAACGGGTATGGAGTAGAGACCATCCGTTTGAATTAATTATTGGTGATCCAGATGCTTGTGTGTCCACTAGAAGATCTGCAAGAGCTGATATAGCTAATATTTGCTTATATTCTGGGTTCTTATCCAAGCTTGAACCTAAAGAAATAGAAGAAGCTCTTGGTGATGCTGATTGGGTAATTGCAATGCAAGAAGAGCTTAATCAGTTTGAAAGGCAGAAAGTTTGGAAGCTGGTACCCCGACCGAAGAACAGATCAGTAATTGGAACTAAGTGGGTATTTAGAAATAAACTGGATGAAGACGGAATTGTAACACGAAACAATGCTCGTTTGGTAGCGAAGAGTTATTCTAAAAAAGAAGGTATTGATTATGATGAGACCTACGCTCCAGTTGCACGACTTGAAGCAGTCAGGATGTTCTTGGCCTTTGCAGCACACAAGAACTTCAAGGTTTTTCAGATGGATGTGAAAAGTGCCTTCCTGAATGGAGAACTAGAATAAGAAGTATTTCTGGAACAGCCACCTGGCTTTGTTGATCCAGAACTTGTAGATTTTGTGTACTTTCTCTTCAAAGCTGTCTATGGCCTCAAACAATCCCCAAGACGATGGTATGAAACCCTATGCTTGTTCTTAATTGCAAGTGGTTTTACTAGGGGAGTAATTAATAAAACATTATTCTACAAAAATGTAAAAGGTGACTTAATACTTGTTCAAGTCTATGTGGACGATATTATTTTTGGGTCATCTAATGAGCGCTTGTGCGAGAAATTTGCCAAGTTAATGCAGGATAAGTATGAGATGAGCATGATGGGAGAGCTGTCCTTCTTCCTTGGATTACAGATTAGTCAAAGAAAAGATGGAATCTTTATCTGTCAGTCCAATTACATCAAAGATTTACTCAAAAAGTATAATCTAGAAGATGCATCAACAGCTAAAACTCCTATGGCAACAGCCACGAAACTCGATGAAGACAAATCAGGTAAACCGGTTGATATCACAAGTTATCGAGGTATGATTGGCTCACTACTCTATTTAACTGCAAGTAGACCCGATATCATGTTCGCAACTTGTTTATGTGCAAGGTTCCAAGTGGATCCTAGAGAATCACATCTCATAGACGTCAAACGAATCTTTAGGTATCTCAAGGGCACATCAAATCTAAGAATTTGGTACCCAAGAGATACAGGTTTTAATCTTATTGGCTATTCGGATTCAGACTATGCAGGTTGCAGGATTGATAGGAAAAGCACATCTGGTGCATGTCAATATCTTGGCAGAAGATTGGTGTCCTGGCAAAGTAAAAAGCAGCACACAGTATCTACTTCTACTGCTGAAGCTAAGTACATTGCTGCTGGAAGCTGTGTAGCTCAAATACTGTGGATGAGGAACCAATTGAAAGATTATGGCATGAAACACAAAAAGATTCCAATCATGTGTGACAACACAAGTGCCATTGCCATGACCAACAATCCTGTAGACCACTCAAGAACCAAGCATATAGATATCAGATATCATTTCATTAGAGAACATGTCGAGGAGGGGACTGTGGAGCTACATTTTGTGCCCACAATGCAACAAATTACAGATATATTCACTAAACCTCTTGATGAAGTAACATTCAATAGGTTGGTTGGTGAATTGGGAATGCTTAACACAAGTTAGTGATTTCTCCTATCTGCAAAATTCCAGTTTTAATAATGTACATATGTTTTTAGTCCTGATAATTGCTTCTTTTGTACATGCATGGTTGAAAACATATGTAAATAATCTCTACGATTGCTAAAAATATCACTTCTGTATGCTAAATTAATCATTAAGGGCTTAGACTTTAATATGATTAATTAATGAGTATTTTAGGATACATATTGTGTTATTCTTACATAAATTCATTGTGCTTTCTATGTAATTATTGATTAAATCTTTGAATTTATGTTAGTTAGATTGCATGATCACAGGGGGCGTTAAATTCATAATTTTCTTGATTTTTCATATTTACCTGTATTTTTCATGTATTTAAAGGCCTTAGAATTGTCAAGGAATGGTTTTTAATTATTTATTTTGCTAAAACTCCTTGAATTGATATTTAGATTAATTTGACAAAATTTATTTGTTATTTCGATTACAAATATTGCCAAAGTATTCTAACTATCTTCAAAATTCACAAATTTTAAAAATTCTAAGTCTGGGAAGAATACTCTAGTTACTGTCTAATTAGAAATTCATCTCGAAATTCGACATGAAACTCGAGTTACAGTTCCTAGTATGCCTGCTTAAAATTCCAAGTCTGGGATATCATCCGAGTTCATCTATCTCGAATATTCGACTTGATGTTCGAGATAGACCTATCTCGAACACTATCTCGAATATTCGACTTGATGTTCGAGATAGACCTATCTCGAACACTATCTCGAATATTCGACTTGATGTTCGAGATAGACCTATCTCGAACACTATCTCGAATATTCGACTTAATATTCGAATTTGGACCTAACACTTATTCTTGGATTTTCGAGTTGGGACTCCCAGGTGGGTTTTAATGCTGTTTTTAATTGTTCAAAGTGATTAACTGTTCGAGTTAGTGTCATCTCGAACATTATCTCGAATATTCGACTTAATGTTCGAGATAGACCCTATCTCGAACACTATCTCGCATATTTGACTTGATGTTCGAGATAGTGTTCGACTTGATGTTCCCCTGTATGTACTTAATATTTTCTTCTTATATTTTCAGGGGTATTCTTGTCTTTGCTCATATATGCCTATATATACATCTCTAACCCGTCTTTCTTTTCACTTTTACCTAATTGTTTTCAACCTAAATTTTTACAGCCCCCACCCTCCCACCCTGCGATTTCAAACTTTCATCCCCTGTTCATTCGATTTGTGTTGAAACTCTTACATATCTCGAACTGCTGCCCGTTTTAAGTTTACTATTCTCTATTTGCGTTCATTATTGCCTGTGTTTGTGTATTTGGCCCTATCTGATCATCTGCTCAGTTTGACATATATACACAGATATACACACAACTATCACGGCTAACTGGTTACATAGTTTAGTATTCATATCACTTATTTGGGTTGCAATAATTACTGGATTGGGTTCCGATTGTTTTGATTTTGGTCATATTTGATTCTGTAGTTTAGTATAATCGACTTTTCATCTTCTCGATTCACTAAAAGGAATTAATTTGATTATATTTTTTTTTCTTTTCCTTGCTTCAGTGTTTACCTTAATTGTTTTTTTTTCGAAAATCACATTAATTCAAGGAAAAATTATTTTAACAAATGGCTCACCAATTTATTCTTGCCAAAAATAATTTTTACAACATTAGTACGGAAATTGGTGATCAACTCCCGCGCTTCAAGTTTTGGGTACGATTTCTTAATTTGTATTCCAAGGCTAGTGTTGCGTTTACTGCTAAACCAACACTAGTCCATGATGCTTTACAGCAATTATGGACTAGTGCTGTTACATTCGGGAGTAAATCTACCCCCTATGGTTTCAGGTTTACATTGGCGGGTCATGAATTTCAAGTCACGGAGGACGTGTTCAACCGGGTTCTGGGGTTCCCAGTCAGAGATGTTTATGACCCCGAACCTCACACAGATGAGCGTATTAAATTCTTCGAAGAAATTGGATGTTACCCTCCCTCTGGACGGATCTCAACTGGCGCCATCAAGAAACAATACTTCCATGTGGAATGGAACTACTTTTTCGAGGCCATCACCAGATGTTTTCGGGCACGCGAAAAAGATTTTCATCAAATTCCAATTCCCATGCAGGTGTTTGCAGTTTCCCTTGCTCGTGAATTAAATATTAATTATGGCAGGATCATTCTTTCCGAGATCGTGACTGCTATGGGAACTCCTGCAAGTCGAGACCTGACATCTACTAACGTTGTCTGTTGGTATCCTCGGTTCCTACAAATGCTTATTAATCACTTAGTACCTATTGATGCTTTATCTGTGAGACAGGCATTTGCCACAAGTGCGACATCTGCATCCTTGGGCATGGGCACCAAGTCACTCACAACGATTGCTAATCAAGATAAGCATCATGGTAAGCCGAAGTCTATTCCTGATAATATTCAAGTATGGGTTAAGTTTGATGCAGGTATCACTTCCATGGCGGGGACCTCCCACATTTCCTCAGATGCTCAGAATCCCTCTGCCCATGCTGCGCATTCCAGGGGATTCCGGACGAGAGTATTGGTGATGAAGATGATGATGACGATGATGATGGGCACTCTCACACACAATCATCTGCCGGCCAGAGGACCAGACAATCTACTCCACCTGCCGGACAAGGTAATGAAGAAGGTACTTTCTTTGAACAAGAGCAACTCTCTGTTCACACTACTGATACTTCTTCCCCTAAATCTGATTCCATGGCCCAAGATTCTGCTAGCCCGCAGGATCTATCCCCGGGCAAGAGCTATATTTCTGATTCGGAGTCTGACACATTTGCTTCCTCTCTTTCACCCTCTCTAACGGGAGTTAAAAGGCAGGCAGCTTTAGATTTAGGTGAGGGTTCTGAGAGTGACCCTGAAGTGCAGCCCCTTATTCAGAAGAAACCAAAATTTTCTCATGCTGCAACTTCTCAAGCCCAGTCCCACCCTAGTGTGTCTATCACAACCACTCCACCTCACGCGAGTGGTTCGCCCCGAGCACATTCCACACATAGGGAAGATGGTGAGGATTCTATGCCTTCTGAAGAGCCTGTTACTTCAGAGCGGCAACAAGCTTTCATTGCTTTCGAAGTACCTTCACCGGTACATACTGATGCTGCAGAGAGGATCGGTTCTGATGTTGTACTAGAACACTCTGCGGCCTCTCAGCCTGAGATTCCACCTCAGGATATGACAGGACCAGATCCCATTACTGCTACTTACTTTGCTTATCCAGTTTCTGCAGGTACTGCTTTCTCTTTCAGGACCATTATTGAAGACATACACGAGCGTGAGACAGGGAGTGTGTGTGAGCGTTTAGGGAGTGAGGGACCTTCATTTTTAAGGCCCGAAACTGAGCGACAAACACTAACAGAACGATTTTTAGAGCGAGGACACCCAGACCAAATACCGTCCCTTAATCTTGAAAATCTTGACACGCGTATGACAACAATTGAAACTGAACTCAAGCAGTTCGGGCAGTCGATGGGGCAGTTGGGGATCAATGTTGGTGACAATCAACGAGCTCTTGATGATTACGCAGCATGGATGGTCAGTCAAGCAACAGCGATGGATGAGTTGACAAATAAGGTGAATGACTTAGGCCATGCTGGTGGTATCTTGGGCAGCACTCTGAATGAGAGAATGGGAGCAGTGGAGAGCATAATGCATACCATGGCGACTGAGATCAGCAGGATGATGTATGCAGTTAGAAGCTTTGTTCCCCCCGAGTGCTTTGACGAACAATTTACTCAGCCTCCCCCTGATCATGATGGTACTGGTGGTGCTGGAGGGGCTGGTGGAGCTGGACCCTCGGGTTCTGGTTTTGGTGGTTCTCATGCAACTGCTGGATCTGGCGAGAAAGGTGGTGTTGGGGATAACTCACCTAAGGGGGAGAGTGGTAAGGAGACGAGACAGCAGTCGGTAATAATTGAAGAAATTGAAGAACAAACTGCAGATGTTGTCAAAGAAAATGAGCCAGTGAATGAAGAAGAGGCTCAAAGAAAGAGGAAGGGTAAGGCAGTGGTGGCTGAACAAGAAGAGCCATTCATTGACTTGAGTCGTCATCAGGAAGAGGCACATGAAGTACTTGATTCAGATTCTGATATGGAGGATGTTCCGTTAGCACATGCCATTAGAAGATCTTTGAAGGAACAAGGTGGAGGTGCTGGAATGTCTTCCGGACAGCCTGAAAAAATACCTGTTGATAAGGAAACTCTAGAAGCCCAATAGTTGGCCTTGGAACAAGCTCAGTTCTATAAAATGAAGATGATGCAGGATGAGGCTGTTTTCCTTGAAAAGAAAGCGGAGCTTAAGGAGAAACAGTATGATCATGAGCTTGCAAGGTTAGCTGATCCTCAAGTAGATCTGGACAAGAAAAGGATCGGACAGAAATGGGATGATGCAAGGAAGATTCTATCGGGAGTTTGTATAAAAGGAACTCATAACAAAGAGGCGGAAGACTTGTTCTACAAGTTGAACTTGCAGAATCCACTGATTGTTGACTACATAAATGCTTTGAAAAGGTTGATCTCAAAAGTCAGAGTTGGATATAATGCAATGGTTAAGGAATGGCAGGTCATCTTGTCTTTAGTCGAAGGAGTCCCGACATCTTTCTTGTATGTGGATGATCAATTCATCTCGAGAAGATCTGCGTCAGAGTTGTTCTTGCTAGCAACAAAAATTCAATATTCTCAAGCTGAGGAGCTTAGCATTCTGTATAGGGATCAGTTAATGCAGCTAGTAGAGGACAAGGGACCAGAATTCTCAGCGAATCCTGATATTGTTCGGATGGTTGTTTTTGGAAAGATGAAGAGGGTGTGCTTAGAGGAAAATGACCTAATGGCTCTATCAGTAGAATCCCTAAAGGCGGTATGCAGGCAAATGATGAGTAAGGGATTCACTTCTGACATTAAGGAGAAGTCAGTGGAGTTCATTGAGAGGGTCATATTCAAAATGAGCAATGAAATCTGGAAGTGTGACATTATTGCTCCAAACCCTCTAGACAATGTAAAGATTGAGCCGGAGCTAATTGAAAGAAAGTGGAATATTCTACAAGCTGTTAAAAATGTAGATGAAGCTCTGACTCTTCCTTCTGGATCACTGGAACAAGGAGAAATAAGGGAGGCAGTCGGTGTTCCAGGGAGAGATAGTGTGTACTGGATACACTCATATGACAATGACACAGCTGATGCTTTAGCATTCATAGACGCAGACCAAAATCAAACATTGTTGCATATGAGTAGGAAATGGCTGCTGCAGACTCAAGATGCTACTTTTCTGGAGAGAGTTTTAGAAGTATTCAAATGGGGCGAAGTGGAGAATGAGAATGTAGATGAGAAGCAGAGACTCCTGAAGTACTTATCTGAAGTAGTGGTGGAAAAGAAGCGAATGGAGCGAGATGCGGCTAGTGTCCACAATACTAACCGTGTTAAGGGCTACCCTAAAATGATCTATTATCAGTTTAAGGCTGATAAGTCTCATTGGAAGTCACAGCTCATAATGAAAAATTTTGAGGACATTCCAAAGATAAGAACTACTCAGGAGGTGGACAAACTCAGAAGGCTTTTCAGGCATCCTTATCCAGAGCCCAGGAATCCTCTAGAAATGGAAGCGGTAAGTCTGTTGAATGCAAGGTGGAAGCAGCTTCATGATCCAGTTTACAAGAAAGAACAACAACAGAAGGAAAGGCGCAGAAGGTTGAAGGAGGAGAAGCGCCAAGATGAAGAAGTTAGGAAGAAGAGACGGAATTAGAATTAACGGTCAGAGTGGTGTGAACTTGAAGTTGGAAAAACTTCATATCTTTTTGGTTGCTTTAACTCACTTCAGGAAAATTCACCTGATCACGGTATGCGAGATAGGCTAACGTACCATACTGTAACCGTGAATCAGAGTGGATCCAATAAGGTGATATAAGTTTGACTGAAAGGTATGAAATAATCCAGGTGATAGGAATCACTCAAATGATCTTTAATTCGAAGTTCGAATTTTCTGTCTAGCTTAAGTTTTATTTATTCTAGTTCTTTGAATTATTTTCAAGTTTATTTCAGTTGTAATTCAAACAAGATAGTAATGTTATTTATCTCTTTCTCGTCTCATTGTTTAGTTGAGTTATCCCTTTGTTAATTTGAATGTCATTGTTAGACTATCAAATAGGGGGAGATTGAAAGGCAGAGTGTCTAAACTTGTAACACTATAACTTATGTAACTCAACTAAAAGAAAAGATACTTAACCAGAAGACAATCAAGAACATGAAGTCACAAAGAAATCAATGTTAACTATGAAGACAAGGTAATTGATACAATTCAATTTGTTAACTATGATCAAACAAAGAAGAAATCATTGAAAGAAGTTCAAGACAAAGTTGTTCATGCCTCAGTGGTTTGTAACTTAAAGATTCAAGATCATAACTATCAGTATCAATAAGTCAAATTGATTTCAAGTGAACAAGAAGGAAAGCAATGATTGGAAAGCCACATTACTAATTGAAAATGGTAATCTATTCAAGAAGCAGAGGCACTATCAAGACTAGTCACTTATGAATCAGACCATTGCATCAAGTGTCAGTACATTGATAGTATGTTTATGTCAGTAATGGAGATCCAAGTTCAAAGAGCTTGTTGAAGAATTTGGAAAACATAAAGAAATCACAAATTCAAAATGTTGTATTGAAGTTTCAAGTTGAAGCCCAGAATTTTTCTAAGTACAAGATATTCGAGATGGCCAAGTAGAATATTCCTATGTAGAATATTCGACTTAAATGTTCGAGATGGCCAAGTAGAATATTCTTATGTAGAATATTCGACTTCAATGTTCGAGATGGCCAAGTAGAACATTCCTATGTAGAATATTCGAGATGGCCAAGTAGAAGTTCTCAAGTAGATGTTCTACATGAAGGGCAGTTTCAACATGACACATGGCATCATCTAATTGGCAGATTTCCAAGCTTTCAAGATTAGATAAGATTTATGTGGACATCATTGGGCCACGTATATTTTAATCTTTGAAGACTACAAGACATAGATTACAAGTAGTATAAATAGAAGTACTTGTGTATTATTTTAAGTGAGCAATATTTTCAAGATAAACACTTGTAAAAGAGAGAGAGAGTATTCACAGAGCTTAGTATCATTTACTACCCTCTTTACTTCTATTGTACTTTATAAAGAATGTTGTAGCAACCTTTCAAGTTATATATAAGACATATATTCCTTGAATCATTGTGTTCATTTATTACATAGTATTTATTGCTTCATTAATTCGAAAAGTTGTATTCACCCCCCCCTCTACAACACATTTGGACCTAACAGAAAATCAAGCACCAAATGAGAATATCAACAATGATGATTCTGACCCTAGTAGTGGAAATAGTGGAAGATTCACAGAAACTACTAGTAGTGGCAGAGAATCTCATTCTCAACCAATCAGCAGCTCAGGGGGAGCAACAGAAGGATCTACTAGCAGGACTCAGCACTTCAATGATAATCAGGCTGAATCATCTAGGGAAAATCTGCCTAGGCATAGGGTGTGGAGTAGAGATCACCCCTTTGAGTTGATTCTAGGAGATCCAGATGTTGGAGTCCAAACTAGACATGCTTCTCAGAATGAATTTTTATTCTCTAGTTATCTCTCTGAGATAGAGCCAAAAAAAGTTGAAGAAGCACTAGAAGATCCAAATTGGGTTATTGCTATGCAATAAGAACTCAATCAATTTGACAGATAAAAAGTCCAGAAGCTGGTACCTAGGCCGAAGAACAAGTCTATAATTGGTACTAAGTGGGTATTCAGAAATAAACTAGATGAAGATGACATTGTTACGAGGAACCAGGCCAGACTGGTTGCTAAAGGTTATTCCCAAGAAGAAGGAATAGATTATGATGAAAAATATGCACCAGTGGCAAGACTTGAAGCTATCAGGATGTTTCTGGCATTCGCAACACATTCTAACTTTAAAGTTTATCAAATGGATGTGAAGAGTGTATTCCTGAATGGAGAGCTTAAAGAAGAAGTGTATGTGGAATGACCCCCAGGGTTTGAAGATCCAGAATTTGTAGATTTTGTATACTTTCACTTCAAGGTACTCTACGACTTAAAGCAAGCACCTCGAACATGGTATGACACTCTATCTATATTTTTACTTGAAAATGGTTTCACTAGAGGTGTCATAGATAAGACTCTGTTCCATAAAATGCATAAAAATGATATGATATTAGTATAGGTATATGTGGATGACATTATATTTGGTTCTACTAACGATCAGTTGTGTAGTAGATTTGCTAAGCTAATTCAGAGTAGGTATGAAATGAGCATGATGGGTGAGCTGAATTACTTTTTGGACCCTAAGTAAGCCAAAGGAAAGATGGAATCTTCATTTGCCAGACCAAGTACATCAAAGATCTATTAAAGAAATATGGTCTTGAAGATGCATCAACAGCCAAAACCCCTATGGCAACTGCCACTACGCTTGATCAAGATGAACCTGGTAAGAAGGTAGACATCACAAGCTACAGATGTATGATCGGCTCATTACTTTACTTAACTGCAAGTAGGCCAGATATTATGTTTGCTACATACTTGAGTGCTAGATTTCAGTCTAACCCTAAAGAATCACATCTTATAGCTGTTAAACGAATTTTTAAGTATATTAAGGGAAGTCTGAATCTTGGAATTTGGTACCCTAAAGATACAGGTTTTGAACTTGTTGGCTATACAGATTCTAATTATGCAGGTTGTAGGATTGATAGAAAGAGTACATCAGGGAGTTGTCAATTCCTTGGTAGAAGATTGGTGTCCTGATATAGCAAGAAGTAGCACTTAGTTGCAATGTCAACAGTTAAAGCTGAATATGTTACTGTTGGAAGTTGCTGTGCATAAATTCTGTGGATAAGGAACCAACTTCAAGACTATGAGTTGTTGCTGAATAAAATTCCAATATTCTGTGACAATACAAGTGTCATAGCCATCACAAACAATCATGTTCAACATTCAAGGACCAAGCACATTGATATCAGGTATCATTTCATTAGAGAGCATGTCAATAATGGTACTGTAGAGTTACATTGTGTACCTACAGAGTAGCAAATTGCAGACATCTTCACTAAACCACTGGATGAAATTACTTTCACTAGACTAGTTTGTAAACTTGGGATGTTAAATTCTACTAACTAATTAGTTAATAATCTATAACTGCAATTTGAAGCTGATAAATTCACTAGTTAATTAATTTTAATATTTTTAGGACTTGTGAATTTATTTACCAAATTATTTTCTAGTTATTAGGATTAAATATTAGATAAATACATTGTGCATGCCTGCTAATTTTATTAATCAGATATTTATTTAATTTTGATCTAAGAAAATATTTAAGTGCTTATATTTAATTGAAAAATTCTTGGCACTTATATATTTTAAACTTTATTTGAAATTATTTTAAATAAAAACGATGAATATTTATATTTATTCTCTTATTTAAAATAAAAATGGAATAATAAGAAGCATAATTTATTTATGATAATAATTTTAACAAGTAATGTTATTATTGTTATTAATAAATATTTTGTGAAATAATATTTGTGAGTAATTAATTATTATTGATTAATTATACAAATTGTTCATAAATATTATTTACTTGTTAGTAGCAAAATCTAGGAGCACTTGAGATTTTATTCAAGTACTTTGTGCGCTTAAAATGATTAGTGACGTCTATACAATGGTTTGACTGTATAGGCGCAACATAAGCTAAAACAGGTACTTAGAATATTATTGATAATCTTGTAGAGTTTGTTGCGCCTACAGAGTGTCACCACTATAGAGGCGCAACAAAGTACTTATCTTTTTGCTGAGATTTTGTGGCACTAGGCCTTTATGTGGCACCAACACAGCGAATACACTGTGAAGGCGCAACATAAATAAGCTTAGTCCTTTTTGTTACGCTTAGATGTTGTGTGGCGTCTTCACAGTGCAAGCACTGTGTAGGCGCAACAAAAGTACTTAATCAATTTTTTTTGTGGCGCCTATATATATATGTGTGTGTTGTTTTGCTGCGCTTTATATATACTTACATAGCTAGAACTCCATTACAGGCGCAAGGAAAACTTGAGATCTAGAATTTTAAATCGACAATAACTTGATCAATTCTTGACCAAATTTTAATCTGAGACTAGTTTTGTGAATCACTTTCACTGACCTGCATTTTACAACTGTCAAATCTTCATTTGGTGTAGGTTTGCAAAATCACTATTCTTGAACAATTCGAGTTATATATTAAAATTTGTTGAAAATTTAGACGATTAAAATTCTAAATAAAATTAAAAGTGTGCTAAAGATAACTAAGAGTCCATTATATATTTATTTTACGAAAATCCAAGTAATTTTTAAATTAGGGTTTTAGTCCATAATTTATTAAAATAGTTCGATATAAATTAGTAATTTTAATTCGTAAAAATTACCTTTCTCTGTTAATTAAATGGGGAATCGTTTTGAGATTAAAAACACTAATTATTTATCTATTTATTAGATGACTGGACTGAAGCAGGGGAGTTAGGTAACTGGGCCAAGTTTTTAAATGAACATTCAATAGTCTGGTATGCACTAACAACTTCTGTTCCTTTGAATATAAATCTTCTGAGACAGGTGTACAGGTCTTCTAAAGACACATTTGTAGGTGGGATATCAGCCTTCACTTGCACAATCAAGCGACAAAAAGTGTGAATAACAAAAAATGACATCAATTAAGCACTTCATTTGTCGAATAAAGATTTTGAAGATGATCCATCTCAGACAGACCTGAACAATTTCTTCATGTTTCAGCACTGCATCAGGGTAGACAACAATCTCCCTAAGAAGATATATAAGAATCACCTACCCAAGGAGTGAAATTTATTCTTCAACATCTTGTCTCATGGCTTTGCACCAAAGACATGTGAATTCCACAGGATTACACAATTCAATAAGGTGATTGGTTATGTAGTGGCTTCTGATACAAGAATAAATTTTGGAAAGTTGATCATGGCGGAGATCCAAAAAAACAAGGAAAAAATGGAGAACTTCTGTCTGTATCCAAGATTTTTACAGCTGGTGTTGAATCAAGTACTGAATGCTGATTAACTCTAATCTTTTCAGAACAGTCATTTGAAAGAGTCACCCTCTCTATAGTTCAAAACAATCTTGTTTCTATAGAATGAGGTTGACTATCCAAACAAGTATATTCCTGCTCCAATGACTGAGTCCATTCGAGATTACTTTGCTCTTCTTGGACAGGTTGATGATGAAGAAGAAGAAGCTGCAACCGAAGCAGAAGAAGAAGAAACCTCTGAAGAGGATCATGTATCAGAAACTGATGAATCAGCAAATAAAGATTCAGAAGAACAATCATCTCAAAGGGAGACTGAAGCTGAAACATCAGTTGATTCTGGAAGCAAAGAAGCAACTCAAGAAGAAGAACCTGAAACTGAAAAAGAAGATGAGATAATGGATGAAGATGGTTCAGACAATGCTCAAGAACTAGATCCTGAACAAGAAAATCAAAGGAAAAGCCCTGAAAATCCAACAAATAAGGTAGTTGTTGAGGACACTGTGGAAGATACTCAAAACAGAGATGTGTACATACCTGACCTTTCTGATGAACACATGGAAGAACGTACACTTCTGGATTTTGACTTTTCTGCTTTTCTACAAGATGAATTTGTCACAATATCTACTTTTTTGCCTCAAACGGCAATGCACACACTAGAGCCCTCAGTGGCCTTCGAAGCTGGCAATGAACTTGGCCAAGACCAACCAGTTCTAACCACTTCTAGAGTACAACAAACACTCCCTTCATATCTCAAAACCATAAAAAGGACCATTGATTTAGATGATAGGAGTGAGTCCTTACCGGATCAGGAATTTATTGAAATATCCCCTACAGCTCTGTCTTCACGAAAACGTCGTAAAATGAATTTTAAACCTAAGGCAACTGTGAGCCAAAAACCTGATTCCCCAATCTCTAAAACCTTTCATTTCCTTCGTGATCTTAATTCTGAAATTGATAAAATGCTGAAAGGTAAGGGAACAGAAACAGAGATGGAAACACAATTCGCTACTTTAGTAGCTCGTACTATTTTGGTAAATCCAATTCAGAACCTGTCTTCACAGATAGTTGGGGGCATCACTGACTCTCAAGAGCCATTCATTACACTGTTAAATGTGGTGACCCCCCTGGACTTAACATTTCTAGATCCTATTCAGGATATTTTCCCTCCCCAAGTGGGTGAAGTGGAAAGGCAACTCTCCTTTAGAAGGAAAGAGGTCTCTATTCATAGAGAGTAGCTGTGTCAGCAGCATCACCACTATAAGTGGAAGTGCCTTCACAGGCTTTGTGGGGGCACCACAGGCTCTCATTTGTCAATCATTATATTGCCTGAGGTGATGACCCACCTGGAGATTCAAATTCTAGCTCCTACAAAGGAGGTCCTCCCCACCTTTACAGGTCAGACGGAGGGACAACACACCCATAAAAGGGATGTGGATTCTATTAATAGAGTATTTGTTGCTTCGGAAGTAGAACCTGTTCAGGGTGTCTCTGAGCAGGTAATGCCTTCAATGGCTTCAGCTAGCATCACAGATTCTACAACTTTGCCAATCATTATAGAATCCAAAGTGGTGACCATACTGGGTCTCAATCCCTCAGTTCCTGAAAAAGGAGTTCTCCCCACCCATAGTGGTCAGGCTCAGGGGGAGTCAGATATCTTCTACAGACCTGGAGCGAGGCAACTGGAGGAATGAGAAATCTTTGAACCTTATGTGCCAATGGATGTTACTACTGAGACTAAAATAGAGGAAACAACAAAGGCTGCAGGAATAGATGTTGAGGAGGAGTTTGTAGAAGAATATGCTTTTGATAATGACTGTCTTTTAGTTGGTGTAGATGAATTTATTGCTCAAGACATAGTTCAGGCTTAAGAATTAATGAAAAGAAAATGGAAGAGAGTTCAGCACGCAGTGGAAATGAGAAATAGATTCAAGGACATAGAAGCTAAAGTTGGTCCTGATTGGGATGAAACAAAGAGTCTAATGAAGAAGAAGGAGTTAACCCTTACTCAGAAAAAAGACAGAGAAGTCCTTGATCTCTTCAGAACCATGAGAGAAAAATTCGAAGATGTTCATGAACTCTATGCAATGCTATCAGAAGAAATCACAAGCGTGTCAGTAAGTGCGTTCAAATACGGATGGAAAATATTCATAAATTCAACAACACTAGGATCAAAAAATTTATCGACAAAGAGCTTTGAAAAGATGAATATTGTGGAGTTGTATGTGCTGAAGAGGAAAGTCATCTTTGGAAGAAATAAAACAAATGAGATACTGAGAGATCTGATAGAGAAGAAAATTATAGAGATCGGTGTCGAAGCATTTGAGAAGCCTCAGGTGGTCAAGTACTACAAAGCAACAACACTTCATAAATTAACTTTGTCATATGAATGTTTGGATATAAGCCATGTAATTTTCATGCAGTATGTAGAAGGGAGGCTCAGAAGCAAGAAGAATAGAACAGAAGAAGATCTAAAGGCTGCTAAGTTGATCTATGCATTCAGGCTGAACAGAGCGATTAAAACATCAGGTAGATATCTAATAGAGACAACTAGATATTACCAAGATCCAGTGTATGTGAGAAAAGAGGATGGCACAGAAGAACTTGAAACCATAAAAGATTCTGAACCTTGCATTCAGACAGAGCCAAACGGAACAAAATACTTCATATTCAAGAAGAATGGAGTGGATAAGAAAAATGAGCTATCAAAACTGAAGAGAAACCATTATGAAATTATCCGAAAAATCTTTTCTAGGGTGAAGAGATCCCCTGTCAAATCAGACAAAAAGGCTTTGAGGATGATTCAAGATGTTCTGATGGAGAAACTGGCAGAAGAGTCGATGCATAACACTGAGAGAGTAAAACGCTTTCCAAAGAGAATAACAGTGTTCATGTTTTCAAAGAGACAATCTCTGGCCTTCGAGTCAATCTCTAAGACAAATTCAACGGCATTTCTCACTGAAGTTTTGAAGAAGCTAGAAGAACCACTTCCTGTCAACACTCTTGAAGTGGAAGCTAGATATCTAGTGAAAACAAGGTTGGAGCAGAAAGAAGAAAAGCTAAGAAAGCATTACTTCGAGACAAGATCTAAGAACAGGCAAGACACAGTACAAAGAAGCAGAAGATCATAGAATTACTTGTTCAGGCTAGAGGAACAAACTTCTATTATACTCAAAGAAATCTGGAAATGTAAAATCCAATCCACAATATAATTAATATTATTTATTGTCTTTCTGTACTTTACTTTTTCTTGTAAGTATCAGTTGAATTATCCTCTCACAGGATTTGCTTATCGAACTCTAACAATCAAATAGGGGGAGATTGTAAAGCATAATGTAACGTAGTATGTAATAGTGATAAAGATAACTCAACTAAGAAACAAAGACAAATAAAAAATAATAATATACAGCACATGAATCCAGAAGGACATGTATACATGAATCATACATACATCATTGCAGAGTATTCAAGATGAAAGGCTTACTGAACGTCAGCGAGAGAAGTTCATTAAAATGTTCAGGCCTCAGCAACAAATAAGAGTTCAGAAGTTTTCAGACTAAAGACAGTGTAATGATTTAAGTATGAATGTCAAAGGGTTTTAGTGATCAGAAGCAGTGCAACAATCTAAAGTTAATCAGCTGAAATAGAACAGAAGTCAAGGGAATTCAATTAAGTGTTAGTCGTTTGTGAACCAGACCAGTGCATTAAGCGTCAACACAATAAGAAAAGAATTGTCTTGGTTAATCAAAAGAAAATCAGTTGATCAAACCAGAAGAGTGAAAACCAAGTGTTAATTACTTCAAGAATTCAAGATATTGTTTAAGTGGTAAAATCTTTTAAGGCAAGGGTTGGTGGCGCCTCTACAGGGTAACCACAGTGCAAGGCGCAACAAAAAGAGGCTTAGGCGCAATAAACAAAGTTAAAAGGCCAAGGGAAGATTAAGTGAAGTGTTTGTGGTGCCTACACAAGGGAATGAGAGTGTATGCATAACAAAACAATGTTAAAGGCGCAACATAAGTTCAATGGAAGCTTTGTGGAGCCTACACACTATAACTGGTGTGCAGGCGCAACAAAAGAGCAACATGACGCAACAAAACACTTGTGTGATTATTTCTAAGACTTTAGTGGCGCCTATACAAGGCAATTACTGTATAGGTGCAACTAACATTGATATAGAGGTGCAACAAATATTTCAAGGCACAACAAACCATCTTAGTGGCACCTACACACCACTCACCCTCTATAAACGCAACATAGGACTTGTACATTATTGGAAATCAATTTCCAAAAAGACTACAGAATATATATGGGTGAAATCAATACAGATACTAAGAAAATTCATTCATCTTCAACAAAAGACATACATACGGGAAGCTCCATTAAAACTCTACATTAAACACACCCAACTGTATTTCTATTATAACATTGATTGAACCCATTGAAGCTAATCATACTGATTAGAAGTGTAGCACTCAGGGATTTAACAATATACTTTTATTTCCTCGAATCATTGTGTTTCATTTATTGTCATTTTCATATCTCAAGAACACAAACACTTAATCCGCAATTAAACGAAAAATCTACCATATCATATTCAACCCTCCCTTCTATAATAATTTTGGACCTAACAAAGGTTATGAAGATAGTGGTACTTGGATTTGAAGATGATGAAAGAGATGATGTCAGGAGTGATAAGGGTGAACCTACTGTCACAGAACCTGCTGTCACAGAACCTACTGTCGAGCCTGCATTGATAGTAACTTCTCAAAGATGATGTTAAAAGAAGTTATGGAAGAGTTACTGTCAAAGAAAATATACATATCCAAGAGGTACGTGAAGGCTAGGACAGAAAGACCAAAACCTCACTCTAGCAGGAAGCCAAGTTCAAGGAGTTGGAAACTGTTAAATGAGATGTTGTATGAAGAATGTCTTGATGTCAGGAGACCCACCATCAACAACATATATGAGTTCAAGGCAGAATCAATCACTAAGGTTGATGTTGAGTGGTCTGAGTTTAACTCTTTGAGCATGATAAATATCTTTTATGCTACTGGTAAAGTTAAAGCTTTGGGGATTGATCTAAAAAAAAGCAACCTACTTTATGGTGAGAAGAATGCTACAAATCATCAAGGGTCGAGATATCAGGACTTATGTGTTTTGGAGAATTCTGATCAAAAAAATTCTTGGAGCTAATGGACTCCTACAAACCTCACCCCTTGGACCTCTGGGAAGATGAAGAACCGAAACAACAGTATACCCAGATGGAGTTTTGTTTGAAAATGAAGATGGAGTCAAGGAATTCTGGAGTATAGATTCCTTACAAGACAAAAATACTGAACTCTTGATGAAGATAATGGAGCAACTTCAAAAACTCCCATATCCTGAAGAGAAAGGATTCATTCCCAAACTCCAGAGAATCATATCAACCAAGGAACATCAGGAGTATGAAAAGAAGGTGGAGTATGAGAAGACTCAACAACATATTCTAAGAAATCCTGAAAGAATAGTCTTCTATAACTATGGTGGAACTGTTGAGGAAATTATATTTGAAGATTTGAAGACCTTGGTTGAGAAGGATCTTGAGATAGTCAAACTGATCAAGAGACAACTCCTCAAAATAAAAAAATTTGAGGTGTTTGATCTCAAAAGAAAAGCTATACAGATCCATGACTCTAAAGAAAATGAAGAAAGAGAAAAAAGGGAGAAATTTGAGAGTGAAGTTGAAACTGCACTGAAGAAGGTGGAGAAAATAACAAGAAGAATCAAGGAGGCTGAGATTGACATGAAGCATGCAATGCTGAATGATTAATTCTAAAAAAGGCCTAACTATGTTTCTCCAGTCCTTCTTGGGCCCCTGAGAATCATTGTTGATAGCATTGAAGTGGAGGCTGTCAATTTCAGGGTGCTCAACAATGAAAATTTGAGGAAGATCTTCAGACTCACTATAAGTTCATTCCTAGAATTTGAAAGAGATCTAAGCAAGAATGTCTGGGAGATTATTGACTCAAGAGAATAAGAAGATGAAGTCATATACAAACTCAGAGTGAAACAGGTTTTCTCTTCTACAAAAGAAAGATTTGTCAAATGCATGTTTGGAATGAAGTATTTGTGTATATCCAAAGGACCAACTGAGAACTACTACACCTACAAGGACTTGAAGGATCTTTCCTACAAAATGGTGAAACTAGTCTTGGATTGTATTTCTGATCATGCCAAGACTGAAGAAGAAAAATAGGAACTTAAAGCCCTGGAAGGTTTGTATGGAAGAATGATAGTAGTGAAGAAGTGAAGATGAAGCTCAAGTCAAAATTGAAAAATTGCTCAGTCTAGAGGAGCTCAACTTGAGATAGGATTGTACTTATAATTTTGTTTATTTTCTGTAGAAACACTTCTGATTTTTATTAGTTGAGTTAGCATCTGCAATTTTCTTTAAATTTATCTTTATTTATCATAAAAATAAATTGGGGGAGATTGTTATTATCAATGTAATCAACTAATACTTACTTAGATTAATTAAAGGGTTAAATCTCAAAGTGCTCACTGAAGTGAGAGGCTGGTACCAGATTAGTCACTCTAGTTATCGGCATCTCATTTGCACCACTCTAGTTGACAGTGATGACAAGTTCGTTTGTTTGACTTATTGACTAACGGAAAGTTACGTGGCGGTGACGTGGCAAATCAGAATCAATTTTTTTTTTTAATCTGATTTGATTTTATTCTGATTTTAAAAAAAATTTAAAAAAATTGTTTTCAAATTTTAATCTGATTTTAAAATTTTTTAAAAAAAATCTGATTTTAAAATTTTTTTTAAAAAAATCGGATTTTAAAATTTTTAAAAAATTCTTATTCTGATTTCAAAATTTTTTTTAAAAATTATTTTCAAATTTTAATCTGATTTCAAAATTTTTTAAAAAAATTCTGATTTTAAAATTTTAAAATTTTTAAAAAATTCTTATTCTGATTTTAAAATTAAAAAAAAATTATTTTCAAATCTTAATCTGATTTTAAAATTTTTTTTAAAAAATTCTGATTTTAAAATTTTTAAAAAATTCTTATTCTGATTTTAAAATTTAAAAAAAAATTATTTTCAAATCTTAATCTGATTTTAAATTTTTTTAGAAAAAATTCTGATTTTAAAATTTTTAAAAAAATCTTAGTCTGATTTTAAAAAAATTCTGAATATATATTTAATATTTTCTGTTAAAATTTAACGTTTTCCGTTAGTCAACTTGTGTTGACTAACGGCAGTGTCATCACTGTCAACTTTAGTGGTGCAAATGAGATGCCAATAACTAGAGTGACTAATCTGGTACCAGCCTCTCACTTCAGTGAGCACTTTGAGATTTAACCCATTAATTAAATATTAACTAAGTAAAATATACTGTCATATACACATTGACAATATGTTTAAAATATCACTTTTAATAGGATGTACAAAAGTCAAGTAGGTGACAGTAAGTATCAATAGTTACTGTCTTGTACAAATGTAATAAATGATCCATGAAGTAGATGTTCACAAAGTGTTCATGCACAGAATAGATCAAATAATTGACAATAAAATTCTACAAACTGAAGCCTGCGACAACACATTCAAGTGACATCACCTTTTGGAACAGATGACAAAAACTATTCCTTGACAGTAAACTTGGCGGAGAATGAAGACTCTATGACAACAAGTTTTACTGACAGCAACTATTCCTTGACAGTAAACTTGGCGGAGATTAAAGAATTGAAGACAACAAGTTTTCTGATAGTAGCTTTGACGGGGATAGTTGACAGCATGTTTGGCGGGATAGTTGACAGTAGCTTTGGTCGACAACATGTTTTTGAAGAATGTCAGGATTGACACCAACATATGCGGAGTCGATGATACTGTCACCAAAGAGAAGCTAAAGGTTGATAGTAACCTTTTAGTGAAGCTGACAGTCTGTTTCAAGAAGCAGACTAGGTAAAGTTCATTCACTGATTGATCTTGACAACTCTACCTAGTCTGTCAAGTCTACTACTGCAACTTGAGAAAAAGCGAGCAAAAAGATGAAGCGTGCTCATGGAGTCAAGAATGTCAAATCCTCTCAGAACAACTTTATCTACAAATGGAATGAAGACAAATTTGAGAAGAAAAAATGAAGTTTCTATTTCAAGTATTGTCCGGGAAACAAGGAAAAGTACACTTGTAAGTGAGGTATGTGTTTTAGCATAAATACACATATCTCACAAACACTTTCACTTATGCAACCGAGCTTAACTTTTCTCAAGCATAGAAACTTTAGCATTCTCTTGTTATTGTATCTATTAAAGCTGGAAAACCCTTTCTAGTCAGTTGTAGCAAAAACAAAAATTAATAAAATTAATTTTTGAAGTAAAACACCTTGTGTCTTTTATTTGCTTGTTGTTGTTTGTTTTCTTAACTTGATATTATCACTTCTTGTTTGTTGTTAGCAAGATTAGAAGAAAATATCAAGTTACATTCAACCCCCCTTCTGCAACACTCTTTTTGTTTAACAATATTTATAGAAGGGGTGTTGAATACAAATATTTCCCCTTTTAAAATTTTTTAATAGGTTTTCTGATAATTGTTAAAGTAAGAACAATTAATGTTAGGATAAGTATTTGAAAAAACACATGATGTTTAAAATTACCGATGGATTGATTTATCCATCAATGTGTATTTTTGCTCAAAGATCTAGGTTAAAGAAACATATATGCGACTAAAAGGTTAGAAAATAAAACCAACTGTTCTTACAAGTGCTCTAAGACTGAACAGTTATTTTTAAGATTTTGTCTAACTTCTATATTTTCTAAAAATGTTACCACACTTGTTTATATAACACAAATATGTTTACAATTTCTAGAAAGAATATAAAAACATTTAATCTATTCTAGGATTGAATTTTATATATCTTTCCTTTTTTCCTTTTTCTATTTTGAGAAAGTTTTGTGGCTTTGGAAAATACAGCTTCTTTTTTAGTCTTCATAGTCGGTACAGACTGTCTTCCATAGGTATGCTTTATGTCTTGTCGTGCAGTCCCTGTCAATTGATAATTTGTTGTTAAACATATCAATTGATTCTTCCTTGTATCCATCAATTGATATTCTTCTTCGATTGATCTTGATACCCATCAATTGATAATAGATGTTGACTTATAGATTGATAGATGTTATCAATCAATATATCAATTGATGGTTCTTCATATCAGTTGATGGTCTTCAATCTTTGACTTGACTTTTCATTAATTGATCTTCTATCTGTTGATGCCTCCATATCAATTGACAATCCTTCACTTGTACAATTTTTCTGTCTTCAAATAATTACAATTTGACAGTCTAAATTATACATCAATTGATAATCAATATCAATCGACTCTAGTATCAATTGACAAGAATTTATCAATTGACTAAAGCCATATCAATTGAAGTAGACTAAATACACATATGTTATTCTCCATATTATCAGTTGATTAACATAAACATGTCAACTAATAAATGTTTTCCTGATCAATCGATATTTACAGTTTTCATATCAATTGATCAGTTACAATGAAAGTATAATTTCATGATTTTAAGATTTAATTTTATCATCAAAGTTACATAGATTCCTAACAATCTCCCCCTATTTATGTTTGTGACAGAAACAAGCATAAATCTATTTGATGATAATAAAACCTTTAAAACAATTACATTCATATAGAATCAGGAAATTAAATAGCACTTAAATTTTAGAAGTACCATTGATGTGAACTTTGCAGGCTGCTTCTATCTTTCCAGGGTTCATTTCTTCATCTTCTCAGCATTCTCCTTCAGTTGCCTTATGAATGAGCCTCTCAATATTTGCTCATCTCTGTCTGAATCTCCATGCTGCCTCACAAGATAGATGATTTCTTGATCTGTGATTTTTTCAAGATATTTACAAATATCAAAGCACTTTTTGTTTCCTTCAACATCTGTAAATATCATGGCATAAACTGGTTCCAGCACCACAATCTTCACTTGTGATTCCCAAAGCTTCAATGGGGGATCTGAATCAGTTTCTGCAGGCAATCTCCTCAACTTTGTGATTTGATATTGTAGCTCTTGAGCAACTGCAATGTTTAACTTGTACCTTTTGTTGAGTAGAGGCAAAATTGTCTTCAAAGTATTGTAACCTTGCTTCATGATCAGCCTCATTGGGTAGGTTGCTTTGTGTCCATCTTCATATTCCAAACTCATGCACTCCTCATGATTTGAAGTTGCTGGATGAGTTTTACAACCTATTAATCCTTTTTCATTTATTCTTGGCACTTCCTTCAGTTCATATCCTTCAAGAACAATTTCTTTTGAATCTTCTTACTTTTCCTTCATTGAAGATTGTGCCTGTTGAATATATTCTTGGGGTTTGACTGTCCTTTTCTTGGCCATTTTGATTTGCCTCTTTGGTTTTGGGGATTGGTACTGAATTATATCCATTTGATTCCACTTCATCTGCATTTGTATTGCCATTTCAGCATCATCCTTTTCTCTCCTAGCAGTATCTGCACTTCCTGAAGAAAGGGTGTTACAATATTCGGTAGAATATTTCTTAATTCCTTAGAACAAATTTGACATGAATTGTTCTACTTAAGGAATTAAGAATTCAAACCAGCACAGAAAGTCTGTGAATATAACTTTGCAGATAAATTACTGAATTTGAAATTTTTCTACTCCTGAAAAATGAAGCCAATTGCCTCATATTTATAGAGGTTGAAGCTAGCAAGACTTTTGAATAAAACTTATTTAAAAAATCAAAAGACTTTATAAAATAACATTTAAGACTTTTGAAATAAGATGAGCAAGACTTTTAAAACTCGGTAAGACTTTTCAAAATTTAGTAAGATTTTTAAAAAATCAGTAAGACTTTTTTTCTAAGGCCCAACAAGACTTTTTGCACTTGATTTTCGGTAAGACTTTTTAGAATAGTTCATTAAGACTTTTCTTCAATAATCGGTAAGACTTTATAAATGTCTTGTAATTTCGGTATGACCTTTTGTTTTTGCTCGGTAAGACTTTTCATTCAACTTACTTTTTCATTTGATTGGACACATGGCAGCCTTTGATTGATTGTTTTAATAAACATCACCTGCCAATTCAATTTGTAAAAAGCAAGGGGTCTATTTTGTCTTATTAGGATAGGCTTCGTAGAAATGATTTTAGACCCGCACAGCTTATAATCTTTAATTAATAAATAATTAATTTAATTCAGAAATTATAAAAATAAATATCTAATATTATTTAGATATTTATAAATATAATTCACTAAATAAATAAAATATTTATTAATAAAAATAAATCCTTACGCTCTAAGCTGCGGTCTTCAGAACGTCTGAAACGGAACTCCTTTTGACTTGGAAAAGATAAATTAATTTCAACCGGGGTTCCACCTTTAAGAATATATGACTCTGCATTTCTTCCGTGTCAATTCTTTTTCCGTCTTATCTTCAAGTCAGTGCCGTCAGACATGTTTGGATGTATTTACAGTTGCAATTAGAAGTACCTCTGTTACTGAATAAAAGAAAATAGAAAACTAGTAAGTCAGTCTCACAAACACTACAAGGACTCGAACTCTTAGAAAAAGCAATAATTTAATTCCGCAAATTATGAAAAGAATTTTAAATTGTTGTGAGTATCGCATTCAACCCCCCTTCTACGATACTTCCGGGACCCAACACATAGCAGCTTCTCTGTGTTTCTCACAGCAACTCTCTCTATCTCTATGCTTTCAAAAAAATTTCAATATTTATATTAGGTTACATATAGTGTTTATATAGAGAGATGCCTATCAAAATAATAATATAAAATCAAACTATAATTGGAATAGATTTCCTAATTATTAGCTAACAGTTTCCTTCTATAATTCTCATTTCTTTCCATAGCATATCTGCAATATATTTGCCTTTATCTTCGAAGACTTTTGATAGAATATATTTATATATATATTCTATAGGATTTTTATTCTTATATTTAATAGTATTTTGCATTAATTGGATGTTTATTTAATAGATTTTAATGTTTTATTGCAGAAAAGAAGAAATTCCTAAACTTGAAAGGATTTGGACTTAAAGAACTATTTTGGAGATAAAATAGAAGAAAATTCGTATTTATTGGGCTACACGCGCTGCTTACACTGTTTGGGCCATATCTTGAGTTCTAGAAGTCAGAATTGAACGATCTTACAGTCCATGCGAAGCTTATGGAATTATCTTTAATTCAGGAGTGGACCAATAAACAGAATTTTATTGGATCAGCCCAGAAACTGGACAGAACAGACAACTACGAATTTTATATGAACAATTCTACTCGATTTAGGAAACCCTTTTTGTAATTGTTTTAAAGCATTAAAATACTTTATATATTAGAGATATATAGAGACATATCAGATTATTATGTATTAGGTATTATTACACATTATTATTATTAGAGTAGAGTAGTTTAATATTAGGGTTAGAAAGAGATGGAGGGATGCCATGACTTTTTCATGTGACAGGGATAATTCAAGGTTTTCTTATCCAATCTTTTCTTAATTCTTCTTAGTTTAATGATGTGCTAAAAATATACATTTTAAATTGCAAGTGCACAATTCACATCGTTTTAATAATTTAAAGATTCGTTCCGCAAGGACTAAAATTATTTTTATAAAAACTTTAATTTTCAATTTAGGCGAATTAGACCAATTAATTTTGAGATGAGTTATTAACCAAGGACAACAAAAAAGGGAATGATAATAAACTAATTAAAAATTCAAGCAACGAAACTAACTAAACTATAAACATTAATTAAAATACTTGGCAAATAAAAAAAAAATGGACAAAGGAGTTTATAGTAATAAAAGAAAATAATAATAAAAAAAATATGACTTTGAAACTATCAAGCCTATTCTGACTAACGTTGTTCAAAAAAAAAAAAAATTAATTTATAAACTAATGATTAGTAACTGATTAAAGTGATGATTGGTAATGATTAAAGTAACTATTTAAAAATTAGTAATGATTAGAGTAGTGATTACAATGATTAGGGGAAAAAGAAAAAAAAAAAAACCGAAGGCAACTGGTGTTGGCAGGTAAACAGGGGAAACATATGCAAACATATATTCTAAAATGAACAAGCAGTTTGACTGTAGACTACGGAACATGTTGACTTCATAAAACAAAACAGAAAATTCAGCATAGCTACGTAAATTAAAAACTCGCCGGAAAATAAAACAAATAAGTAAGCTAATAAACTATATCTAAAAATTATAGATCCTATTTTGACACTACTAAAATTAAATCTAAAACTTGAAAATTAAATTACTAATGAGCTAAATCTAAACTTATATTATTAAACCCACTAATAAAATTAAACTTTAAAAATGGGCTTAACTTCAAAACACAAATAAACGAAAAGTAGATCTAAGGCATAAATCAAACCCACTAATAAAATTGAAATTTATTAGGGGCTCAACCACCAAATATGAGAAAGTAATTAGATCTAATAGATTAAAACAAAGGGGCTCCTTTCATTTCCCCAAGCTTAACTTGTGGTACTTAGAAAGAATCATAGCCCAAAATAAAATGAAGATGACAAGTGCTAGTAATATAAAACTAGAGAAGAAGATGCAAATAAATGAAAATAAAAACTAGATCTAAAAGTGATGTGAATCAAACCCATAAAATAAGACGTAAAGAAGATAAGATGAAGACTAGTATAAAAGAAAATAAAGACTTGCATTAATATGAAAAGTGTTTACAATATTTGAGAGAGCTAAAAACTAGATCTAGAAAATTAAAAGAGAGGCTACTACTAAAACTAGGATAAACTAAAGATAGACTAAGTTGGTGGCTAAGGGTGAGAATGAGATGCTTAAATAGGCACAAGGTAGGGTTTTAGGGGTAGAAGGGTAATCTTCATTTTCTTTTCTTTTTGCCTTTTCTTCTTCCTTCTTTTTTTTTTCTTTCTTCTTTGCTTCCTCTTTTGCCCTTTTTGCTCATTTTAATCATCTTTTCTCCTCCTTTCTTTATTTCTTTATAATTTCTGAAATAAGACAATTAACTAATTAAAAATGTGAAGACAAGCAATAAAATATGGATAAAAAATATGCAGAATTATGCAACTATCAAATGCCCCCATACCTATCTTTTGCTCGTCCTCGAGTAAAATAAAAAGTTAAAAAGCAAACTAAGAACAGTCCTAGGCTCCTTTTCGTAGGCGTGACGGGTAATTTTAGGTTTACCAACCCGTTAAACTCATAGACGATCTCTACAAGATGAGTGTTGTCTCCTAAGGGTTTACAGAAGATATACCCATAAAATCTGTGAAATAATTCCAGTAATTGTCCCGACTCAATTTTCACTCTAGTTTTCAATGGTGTTAACACAAAGATTTTATAGAAAAAAAAATACATGCCTTAAAGACTTTTCTAATAATAATCAAGATATAGGTAACTTCAATCTACTAGTGTCGAATCTAAATGTTTACAAAAAATCTCAAGGTGTGTAGTGAATTTAAGGCCTCTGATAGATGAACTGCATAAGAATATTTTCTCTTTTTCAACCAATATTGAACTGACCCAATCTCTATTAAAACAAGTATCTAGCCAAATATCACAAATTCATATATATAGCCTTTTTTTCTCTTTTTTTTTTTTTTTAATCGACTGTATAGTGTCTGTTTTCTTAGGCTTTCTATGTTACCCATGTAGCGAGCTTTGGGTCAGTGACTCCCAAACTAGTTGGTCTTAGGGCACTAGGTTTTAAAATACCCCAACGGACTTAATTACTCGAGTAACAAAGGCCACAAAACAAGACTAGTCAATTCTACTTGTGCCCATCATCTCATCTATTTATTTTGAGGAATATTGGGTATTGAAGTAGTTTATTCTTTCTTTTTCTTTTCTTTTTTTTTTTCATTTTCATCTTTTTTTTTTGGCTATATATTTATTTTTCGCAAAAATTTGATTCGACATTGTTCTAACATGTGGGTTCTCTCTCAGGTATCGAATAACATCCCTATACAATCTTTCCAACAAAGGTCTTGTGCATATGTGCCGTCTTGAAATTTGGTGTAAAAATCGTTCGACACAAGTTTCATAAAGAAAACCTTACTCGACTAAGTTCAAATTATCTAAAAGGCATTATATATATAATTTTTGAAAACAAATGCTAACACCAACTAGTCCTAAAGTTCAAATAGAGGACAGGACAACTCAACGTAAACATTTCTATTTTTGGATTTTTAATTTTCTATTTTTTAATATTTTTTTTAATTTTAACATTACTAGCACCCTCCCCCATACCTAAATCATGCATTGTCCCCAATGTATGCAAATGAGAGATATATGATAAAATAACATGAAGAGATAATACCTGCCATGGGATGACAGAGAAGCAAAACTAGTTTATTCTGAAAACTTACTTTATTCAAAGATCGACAAGGTGGATGACCTCTTCCTCGAGATCAATTGGCAATTCTAAAAATGGTTTGAGCCTTTGTCCATTAACTTTAAATATGTCACCATTATTAGGATTTTCAATTTCAATAGCACCGTGAGGAAAAACTGTTTTAACAATGTATGGTCCTTCCCACCTAGATCTCAACTTTCCAGGAAAGAGATGCAGCCTAGAATTATATAAAAGAACTTTTTGACCGGGAGAAAATGATTTTCTCAAGATGGATTTATCATGAAACACTTTAGTTCTTTCTTTATAGATTTTAGCATTTTCATAGGCATCATTCCTCATTTCCTCTAACTCAGACAATTGCAACTTCCGATGACTACCAGCAGTGGATAAATCAAAGTTTAACTCTCTAATGGCCCACATGGCCCTATGTTCAAGTTCAACAGGGAGATGACACGCTTTACCAAACACTAGTCTGTAGGGAGACATACCCAAGATCGTCTTGAAAGCAGTCCGATAGGCCCATAATGCATCTATCAACTTAATGGACCAATCTTTCCTATTCGAGTTGACAGTCTTTTCTAAAATTTGTTTGATTTGCCTATTAGAGACTTCAACTTGACCACTAGTCTGAGGATGATAAGGGGTAGCCAATTTATGCGTGATGGAATACTTTTTCAAGAGAGATTCAAATTGATGATTTTTAAAGTGCTTGCCTTGGTCACTAATGATAGCTCTAGGTGTGCCAAATCGAGAAAAGATATTCTCTTTTAAGAATTTAAGGACGACCTTGTTATCATTAGTCTTAGTTGGTATGGCTTCGACCCACTTAGACACGTAATCAACCGCTAAGAGAATGTAGAGATTACCAAATGAATTAGGAAAGGGCCCCATAAAATCTATTCCCCAAACATCAAAAATCTCAATGACAAGGATTGGACTCATTGGCATCATGTTTCTTCTAGTGATCTTTCCTAAATGTTGACACCTACTACAAACGGAACAGAATTCGGCGGCATCCTTAAACAAACTAGGCCAATAAAAACCACATTGAAGTATCTTCGCGGCTGTTTTCTTAGCACTAAAATGACCTCCACAAGCTTGGTCATGACAAAAGGACAGTACGCTCCTAACCTCATGGTTTGGAATACATCTCCTAATGATTTGGTCTGGGCAATGTTTAAAAAGATAAGGGTCATCCCAAAAGAAGTGTTTGACTTGAGAGAAAAATTTTGATTTATCTTGCTTAGACCAATTGGAAGGAATTTCACCGGTGGCAAGGTAATTGACAATATCGGCGAACCAAGGAGGACTAGAGATTGAAAGAAGGTGTTCATCGGGAAAAGATTCATTTAAGGGTAAGTCAATAGTGGAATCCACTACTAATCGAGAGAGATGATCGGCAACAACATTTTCTGAACCCTTCTTATCCCTAATTTCTAGGTCAAATTCCTGAAGCAACAAGACCCATCTAATCAATCGGGCCTTTGAGTCTTTTTTGGAGAAAAGGTATCTAAGGGCTGCGTGATCGGTGTAAACAATGATTTTGGAACCGATAAGATACGACCGAAACTTCTCAAGGGCAAAGACTACTGCTAAGAGCTCTTTTTCAGTTGTGGAGTAATTAAGTTGAGCATCATTTAAGGTCTTGCTAGCATAGTAAATGACATGAGGTATCTTATCTATTCGTTGACCTAACACCGCCCCTACCGCATAATCCGAAGCGTCACACATTAACTCAAAAGGTTGATTCCAACCGGGGGACTTGATGATCGGGGCTGAAGTCAATTCTTTCTTAAGTTGGTCAAAAGATTGAACACACTCACTAGTAAACTCGAATTTGACCTCCTTAGAAAGAAGGTTGGTCAAGGGTCTAGCCTTCTTACTAAAATCTTTAATGAAACGTCGATAGAAACCGGCATGTCCTAAAAAGGAGCGAATTTCTTTGACAGATTTTGGTGGCGGGAGATTAGCAATAAGGTCGACTTTGGCCTTATCAACTTCGATTCCCTTTTCAGAAATTTTGTGACCAAGAACAATTCCTTCCTTAACCATGAAATGACATTTTTCCCAATTAAGAACGAGGTCGGTTTCCTTACACCTTTTTAAGACTAAGTCAAGATGGTGTAGACACTGATGAAAAGAAGAACCAAAGATGGAAAAGTCATCTATAAAGACTTCTAGAAAGTCTCCTATCATGTCAGAAAAGATGCTAGTCATGCACCTTTGAAAGGTAGAAGGGCCAGTAGTTAGGCCAAAAGCTAATCGACGATAAGCGAAGGTTCCGAAAGGGCAAGTGAACGTGGTCTTTTCTTGGTCCTCGGGAGCAATGGGGATTTGGAAATACCCAGAATAACCGTCTAGAAAGCAATAGTAAGAATGACCCGCTAACCTTTCTAACATTTGGTCCATGAAGGGTAAAGGAAAATGGTCTTTTCTAGTGGCGGCATTGAGCTTCCTAAAATCTATGCACATTCTCCAACCTGACTGAATACGAGTAGGAACTTGCTCATCATTCTCGTTGGTTACTATGGTAATACCTGACTTTTTAGGCACTACATGAACGGGACTGACCCAAGAACTATCAGAAATGGGATAGATTATCCCATTATCGAGACATTTAAGGATTTCTTTCTTAACAACTTCCATCATGGCAGGGTTCAATCTCCTTTGGGGTTCCCTAACAGGCTTAGCATCATCAACTAAGTGAATCCTATGTTGGACAATAGCCGGACTAATTCCTTTGATATCTGAGATACTCCACCCTATCGCTTCCTTATGTTCTCTAAGCACACTTAAAAGCTCTTTCTCTTGTGACTCGGTCAAATTAGAGGCAATTATAACCGGAAGAGAATTTTTAGGTCCTAGAAAGGCATATTTAAGAGTGTTAGGAAGAGGTTTGAGTTCTAATTCTGGCGGGCTTGACTCAACGAGTTCACTAGCTTTGAAAAGAAGGCTTGGTGTGATCTCCTGATTAGTTGTAGAAATGGTGGACTCTAACATTTGGTTGACCTCATTTGTGTAATTGGAAATATCCCAATCTTGACCAAAGTGTTTTAAACAAAAGTCAAAAGCATCACTAGGAGTCATGAGATCTTGATCAACTATTTCATCAATTAAATTGATTCCCATCGGTTGATCAAAATCATCAGATTGTTTTCCAACATGAAAAATATTTAAGTCTATGGTCATATTCCCAAATGTTAGTTTCATTAATCCATTCCTGCAATTAATCAAGGCATTAGAAGTGGCTAGAAAAGGTCTTCCTAAAATGATAGGAATTTGGTTCTTAGGGTTCTTGACCGGTTCAGTTTCTAAGACCACGAAATCAACAGGAAAGACAAAGTCACCTACTTTAATTAACACATCTTCAACAACTCCCTTAGGAATTTTGACAGAACGATCCGCTAATTGAAGTGTAACATTTGTCTTTTGAAGTTCTCCTAAACCTAGGGCTTGATAGACAGAAAATGGAAGAAGGTTCACACTAGCTCCTAAGTCAAGCAAAGCTTTATCGATGAAGGTATCGCCTAAGACACACGAAATAGTAGGACAACCGGGGTCCTTATATTTCACGGGAATTTGATTTGAAAGGATCGAACTAACGTGTGATGTCAAAAAGGCTTTCTTCGGGACATGATTGGTGCGCTTATGAGTACACAACTCCTTTAGACACTTAGCATAAGAAGGAATTTGTTGGATGGCATCTAAGAGAGGAATGTTTATCTTGACTTGCTTAAAGACTTCCAAAATCTTGTCTAATTGGTCCGTTTGCTTAGATGAAACGAGTCTTTGGGGATAAGGGGCTTTGGGTTTATAGACTCTTTCACCCGGTTCTTCAGAAGAAGGTTTATTGATCGGTTCACTTGTGGATCCTTGACTTTTCGAATTCTCGGATTTTTCTCCACTTGGACCCGGAAAAGGATGACTTGGTTCAGAAGTCGATTCCTCATTCTCACGAAACTTATCACCCACTTGGTTATCAACTTGCTTGCCAGACCTTAAGGAAATAACTGCATTCACATTGTCATGAGGTCTTTGGTTCATGGGAAACTTAGGATTCACCTCGGGTTGACTAGGAAACCGGTTCTTCTCCCGCTCACAAATCGTGCTAGCTAACTGACTCATCTGAACCTCTAACTTAGAGATGGCTTGAGAATTGGAATTTAAGATTTGCCTATCTTGGGTCATGGTTTGCATGAAGGTTTGTTGGGACTGAGTCAAATTCGTTTGTGATTTCAACAACGCCTCAATACTCTTTTCTAAGGAACTAAGTCTCTTATCCGAATCATTAAAACCGGGTGGGTTCAACGGTGTTTGAGTTGAGTTTGGATAAGGACCAAGACTTTGATTTGAGTAAGAGTTAGAATTGGGCTTTTGAAAGTTGGGTTGAGACAGTTGATAGTTTTGACCTTGGTTCCATGAAAAGTTCGGGTGATTTCTCCACCCGGGGTTATAAGTTTGTGAAAACGAGTCATTTCTAGGTCTTGGTTGGAACATAGCATTCACTTGCTCCAACTCTTGAAAATTTTGAAGTGCTTGGTTCGGAGAATTATAGTTCGCACACATAGACATTTGTGAGGAAGATCCGATGGTTTCTAAAGCTTCGAGTCGCTTAGTAAGGGTAGCTAACTTGGCCTCGGTGGCAATCGAATTATTAACTACATGCAAACCCCTAGAAGACGAACTTGGTGACTCATTAGACTTAACAGGCTCCCTAGTGGACTCCCACAACATCGTCTTTTCTGCCAATTCCTCAAAAAATTCCCAACCCTGATCCTCATCTTTTTCCATGAACTTACCTTGACACATAGACTCTAACAAAGCAGTAGTCGGACTATCTAAGGCTTCGTAAACAATCTTACAGAGTCTCCATTTCTCTATTCCATGGTGGGGACATTGAGATAGAAGATTTTTAAAACGGTCAAAATATTTCCAAAACGACTCATTTTCTTTTTGATGAAATTGGTTTATCTCATTTGTGATTTTTGTGGTCTTGTGATTTGGAAAATATTTTTTAAGAAAAATTACCACAAATCCCTCCCACGTTGAAATAGAGTTGACCGGTAGACTATACAACCATTTTTTAGCATTTTCTTTTAAAGCGAAGTTGATTAGTCTAAGCCTAATGGAGTCCTCAGTTAATTGTTGGAGTTTTTGTAAGGCACAAACCTCCTCGAATTCGTGAATAAAAAGATATGGATCCTCACCTTCACTCCCGGTAAACTTTGGTAACATGCTAATGTGGTGAGACTTGATCTCGAAATTATTACCATTAACCGGTGGTAAGGTAATACACGAGGGTTGGGCAGAACGGGAGGGGTAACAACGGTCTCTAAGAGAAACAGCCATCTTTACTACGGTTTCACTAATTTCTACGGGTTCAGAATCTGAAGAAGAAGAAGAAGAAGACAACTCAATCGGTCTTACTAATCTAGATGATTCGTTCCTAGCCCAAGCAGTTCGCATAAACACGTAGCAAATAAGTGCAAGAATTTAAACACTCAAAAGAAAATGTGGAAAATCGAAAGAAAGAAAAAATTCTAAATCTAGGGTTCCCTAAAATTAACTAGACCTTGCTCCTAACAACAAGATAATACTAAAACTCACAAAACTAAAAGTACTCGTCCTGATTGGCCAGGTCGGTGCAAGCATTGCCAAGAGGCTAAACACCTTCCTAAGACACCAATCCAAATGGCCAGGTAAGCTTTCGCTAGCCTAGACACCAACGAATGAATACTTCGAGATTTGTTCGTTTTAGGTTCTCTTCCTAGTTGAGCGCGAAATCCTAGGGCTAACGTCTAATTAATTTTATTAAAAAGGCTAGGGTATGCAAGATGAGAGATTAATTGTTGTGGGCTAAGGAAAGAGTGATGAATTCTCTCCCCTCATCTTGTGATTGGGTTTTGCCCTTAAAATTTATTTAAATGATGCAACACACAACGAGTTATAAAAAAACGATAAACAATTATGGATGCTTAAACTACGTGTCCTAATCTAAAGAAAAGAAGGAATTTAACATACCTCATTACTCCAGCAATCACCACAATTTACAAGGTACGAAAAAATTAAATACAAGAATTTAAATCTAAATGATGTGCTCCTAAGTGATTAATGCATGATGCAACAATTATGTATTCAACTAACTAATTATTTTTTGGATTTTTAATTTATTTATTTTTTTTGATTTTTTTTTATAACTACGTGATGAAATGACGAAAATAGGGAGATACGGGTTACCGAAAAATGCTTTCCGAAAATTTCTTCAAGTCTGGCAATTTCCACGTTCCAACGAGCTTTCCGAATCTCCAATTTTCTAAAATAAAAAAAAAACAAAGAGAGCAAGTAAAACTAATTCGAAAAATTAAAAATTAAGGTGTGAAAAATAATTATAGTCCCCGGCAGCGGCGCCAAAAACTTGATGTGCTAAAAATATACATTTTAAATTGCAAGTGCACAATTCACATCGTTTTAATAATTTAAAGATTCGTTCCGCAAGGACTAAAATTATTTTTACAAAAACTTTAATTTTCAATTTAGGCGAATTAGACCAATTAATTTTGAGATGAGTTATTAACCAAGGACAACAAAAAAGGGAATGATAATAAACTAATTAAAAATTCAAGCAACGAAACTAACTAAACTATAAACATTAATTAAAATACTTGGCAAATAAAAAAAAATGGACAAAGGAGTTTATAGTAATAAAAGAAAATAATAATAAAAAAAATATGACTTTGAAACTATCAAGCCTATTCTGACTAACGTTGTTCAAAAAAAAAAAAATTAATTTATAAACTAATGATTAGTAACTGATTAAAGTGATGATTGGTAATGATTAAAGTAACTATTTAAAAATTAGTAATGATTAGAGTAGTGATTACAATGATTAGGGGAAAAAGAAAAAAAAAAAAACCGAAGGCAACTGGTGTTGGCAGGTAAACAGGGGAAACATATGCAAACATATATTCTAAAATGAACAAGCAGTTTGACTGTAGACTACGGAACATGTTGACTTCATAAAACAAAACAGAAAATTCAGCATAGCTACGTAAATTAAAAACTCGCCGGAAAATAAAACAAATAAGTAAGCTAATAAACTATATCTAAAAATTATAGATCCTATTTTGACACTACTAAAATTAAATCTAAAACTTGAAAATTAAATTACTAATGAGCTAAATCTAAACTTATATTATTAAACCCACTAATAAAATTAAACTTTAAAAATGGGCTTAACTTCAAAACACAAATAAACGAAAAGTAGATCTAAGGCATAAATCAAACCCACTAATAAAATTGAAATTTATTAGGGGCTCAACCACCAAATATGAGAAAGTAATTAGATCTAATAGATTAAAACAAAGGGGCTCCTTTCATTTCCCCAAGCTTAACTTGTGGTACTTAGAAAGAATCATAGCCCAAAATAAAATGAAGATGACAAGTGCTAGTAATATAAAACTAGAGAAGAAGATGCAAATAAATGAAAATAAAAACTAGATCTAAAAGTGATGTGAATCAAACCCATAAAATAAGACGTAAAGAAGATAAGATGAAGACTAGTATAAAAGAAAATAAAGACTTGCATTAATATGAAAAGTGTTTACAATATTTGAGAGAGCTAAAAATTAGATCTAGAAAATTAAAAGAGAGGCTACTACTAAAACTAGGATAAACTAAAGATAGACTAAGTTGGTGGCTAAGGGTGAGAATGAGATGCTTAAATAGGCACAAGGTAGGGTTTTAGGGGTAGAAGGGTAATCTTCATTTTCTTTTCTTTTTGCCTTTTCTTCTTCCTTCTTTTTTTTTTCTTTCTTCTTTGCTTCCTCTTTTGCCCTTTTTGCTCATTTTAATCATCTTTTCTCCTCCTTTCTTTATTTCTTTATAATTTCTGAAATAAGACAATTAACTAATTAAAAATGTGAAGACAAGCAATAAAATATGGATAAAAAATATGCAGAATTATGCAACTATCATTTAATTATGATTCTTTTTGTTCTTAGTTGTTTTACTTGTTTAATTATTAGCGAGTAGTTGTTTCTAGGGCTTAAGGGGAAGCCATGTTTGCACTATAATATTGGCATGATTTTTACAGTGGTTTGATGGGTTATGTAATTCTAATTGATATGTTTTAATTATTGATTTATGTAATCGGCCGATATCATGAATTGATTCTATGCAATATGAGTATACTCGAGAGAGATACTTACTAGAGGCACACATACGATTAGCAGAATTGAATTTGAGTGCGAGAGCATCATTGGATTTCTGAGGGCGTTAATACTCGAGAGAGATTAACACTGCTCTAATTACCTGATTAATTGAATTACTAAAAGTTGTTAATGTGTAAGCATGGTGGACCTGATTGCCCTAGATTTTTAATATATTATATTAGTTTTATTGTATTAGTGTTATTTTAGTTTTAATTATTAGTTAATTAATATTCTCAAATATTCGATTAATCTTGAAACAATCTGTGATAATTGACTTGAAATCGATAAAACCTGTCTCCTTGTGGATACGACCCGCTTGCCATTCTCTGCTAACAACAGACACCGTGCGCTTGCGGTCATAGATAAAATAAAACGCATCAAGTTTTTGGCGCCGCTGCCGGGGAGACGGCATAGTTTTTATTGATTTTGATTTGGTTATTTAGATTGTTTCCATTGTTTCATTGGAACTTTAGTTCCAACTGAGGCGGTTTTACTACGTTTTCTTGGCTTTGTTAAGTTTCTCAGGTTTACAATGGATGAAGCTGATGCTTTTGCGCTCTTATCTTCCCTTCAAGAAGCACGAGCTCAAGAAACAGAGCCCATTATGCGTCCAATGAGTATCAATGAGATGTCTCAAGTGGCCCCTAAAACATACACTTTCTGTCAAATTTGTGGTGTTCAAGGTCATTATGGTTTCGAGTGTTCCTACAATATTTATAATTCTCATGATACCCAGCTTGGACAACTGAATTCTTTTCAAGAAGAAGGATATGGGTATACCCAGTATTCTAACACTTGTGATCAACAATGGATGGCTCAACCAAGTTTCTCATACACGGGCAATGATATTCAGAATTTTCAGTATCATGATCAACACCAATTTCAAGAACAATATTATCAATATCAATATGAGCAGCCACCACTACAAGAATATCAATATCCATTACAAGAAGAACTACAGGTTCCTCAAACCAATGTAGATGTGCCACCACCTGATCAGATGAGTGAGGTATTGGATATGATGATCAAATTGCAAAAGAGTTTTGAAGAGACTACAAAAGTGATTCAAGATTTCAGAACTCAAAAATTGACGATGGAGGCTGAAGTTGAACAATTGGCTACTTCTTCCACTATAAGTCAACTTGATTTTTTATCATTACAACCTATCCAACTAGAAGAGGACGAGAGTGCCATCACTCTTGATAACAATCTCGATTTTGATAATTTATCGATGCTAACTGATAATGTAACAATTGAAGAGGAGGAGCATGCTATTGATGATACGGTTGGTGATGTTATTGTTGAAGATGTTGTGAGTGAAACAGAGGTAACGAAAGAAAGCAATATTGAGATGGTCATTTTTTCTCAACCATGTGTGCCTAAAATATCACTCCCAACTCAATTGTTTCAAGTTGACGTGATGAAAAATATTGTCCAAGATGATCATTCGCAAAATTGGTTTGATAATGCATTCAAAGTAGCTCTTATGTCTCAAGCTGAAGAAGAAGGAGAAGATGAAATTATCTCTTTAGTCATTGATCAAATAACTCAAGATGTTCGAATGACTCCTGAGAAAGTGAGGAGTGCCGATAAACCACCACCTGAGCCTCCACCTCATGTGAATGTCAAGGGAGTTCCACATTTTCTAGGCTGTGAATTTTATCGTTGTTTTATCACAACATTTTCTAAAACTGCACAAACACTTGCTCAATTGTTGATTATTGACAGAATATTTAAATTTCTTAATGCTTGTTTGGAAATATTTTGCAGGGAAAAAGAAATTATGGATACTCTTAAAATTATTCTTGGTGGTGAGATTATGACCGAGGAAGTGGATGCTTCACTTTCTATCCTTTATCAGAGGAAATTTTGTAAGAAGTCAAGCTAATGACTCTAAAGTAGCGCTGCTTGGGAGGCAACCCAAGACTATGTAGTTAGATTTTATTTTTGTTTTCGTATTCCCACAAAGTGCATTGATGAATTTTGTGTGAAGTGTTTCAGGGAATAATGAGTTTTAACAAGCTGATGGAAATGGTGCAAAATTGAAAAATTCGCAGCAATTTTTCTGGTTGAGTTAGTTATCTTGTTTTTTCGTTTCCCGGAGTTCCAACGGTCGGATCGTCCTGAATTTTGGACAGTATCTTTATTACTCCAGTATCTAAATTCTGAACGGTGGAGATTGGATTTGGAGGTCCATAAAGTTAATTTATGATATCCGGACAGAAATATTTGGCACCATGGGGACGAAATACCTCCCCATGGGGACGGTTGAACTGCCCATGGTACATCGACTTGGAGCTGACACACTTCACTTATTTTTCAAGCAGAACTTCATGCTTATATATTTGGGGAGTATTTCTAACCTTTCTTTTTATATTTATTTTCTTTATTTTTATATTTTATTTTTAGGACTTTTTTTTTACATAATTATTCATTGAGGACAATGAACCGCTTAAGTGTGGGGAGGTGTTCTTAATGTTAAAAAAATCCAAAAAAATTTAAAAAGTTTAAAAAGCTTTTGTATATTGCCTCGTCTCAAAGTGTGTTAACAAGGATAAGTGCACATACTTGTAGATTTATTTTACATCTTTAGTTGATATGTCATCTCTTATATTCATTTGATATATGATGATTCCTTATATGTGCTTGCAAAATTATTAAACTTGAAATGCATCTTTGTTAATTTTAATAAGTACTGAAGCATGCTTTCACCTTGTGAGATCTTGAGCCTAATTTGTGATTGATACATTTTTATATCAATCAATTTTTTTTTTCTTGTGTGATGTTCATCATATAGCATGTTGCTCTAGAACTTGTTTTAAACCTTATTAAAATTACATGATATTTGTATGCATGAAAAATGATAAAGGCACTAGGATTAACCGCATTTATCCAAACAGTACCCATGAGTTATATCCTTAGTGAGCCCCTTTGAACTTATATCTATTTTATTCAAATATCACCACTCTAAAATTCTTGAGCCTACTTATTTTTCTTGTCTTGATTTACTAGTAGAGCATTTTGATTTATTTGAGGGTTGGTGAATATCTAGTGTGGGGATTTCTTTGTTAAAGTGTGATTATTTGGTGGGAGATGATATGAGAAAAAAAAATCTTCTAAAAAAAAGAAAAAGAAAAGAAAAAAAATAGTGCTCCTTTGAGATCAATGGGTGGCAAGTGCAATGTCATATGAAAGGGACGATCCATGTACATGTGCTGGTATTAAGTGCAATTGTACTAGAAATTAAGAATGAGATTATCTCTTATTCTTTTATTTCTTGGTGACTTTTCACTGCCCTTGATTACTGGAGAAACACTTGAGATTGAAAAAAAATGAGAAGAAGATGATTCGAAGAGAGTTTTTGTTCATTGTTATTACAATATGGAAGTGAGAAAGTACATTTGTGCTTTGGGGTTTAATGTTTGTGAAAGCCTGATCAACTTTTACATGATTTAATTTTCATGTTGAGTGCTTTAATTAAGAATGAATAATATGCTCTATTAGTCTATCAGGTTAGCCACTTGTTAGCCTTTTTTATTGATTTTCCACCCTATACCTTAGCCTTGTTACAACCTTTAACAAAGACCTTTTGATTTGTGCATACATATATACAAAGTAGTGAAGATTTGGTGGACAATCAAGCCTATGGTAGCACATAACTATATTAATTGAACTTGAGTGATACACTTACATCTAAACACTGGTGTGATTTGAGAGATATGTGAGCTTTCTATCCATAGCATGTTACTTATTAAATGCGACATTGATGTTTATTTCATGATTCTTTTGTCTATCTAGACAATGTGTGCATACTTGGATAGTTATGTACAAATGGATGCTCTAAGTGGAAAGACTTATTTTTCTAAATTGTGTAATTGAGTTTACATGTGTGGTGTACTATGATATGTTGCATATATGAGACTTGGCAGAAAAAAATGGACTTTGTGGGTAGATTCACTATAAACCCTCACGAGACAAAACTCGTCCTACTAGGGCTGCCTAGGGGTTTAACGGCTTGTTGCATATGCTCAATGCAATCGTGCTATCTACGAAAGTGGTGTTAGTTAGGATTTTGTTTTTAGTTCTTTTATTTGCCGAGGACGTGCAAATATTCAGTGTGGGGATGTTTGATAGAATATATTTATATATATATTCTATAGGATTTTTATTCTTATATTTAATAGTATTTTGCATTAATTGGATGTTTATTTAATAGATTTTAATGTTTTATTGCAGAAAAGAAGAAATTCCTAAACTTGAAAGGATTTGGACTTAAAGAACTATTTTGGAGATAAAATAGAAGAAAATTCGTATTTATTGGGCTACACGCGCTGCTTACACTGTTTGGGCCATATCTTGAGTTCTAGAAGTCAGAATTGAACGATCTTACAGTCCATGCGAAGCTTATGGAATTATCTTTAATTCAGGAGTGGACCAATAAACAGAATTTTATTGGATCAGCCCAGAAACTGGACAGAACAGACAACTACGAATTTTATATGAACAATTCTACTCGATTTAGGAAACCCTTTTTGTAATTGTTTTAAAGCATTAAAATACTTTATATATTAGAGATATATAGAGACATATCAGATTATTATGTATTAGGTATTATTACACATTATTATTATTAGAGTAGAGTAGTTTAATATTAGGGTTAGAAAGAGATGGAGGGATGTCATGACTTTTTCATGTGACAGGGATAATTCAAGGTTTTCTTATCCAATCTTTTCTTAATTCTTCTTAGTTTAATTATGATTCTTTTTGTTCTTAGTTGTTTTACTTGTTTAATTATTAGCGAGTAGTTGTTTCTAGGGCTTAAGGGGAAGCCATGTTTGCACTATAATATTGGCATGATTTTTACAGTGGTTTGATGGGTTATGTAATTCTAATTGATATGTTTTAATTATTGATTTATGTAATCGGCCGATATCATGAATTGATTCTATGCAATATGAGTATACTCGAGAGAGATACTTACTAGAGGCACACATACGATTAGCAGAATTGAATTTGAGTGCGAGAGCATCATTGGATTTCTGAGAGCGTTAATACTCGAGAGAGATTAACACTGCTCTAATTACCTGATTAATTGAATTACTAAAAGTTGTTAATGTGTAAGCATGGTGGACCTGATTGCCCTAGATTTTTAATATATTATATTAGTTTTATTGTATTAGTGTTATTTTAGTTTTAATTATTAGTTAATTAATATTCTCAAATATTCGGTTAATCTTGAAACAATCTGTGATAATTGACTTGAAATCGATAAAACCTGTCTCCTTGTGGATACGACCCGCTTGCCATTCTCTGCTAACAACAGACACCGTGCGCTTGCGGTCATAGATAAAATAAAACGCATCAACTTTCCATAACTGTGATCATCTTCCAAATTCAGCTTCAGCTTTATAGACTCTGAAAACCTTCAGACTCTGATGATCTTCAGTCTCTGATAGACTATAGACTCTGATTGAACTCCAGACTCCAATTGAACTCTAGACTCTGACTTTATTTCTCCTAAAAATCTTTTAAGTACAAATACTCTTGATACCTGTACAAAGACTAACTAGACTCTGATTTATATCTACATTGATCAGAGATTAGAAAGACTTATTCTATTATAGATATATCTATGTTAGACTCTGTTCTAGTATTTTGTACATCATCAAATGAATATATTCCTAACAAAATCAACCCAATTTCTTATGGAACAATAATGCTAGACCAAACATGGCAATCAATCCTAATGCTCCACCGGGTTTTCAACAGAATCAAAGGTCATATGAGATGGAAAAGAGGCCAACTACTGAAGATCTTCTTCTTCGGTACATGCTGAAAACTGATGCTTTGATTCAAAATCAAAGTGCATCCATGAGAGCTTTAAAGATGCAAGTGGGTCAATTGGCTAGTGCTATGAATAACCGTCCTCAAGGATCATTACCTAGTGACACTGAGCCCAATCCAAAAAATGATAAAAGGGAGCATTGCAAGGCAATTACTTTGAGGAGTGGAAACGAAATTGAAGGGAATACAAAGAAGGTTGATGAAAAGGTTATTTCAGAATCTCAGTTAAATGAAGAACCTATTACACTAAAGGATACTCAAGTTGATGCACCAATTCTAATGAAGCCTGTATATCAATCTCCTCCATTCCCTCAGCGAGTACAAAAACAGAAGCAAGACAAACAGTTTCAAAATTTTCTGGATGTCTTCAAGAAATTGTCCATTAATATCCCTTTTACTGAAGCACCGGAGCAGATGTCGAGCTATGTCAAATTTATGAAGGATATTCCGTCACGAAAGAGAAGGCTAGATGAATTTGAAATTGTGGCGTTAATTGAGGAGTGTAGTGTTATCTTACAGAAAAAACTTCCTCCAAAACTCAAAGATCCTGGAAGTTTCATTATCCCATGAACTATTGGGACCCAACATTTTGGCAAAGCTCTATGTGATTTGGGGGCAAATGTGAATTTGATGCCACTATCGATTTTTATAAAACTAGGAGTGAGAGAAGTGAAATTGCGGCACTAAATATATAATAAATAGATAGATGTTTGAATGATGATGTTATTAAACTCGTGTTACAAAATCATAAAAGAATATGGTTATAATGCTTTGTTTAAAATTAATATTAGTGTTATTTGAGCATGATTGAATAGTGTAAATAGTAATGGTTTATCGTCTATCATTTTAAATTTTGGGTTTGACTCTACTTTATTCGGAGATTTATTAGGATAGATGCTAATTTGTAAAGTTATAAGAGCAAGTCCAATATTAATGTTAAAATAGACGTAATTATTGCTATAATATGAAATCAAAAAGTACATTTTGATGCTAAAATAGAATTCATGCTACAATGCAAAATAGAATCAAATAAATGTAAAATAAAACTTTTAAAATAGATTTAATACTCCAATGAATAGTTTTGAAATAAAACTTGATTTTATGTTTATTTCCCTCCAATTTCCCAATTGTACCGACAATTATATCTATATTTATATTTGCTTCTAAATAGAATCAAATATAATATTTTTTATTGTAGCACTTTTTTTAACATTATATTGAGGTGCTATATTGTTTGATAATTGATATTATATTATAAAAATAACTCCTACTTTAGTATTATTGGATTTGCTCTAAATCTACTTATTCGAAAAAAATATAATTATTATTTAAATAGAACTATATTTCTTCTGGTATCTCTTAACTTGTCACATTTTAAGAATATGGTTTTTGATACTAAAATTAAATTATAATATATTAATTTTGTATATTTTCAGTTACAAAATTAATATATATTGTAAAAATGAAAAAAAAATACTACCTTCGTCCCAAATTAACGGTCTTATTTGATATTTTATGATCAATTTGTCTTAATTTTGACTAAGAATTAAAAATTATTTTTTTTTATAATTTTAGAAAACTGAAAAATACATTTCAAAATAAATTATATATATTTTTCAATGATATACTTTTTATAATTTTTTCAATTATATATTATATATAATTTTCAGTTAAATTTTGATCAATTTAAATACGAAAAAGTCAAATAAGATAACTATTTTGGTACTGAGGGAGCAGGAAGGAAAGGAGAAAAAAAAAATGGAAAGAGAAGGAAGGCGTGGAGGAGGCAAGTACACAAAAAGGTGGGAGAGAATCATAGATAGGGAGGCAGCCAGCCAACCAATCAGTGGGAATCTTGTGTAGTTTCTCTTGCCTGGAACTAAAAATCTCCCTCCCTCCCACACCACATGTAATCATGTATACATGACGAGAGGTGGGGTCTTTTATTCCGTTATTTGTACAAGTAGACTAATACAAATAGGCATTAGGCAATAGGCGTGCGTGTATATATCTCCATGGCGACTTATTATTGGTCATCATCACCTCCTACTATCCAACTCCTCCGTTGTTCTTCCGGCGAACACCATCAGCAGCAGCTTGTACATACACATACGCTGCTATTACATCTTGCTTATTCAAGATTCAAATGTCAATCATATAATAATATTAATATGCTTATCAGGTGTAGTAAATATAGCACCAATGATACTCCTATCATTTCTCCCAGGAGAAGGTTCAAAACCAAAACCAAGACCAAACCCCCCAAGAAAACTCAAATCCAGCCTCCTGCTAAATTTGATAACGCTAGTACTAGTACTAGTACTAGTAAGGTTTTTGATGTGCGGACCATGTATCAGAACGGTGATCCTTTGGGGCGCAGGGATTTGGGTAAGCCTGTTGTCAAATGGATTTCCCAGGGAATGAAGGCTATGGCTACTGATTTCGCCACTGCCGAGATTCAGGGAGAGTTCTCTGAGGTTCAACAGAAGATGGGTCCTGGTCTCACCTTTGTTATTCAGTCTCAGCCTTATCTTAATGCCATTCCCATGCCTCTCGGTGTTGAAGCTGTTTGTTTCAAGGCTTGCACCCATTACCCTACTCTCTTTGATCATTTCCAGAGGGAGCTTCGAGACGTTCTCCAGGATCTTCAGTCCAAATCATTAGTCCCCACCTGGTCTCAAACCCAGAGTTGGAAGCTCCTAAAAAAGCTTGCCAATTCAGGTATCAATCAATTCTAGCTACCTCTTTTATTTTTGTATTTATTTATTTATTATGCCTAGTCTGTCTTTGGCTGACGTTTGAGTGTATGCAGCTCAGCATAAGGCTATAGCAAGGAAGGTTTACCAGCCAAAAGCTACTCAGGGTGCACTAGGAATGGATATTCATAAGGTTAAGGCTATTCAGAGCAGAATCGATGATTTCACCACGAGGATGTCCGAGCTACTCCGTATAGAAAGGGATTCTGAACTGGAGTTTACCCAGCAGGAATTGGATGCTGTTCCGTTGCCAGATGAGGCTTCTGATTTGTCCAAACCAATTGAATTCCTCGTTACTCATGCTCAGGTTGAGCAGGAGCTCTGTGACACCATCTGTAATTTGATTGCTGTCAGCACTTTCATAGGTGGATCACATACCTAATTCCATTTATCTCTAAACAACATCTTATATTATTTGTATGTCCTCGTTTTTTTTGTAAATCTTCGTGCCCATGCTATTTAAATATTGTAATATACCTCTGAAAGAAACAATTGTTTGGATTTTTTTCCGTTCACAGGTTTGGGTGGTATGCATTTGGTGTTGTTTAGGGTGGAGGGACATCACAGATTACCCCCAACAACCCTCTCTCCAGGTGATATGGTTTGTGTGAGGACTTGTGATAGCCGAGGTGCAGGTGCAACTTCTTGCGTACAGGGGTTTGTTAACAACTTAGGGGATGATGGATGTAGCATCAGCGTGGCATTGGAATCTAGACATGGTGATCCCACTTTTTCTAAGCTCTTTGGTAAGAGCATACGCATAGACCGGATTTACGGGTTGGCTGATACACTCACTTATGAGGTATCTTTCTCTGTTTATCGAAGGCGTATTTTTATTTTTCAAACGCACTTGGTTATCAGTTAATCACGTTACATTCAAGCCAGAAAATACCGGTTATAACTGCAACATGCATGTTAATATGGATAATTGTACATGACCATTTGTCCTTGCTTTTGTAGTTCCACCTTAATCGAGTCACATTTTTTAAATAAAATGTTTCACTTAACTCAAATGATCAGTACTTTCGGTTGTGTGGTTGCTCAGCTTAAATCCCTTGCTGAATTTCAGTAGTCACAACCGTTGGAAGAAGAAATTCCTCAAGTTTATCTATATTTGGATTTTGGGCAGGCCATATCTTTAACTTCTGCCTTATTTGCTCTGGTCATGTCAGCAAGAAGCATGGAATATAGTTAGTTAATTTATCTGACTATACCAGGAATCAAGCATCACAAATTCTAATGTCATTTTGGTTCAAATAATCATACTTTTAAGGCTCACTTGATCTTGAATCTGAAGCAGCTCTAGTCATGACTTATTATATCTGTTATATAATTATTCATTTACTATGTAGCGCAATTGTGAAGCCCTCATGATGCTTCAGAAGAAAGGTTTACAGAAGAAAAATCCTTCAATAGGTATTGTGGCCACACTCTTTGGCGACGAAAATGATGTTGCATGGTTGGAGGAGAATGATGTTGTAGATTGGGCTGAAGCAGAACTGAATGGAATGCTAGATTTTGATACATATGACAAATCACAGCGAAGGGCAATAGCATTAGGATTGAACAAGAAGCGGCCCATGTTGATTATTCAAGGACCACCTGGAACTGGAAAGTCGGGTTTACTCAAGGAAATAATCTTACTTTCTGTCAGACGAGGTGAAAGGGTTCTTGTTACTGCCCCTACTAATGCAGCTGTGGATAACATGGTTGAGAAACTTTCCGATGTTGGGGTCGACATAGTAAGGGTTGGAAATCCAGCACGAATTTCATCAACAGTAGCTTCGAAATCTTTGGCTGAAATTGTCGACTTCAAGCTTGAAGATTTCCAGGAAGAGTTTGAAAGGAAGAAGTCAGATCTGCGAAAAGACTTGAGACATTGTTTGCGCGATGATTCTTTAGCAGCTGGAATACGCCAACTTCTAAAACAACTCGGAAAAGCATTGAAGAAAAAGGAGAAGGAGACTGTGAGGGATATATTAAAAAGTGCTCAAGTTGTGCTAACAACTAACACTGGAGCAGCCGATCCACTTATCAGACGACTGGATACCTTTGACCTTGTTGTTATTGATGAATCAGGTCAGGCCATTGAACCATCCTGCTGGATCCCAATGTTGCAGGGAAGGCGCACTATTCTTGCAGGTGATCAATGCCAGCTTGCTCCAGTGATTTTATCAAGAAAAGCCTCTGAAGGTGGTCTGGGAATATCTCTCCTAGAGAGGGCTGCAAAGTTGCATGAGGGGGTTCTTGCCACAAAGTTAACTACTCAATATCGCATGAATGATGCAATAGCAAGTTGGGCTTCAAAGGAGATGTACGAAGGAAGACTAACATCGTCTCAAACAGTCTCTTCTCATCTTCTAGTAGATTCTCCATATGTCATGGTATGGTTAATATTTCCATTTCTAATATACCCAAGCACTGTAGATATCTGAAATAGAAACTTCAGGATTTAGAATTACAAACCAAGGGTATAATGTCCACTTGTTATCACTGCATGTCTTTGTACTGTACTATAATAAATGCACTTCATTAGTACTTCCTGTTTGTTTTGCAGCCCACATGGATAACACAATGTCCATTGCTATTACTTGATACAAGAATGCCATATGGAAGTTTGTCAGTAGGTTGTGAGGAGCATTTGGACCCAGCTGGCACGGGTTCTTATCACAATGAAGGGGAGGCTGATATTATTGTGCAACACGTCTATTCTTTGCTTTATGCTGGTATGTATTGTTGTAATTACACCAACACCCGTGCTAATAATTTTATGTGGGTGATGAACACCTGTTTTCATCTTTCTACAAGATATAATAGTATTAAAAGTTTGTCAGTTTATAGGCTATCAATACAAGAGTTTTCTCGAATCTGTACCCAGATCTTGGTTTAATTAATGCAGGTGTTAGCCCGTCTGCCATTGCTGTGCAATCTCCTTATGTTGCTCAAGTACAGTTATTGAGGGACAGGCTTGATGAGATTCCAGTGGCCAGAGGGATAGAGGTATCCACTATTGATAGCTTTCAAGGTCGGGAAGCTGATGCAGTAATTATATCAATGGTATGCTCTCAAACAGCAAATTTAGCCATGGTCATCAATTGAGAATAAAACAATGCCCTAATGTATATTATAACTGTTTGATGAAAAATTTGTACTAGAAGTTATTCTCTTACAGTCTTACATAGAAGTTTGATATTTAGTGAAACTCACTTCAATGTTTGGTCTATATTATGCATATGGCTGTTGCGCCATTTTCATGTTCAAGATATGAAGTCTGGTTTTAAGATGATCACGCATTTAATTACTCTTTGTATTTAACATTTTTCATTATTTAAATGCACAGGAGGATATAAAATTATCTTGTTGCTTACAAATTAATATGACACATTCGTTTTAGGTTCGATCGAACACAATGGGAGCTGTAGGATTTCTGGGGGATAGTCGGCGAATGAACGTTGCCATAACAAGAGCTCGCAAGCATGTAGCTGTGGTATGTGACAGCTCAACAATATGTCACAACACCTTTTTGGCTAGGTTGCTTCGCCATATAAGATATTTTGGAAGAGTGAAGCATGCTGAGCCTGGTAGTTTTGGTGGATCTGGGTTAGGCATGAACCCTATGTTGCCTTCTATTAGTTGAGACTACAGGAGCTCACCAATACTCCAAGCTCAAGTTTGTGTCTGTAGTTTAGTTGTACATTGATTTCCCGGAAAGAGACTCGGGAGTTATATTGTTTGGCCGTTGTTGGAATGTACAGAAAATTGTTGGATATCTCAAGTTTACAAATGTAAATATGCAATACATACAAGTTCATTTTTTTGGGCCGTGCAACAACACAAATTTGTTCTTGGACTTCTCGCAAAAATGATCATATTAATGGAGTTTTTTGGCTGCTTATATTTAAGATAATTTTTCTTTGTCTTTTTGATGTGGTACTTGGGTTGAATCCTCAACACATTTGTCTATATATAATTATATACAATTTAAATAGCAGTTTTGATAAGTTGATATGCCGAGGTTGAAAATACTTTAGGAGTGGCTCATGAGACACTTGTTGGTTTTTTACTTTCAAATGTTGTTTAAATAGTTGACAATATGCTTGTAGCTTGGCTTGGCTCGGTTTTTGGGTGGTTACAGTATTGTGCATCATCATATATTCGAGTAGTTTTCAATACCAATTGATCGAAAAAAATAGAAAAGATGTCTAAGAATTTGAATTATGCAAGAAGAGTTGCAAGAAACATGAAGATTATGCATTTGATATTCTATTCTACAAAATAAGTGTAATAAAATTTGTTTCTCAAAATGAGTTATAATGATTCTAATTTGCGCACATCGCATAAAAGCAAAATTCATCACATTTTTAAAGTTGAAAAATAAGGGTTCGGTTACATGAGAGCATCTCTAGCCGCACCCAACTCATTCGCTAAATATGACATGACAAGCAAATATAGAGAACATAAGCTGCTGTCATAGTTTGATTTTGAATTGCTTTGTATTAATGTCAAAGGATTCAATGTGAATTGAAGAGCTGCATCTTTGTTTTTCTAGTTAGCTATGATTATTAATGTGATTGTGGATTGTATTTTGGATGAACATATCTGCTTCGACATTAATCAAGCAGTTTTATGCTGATGTGTACAAATTTCTTCAGCAATTTTATGCAGTTTTTTTTAATCTTCTGCAGCAGATTTTTGCAAATTTCTGCAGCAGAATTCTGCAGTTGTGTGTAGCAGTTATATGCAATATTTTTCAGCAGTTTTATGCAGTTTTTTTGCAGAATTCTGCATCAATTTTCTGCAGTTTTATGTAGGAATTTTCTGCAGTTTTCAGTAATAGTTTTCTGCAGTTTTGTGTTAACAGATTTTTTTCAATTATCTTCTTATCAGATCCGTCAAGCATGTGACTTGTGAGATGCACCAGAGTATTTAAATCAATGCTTTTCCATATATGCATTGTTGGACGGAGTTGCGATATTCACCAAAAATTGCATCCAATTTATCTGTATCAAAGAAAAATAAGACATCTCCAAATGATGAGTCATCTCCTACACCATCTAATGGAAGTCCAGCTAGTGTTAAATGTTAATTGTGAAACTGAAAGTGATGAAGCGATAAAAAGGCCTATTGAAAGAAAGGCAAAGCAAAGAAACTATTAAATTACTAAATGAAACGAAAGAAAACATGACAGTCACGGCAAAACAAAGAAGGGAGAAGTTTGATAAGATAGTTAAAATGGAAGAGGAAAGGCATGAAAGCAAAGCAAAGAGCGAGAAAGAACAATTATATGAAATCTCTATGGAGAACGACACAAGTAACATGAATCTTCAACTTACTGGTTATTATAATTCTCTAAAAGTAAATATCTTGAAAAAAATGATTTACTTCAATTATTATATTACTACCTTATAACCTTATATTTTGGCTAAAACAGTGTATTTTGCTTTTATTTAAGTTATCTATTATTATATACCTATATATAATTAAAATAAAGGAGTTAATGTGGTCATGTGATCGTCATGGTTGGTGTACTTACGTGAAATCAAAATACATCAAATTAAAACTCTATATCAAATAAACTCTATAGACTATAAAATCATTATAAATTTTATAATTTAAATTATAATTCATTTAATTTCATATATTCAATACAAATGAAAATAATAATAATAATAATAATAATATTATAATATTTTTATAAATATGTATATATTCTAAAGTAAATTATAAACAAACAATTATTATATAAATATTATTTTTATATAATATATAATAAAATAAAAAACATGTATAACTAAAATTATTTTATTTTATTAATATTTTTATAAATATGCAATATATATAAGAACAACCATACAAGTAATTAATAAATGTAATTAAGAATAAAATAATATTTTTATATTTAATGTTATAAAATGTAAATATTTTAAAAGAAGTATAATATATAAAATAAAATATATTAATTATAATAAATATATTTTAAATATTTAAAAAATGCTCCGTACATCTATAATAAATATATTTTAAATATTTAAAAAGTGCTCCGTACATCGCACGGGATTTGAACATGAGTCAATTCCATCCTCCTCAGCCGCGACGTGGATCCACTCAGAAAGCAAATTTAATCCAACTCAGCCAACACAAACCCCAACGCTTCCGTAACTCTCAGATATCGCTCGTCTTCTCTGCTACTTTCTTCCTCATTGCTGCTATGTAAATCTCTATACATGTCAGCTCTAACACGCGCCTATACTATACCCGTCAAGCGTCAAACATCTAATTAATTTGGGAGGAGTGGAGGAGGTTGGTCAGACTGTTTTTGACACCGCCCAAGCAGGTCAGGTTTATTATATACGAAGTAGCTATACGTGTTTGATAAAATGTTTGAGTGAACTGAATTTTCCTCACAATGATGTGTTTTAGTGCATAATCAGCAGCTTCTTTGCTAAGAAACTGGACAAACACCGAAGAAACTCAGCAAATTCCCTAAGTGAGACGGTGAGGTTTCTTGGCAAGGACTCTATGGTGATTGTGATTTACCGGCAAACTGTTGGAACAGTCACTGCATAACTCTATTTCTCTGTCGGAAGGTGGTTTTGCATCCTCTGTTGTATAGGTATTTGCTATATCTAAATTGTACACTATTTGCTGTATCTTTAACTTTTTTGTCACACTACTTGTTTAGAGCATCAATTATTTCGAACTTGCAATATTATAGGCAGAAGTGGCACTATGGTAATCTCTTTCCATTTTTTCCTTTCATTTTTAAAATCTTGTATGGGGAGTCTCTTGATTGTAATTTATAAGGCCCTCCTGGAACTGGTAAGACCACCAGTATATTGGCTCTTGCACATGAGCTCTTGGGACCAAATTGCAAGGAAGGGGTCTTGGAACTCAATGCATCAGATGACAGGTGTGCAGCAACTTTAATTGTTTTATTGTGTCTATTTAGTTCATTTTGTGTTGGATTTTGGGATTGCAAGTCTAAAATATCAAACATTAAATGGCTGGGTTCTTTTTCAGGGGAATTGATGTTATGAGGAACAAGATTAAGATGTTCGCTTAAAAGAAGGTCACTCTACCTCCTGGGCGCCACAAAATTATAATCTTGGACGATGACAGGTTAGTGATGCTTTTATTTTCATAGGCAACGTGCCTGTTTGGCTGGCTATAATTTTACTTATTAGTAGAAAAAAGTACCTTTAGGTACGTCTTGCTTATATGTTACTTCTGTGTGTAGCCAAACCGGCACAGAAGCTTCCTATTGATTCTGTAAGGACCTGTTACTCTTAAATCTATCAAAATTTTGCTTTTCATGTTTGTTGTTTTCGTACTGATTGATCTCTAAAAGTCCAATTTTCTACTCTTAACTGTGGGGTTTGGGTTTGGGATGCTATTTGCCTGGATAAATTACTGAATTTAGCATGACATCTGGAGCACAACAAGCCTTAAGGAGGACGATGGAGATATATTCAAACTCCACACGTTTTTCTCTTGCTTGCAACACATCCTCGAAGATCATTGAGCCTATTCAGAGTAGGTGTGCCCTTGTTAGATTTTTCAAGATTATCTGATCAAGAAATCCTCGGACGTCTCATGGTGGTGGTTGCAGCAGAAAGGTGCATATATCAGTATTAAGCTTATTTCATATTGCCTTTACTTCTTCTGTTGGTTGATTGCTTTCCTAAGATGTTAAGGATAACTATATAACACTTAATCTGTAAATAAGTAAGACTAATTTGTGCCTGTGCCATAGGTCCCCTATGTTCCAGAAGGCCTTGAAGCGATCATATTTACTGTTGATGGTGATATGAGACAGGTTGCAAGCCACATGTAGTGGATTTCAGTTCGTGAATCAAGAAAATGTTTTCAAGGTTACAGTTTATACAATTATGTCAAAATTAGACTGTTATCCTGACTTCTTATTTCAATTCTTATACTATTTGAGCTTGAATTTCAGGTATGTGACCAGCCTCATCCCTTACATGTAAAGAACATGATCCGCAATATCCTCGAGGGAAAATTCGATGATGCCTGTTCTGGTTTAAAGAGTCTCTACGATCTTGGCTATTCACCCACTGACATCATCATTACCCTTTTCCAAATCATAAAGAACTACGATATGGCAGAATACCTCAAATTGGAATTTATGAAGGTAATGTATGATATGCTGAGTTGCCAACTGTTGCTTGTATGAACTTCTCTCATACCACATATCATGTGTTATGGTTTGCAGGAAACTTGTTTTGCCCATATGAGAATCTGCGATGGAGTTGGTTCATATCTTCAACTCTGTGGTCTATTGGCTAAGTTTGCATTGGTCCGGGAGACGGCCAAAGCAGCATAGGCAGATCCTTCTAGTAAGAAGATGGATGTCGTTTTGGTTTTTCATAACTAACTTTTGTCAGATAATCTTTAACCGTTGTATGAATGTAGTGTATTACTTAAGTAGCTTGCGGATCTTGAGGATAGCAACTTGGTTGTTTTAAGTGTTTTTGTAAGTTGTCAAATTTCAGTCAAGTTTACAAAACAGTAAAGAACGTGATCTGCCTAAAAACTTGCATGGAAATTAGTATGCTTCCCCATGAGTATTTTACTGCTTGATTCATCAGCCAATATTTCAAAAAAATTCAAAAGATCACAACTCTCTCATTCATAATTATGGGGCAGCCCTGTACGCATCTCTGTACATTTTTATCACGAAGTATACGTGACCCTGAAGTTCTGAACCGTACCCTGTAATTCAAAGCTAAACAGAGTCGGGGGATACAACAGAAAGCTAAACACCATATCTTTGGGCATTAATAATAATTTATTATTATTTCTTTTCTATAAGCATTATAAAAATATTCCAAAAGCAACATCAGAAATAGCAAATTATTAATAATATTTGAACTTCATCAATATATTACCATGTATATAAATTAAGATTAGAGTCTTATTACCTTTTTAGACAAATTCTATGCCTGAATTTTTTACATTAATTGTTCTCAGGCCCTTGAGAATCTTCCTAGCGAGGAATATCATGTATCTAATGATACACACATCTCTTACTCTGCAAGCACTTATATTGAGGATCTGTCAGATGTGAATAGTGTCCTGGAATCTCAGGTAGTCTTTGCTCTTTTTCCAGTTTATACTAACAGGCAAGTATCTTTGCAACTAAGATTAACCAATGGTAATTTTTGCAGTGCAGATGTAGATAGTGTATAGTCAATTAGCCATATACATTTATGTTTTCCTAAACTTCTACAAAACCAATACGTGCGACCTAATATAAAGTATGTACTGTAGATTGCATGCCAGTCATCAATGAATTCATTTTGTCGTGCAAATTATATAATATATCTGGAAAAAAGCATCCACAAGCAAACTAAATCATCCTAGAGAGCCATCTCCTGAATCTTTAGTATAACATATTGTTCTTGTTCTGGCGAGTCATGTGCACTTAAGATTTTTCCTGAGAGAAAAACCGTGATAAATTTGTGTCGTTTTCTTAATCTGTTAGCTCTCTGTTTTTGGCTTGAGTTTATGTATGCTTTCAACTTTGCCATGGACAGTTGTTTTGTGTACTCCTCGAGTCTCCTGGTGAGCGTTGTTGTCCAACTGTTGAATACCTACTGCACCTTCCAATCTTGAAGATTAAAGATCCAAGTAATCCAAAGAAAGAATGTCAAATCCAAAGATCATATGAAGCTATTACTTCCGGAATGATAGTAGGTTATGAACATGACTTGTATAAGTCTCTTGCCATACAGTTAAACTATTTTTTCACTTTCAATGCATCCAATCAATGCTTCATAAAATATCTGGAAAGCCGTGTTATTTAGCAACTGCCAACAATCTCATCGTATTTTTCATGTTTGGTCATCTTAAATATTTAGTACCAAATACTTCAACAACTACTTTTGCAAATTATTTAAGACTCTCTATATGTGTATTTTCTGGACAGATGATAATCCACGGATCACGACGTCAATTTTTTGAATGAAATAATTATCATGAGCTGTAATTGCTTCTTCAATCCTTAGGAATAGTGAACGACACATCCGAAATTTTCTACGAAACATTGTCTCCGGATATGTAGGGGTATCAGAAATATAATCACAAAAAGTCAAGCATGACATTCTCTGTTGTGATTGATGACACGATGATTTAATATAGATCCACCATGATGTGAAACTGAACGTTCAATATGAAGTTTTTGATATTGTTGAACATCAGTAGTTGTTAAGTAAGATAAGTGTTGCAGAAGGGGGGTTGAATGCAACTTGATTAATTATAAATATTTCTTGCTAACAATAAACAAGAATTACAATTAACAAGTTTAAGATGCAAACAATAAAAAAGATAAAGAAGACAGTGTTTTTAAACTTCAAAAATAATTTTATTATTTTTGGTTTGCTACAATTGACTGGAAATGAATTTCAGCTTCAATAAAAATAATAACAATGAATTTGCTAATTTTTCTATGCTTGAGAGAAAATCTAGCTCAATTGCATAAGTAAAAGTGTTTGTGAGATATGTGTATTTATACTAAAACACATATCTCACTTAAATGTGCACTTTTCGTTGGTCCTAGAACAAAACTTGAAATAGAAATTGTGCGTTTCTCGTTCAACCTTGTCTTCATTCCATTTGTAGATAAAGAAGCTATGAGATATGCAGAAATATATGACTCATTGAGCATTCTTTAACTTTTGCTTGTCTTCTCCCAAGTTGTAGTAGTAGACTTGACAGACTAGATAGATATGTCCAAATCATTCCTTGTGTTTTCACTATCTTAGTCTGCTACTTGGAACAAACTGTCAGATTCACTAAAAGTATGCTGTCAACTTTTAGTTCCTCTATGGTGACAGTATCTTCGGCTCCGCATACTTTGCTGTCAAGTTTTGATAGTCTACTAAAACATACTGTCTCCAAAGCTGTTGTCAACCATCCTCGCCAATGTTACTGTCAGTAAAACTTGTTGTCTTCAAATCTTCATTCTCCGCCAAGTTTACTGTCGAGGGAATAGTTTTTGTCACCTGTTCCTTTGTACTGTCTTTTGAATATGTTGTCATATGCTTGAGTGTTGAATGTTACTGTCGTGGGTTTGAACCATGCTGTGCATGAACATTTTGTGAACTTCTACTTCATGGATCAAGTTATTACATTTGTACAAGACAGTAACTATTAAACTTACTGTCACCTACTTATGCTATGTTAAACATACTGTTTCAAGTGACTGTCTAAACATACTGTTAATATACATATGATAGTATATTTTACTTAGGTTATTATAAATTAAGAGTAAGTAACTTTAGTTGATTACACTGTTAACACCACAATCTCTAACAATAGCCATTGTTACCATTTCTTTTTCCTCATCTTCTTCCGCCCTTATCAATCGAAGAATATTTAACATAGTGATTTATAAAAATTATAATTTAAATATTAATCTTATCTTTAAAATTTTATAAGTTATAACATCTGTATATAGGATATGAAAATGTTGTTGTTGCAAATATAGCCGTTAAAAATATAACTCTTAAAATAGAGTCGTTACAAATATAGTCGTTAAAAATAACTACGTTGCAAATATAGCTGTTAAAACTATAGCCGTTAAAAATATAGTCATTGACAATGTAACAGTTGAAATATGAATAAAAATAATAAAATATTAATCTTGAATTATAGCTAACCATTATAGAGAATACTATTGAAACACAACATCTTTTTGGTTATGTATAATTTAGAAAATCATTATTATACATTATTATAACCAACCATTATAGCTAATATGGTTGGTGATGCTTTGAAGATAGAAATAAACACAAAATTATATATATATATATATATATATATATATATATATATAATGAATATTTAATTTAGAAAAAAATAAAAAATAAATAAATAGAAATCATATTATCAAATGCGTATCCAGTTTTAAAAATCACTAGGCAACATCGACGTGCTATGCACGGCCTAATCGCCTAACTAAATTATTGATTTGATTAAATTCAGAATCTACATTTTCATATATATATATATATATATATGTGTGTGTGTGTGTATTAATTTTAATATTAAAAATATTTATTAAAAGTTTACTATAATTTAAACATTAAATATAATAAATTATAATATAAATAAAATATTTAATAATATAAAGTGAAATATATTTACATATATCTTAATTATATTTTCGTTAACGGTCACCCCTATTACAAATTTTAATTATAAAATATTTAAATAAAAACTTTTACAAATCATTTTGTTTAATTTATTTATCAATATTTATAATTTACAAAAAAAAATTAAAATATAAAATAAAATATACTAAATACACCTTAATTACGTTGACATTAGCCCTCAACCTCTTTATCGATATTTATAATGTATAAAAAAATTAAAAATATAAAATAAAATATTTTAAATACACCTTAATTACGTTAACATTAGCCGTCTACCCCTTTTACAAATTTCAATCATAAAATGAATTTTAAAAAAAAATATGAATCATTCATAAATATTAAAATTTGTAATAATTTCAAAAATAAAAATAAAAATTATAATCATTAAATAATTTTCTTAAAATATATCAACATTCTCATATTTTATTGAATTTGGTAACGATGTTGTTACCCATATAATGAACTATTATAGAAGGGGGGTTGAATATAATAGTATCAAACAATCGATTATGAACACAAGTATGTAAAAAAAAAAATACTATTTTGTATTAATTTTGATAAACTTAATACAAAATTCTCTCAAGAAAAATAAAGTTCTTAAGAGCTGCTAGGTTATGAGAAAGATTATAACTTGAACGATACATCAATGTAAACCTAATCATGTGTTTATATAGTACACTGCTACCTATCTAATTACAGCAAATATAATGATCATTAAATGCAGAAATATTATTTCCATCATTATCTTCCTAAAAGATAGCTTCCAGAAAGGCAATTGAGTTGTATTTGAACACTTCCTTCTTTATCTCCAATCACCTCCTGATTTGTCGATTTCCATCTGTCAAACTCTGATCAGCATAAACTCTGTCGGTTAGTAAACTCTGATTGAGTAAACTCTGGCGACATCTTCTAATCTCTGATGACATTAGCTAAACTCGGATCAACTTCAGTAAACTCTGGCTTTGTATTCTCTGATCTCATAAGTTTTTCATATCTAACAATATCCCCCAATTTATGCTTTATGCAGTAAAACATAAATTTGAACTTATGATGTCATCAACTTCTAAGACAAATGTATCAGAGTTTATTCAGACTACCTTCTCATATTCTTCTGTAAGAAAAATCTCCAATTAGAAATTCATCAAGCAGTTTCTTTTCAGCAGCTCTCAGTAGTTCTTTCAACTTACTCTTTAACTCCTTCATTTTCTCAGAAGAATCATCGATTTGAAATAATGCAGCCCTCAGATAGTAGATATATGCCATCTCCATTCTTTCATCCAATGGTATGCAACAGACTCTTTGACCATTAGGATTTAACATTAGTGTTGAAATATTTAACACCATATTGACCTTTGCATCCCATTTGATCATTTGCCTTTCATTATTATCTTCAAGCACATATTTAGGTCTGTACTCCTCAGAGTCTAACATCATCAGTCTATCATTTTTCTTCTTTCCATCAATTACTCATTCTAAAGTCTTCACTCACTTAGTTGTGATCTCATTTTCATCATTTAACAGATAAAGAACATATTCAAGTTCTTTTGATAATTTATGAGTCAAATCTTCTTCAGCTAATTTCATTACTCTTCCATCTTTTTTAAAGTACAACAGCTTTTCTTTTAGAACATCACCATCTAAAATATCTTTTACTAGATGAACATCAATTAGCTTATCCAAATGATTCTGTGATAGCTCTTCTTCAGGTTTATTCTTCAAAGAATAAGGATCTCTGAAAGTATTTGTTTCTCCTCTGTAGACTTTGGCTTTTGAATCAACAATACCTCCCTTGTTCTTACCAAGTCTGGCATTTAGAGTCAGAGTTTCAGATTTTGTCCACAAGAGATCAAAATTCTTCTTTCCACACAAGGACTGTTGTTTTTCTTCTTCATCTTCAAAACTTGTTCCCCCTAGAAGAAATGTGGTTCCAAGCATGGTGAGTTGAGTCTTTGATTTTGATGAAACTTTATGTTGAACTATTTGAGATGATTGAGATGATTGAGCATGTTTCTTCTTGATCAGAGTTTTCTTTGGAATAAGAACTTTCTTTTTCTTTGACTAGACTTGAGCATTGTCAGTACCAGTAATCATCTTCTTCATTTCTTCCTCTACAGCAACTGGATCCAATCCTGGATGTTCTTCTTCAAAGAGATTTTTTGTCAGTTCTACATCTTTCTTGTTCCTCTCTTCAATATTTTCAGGTTTTTCTTCCTTTGCAAGCCTCCTAGCTAATTCTTCATCCCTTTTAATTTGTTCAATTTCAGCTACAGGATCAAGTTCCATCAGAGTTTGCTGACTGTCTTGAACTTTTCCAGATCCCGAGGGAATCAGAGTTTGATCTGTTAGAGTTTGAGTTTGAATATTCTTTCCACCCTTATGACTCTCTTGGCTTTTATTAGCTAAGCCATCACCACCACCTTCAGGCTTGTCATCAGAGTTTAATATAGTGTCCACTTTACATTTATCCTTAGCTACTACTTTCTCCCCCTTTCTGACATCAGAAGAAATAGTCAGTATGTCTGCAATTGTATGCAACATAGTCTGCATAGAGGTCACATCAGTAGCAATTGTGTCAACTTTGGACTCCAAAGCATCTTGTTTAGTGGAAACTGCTTTAATCTTAGACTCAATGGCCTATTGAGAAATAGAAACACAACTCTGAATCGAAGCACTTGTCTTGCTAACAGTTTCTTTAAGATCACGAACTTCACTGTGAAGACCCTTAGTCAATACAGTGGTAGCCTTGAGAACAACCTTCATTTCATCAAAGTTTATCTCAGAGTCTGCTTTCTTGATCAGATCATGAACATGTCGCCAAGAAATATCTTCATGAGGAAACTTCCAAGACATATCCCAGATGGTTTGTCTTGTTGAGCTTAGAATATGTGACACCTTCCAAACCCAGGGTCCAGATTTGGGGATCACCAACCAATGCCTCAAAATATATGATTATGCAACTCTACATAAAACATTGTATGCAAGCATTATACCATACAGTTAAGTGCCAACTTGTGTCAATTTAGCAAGTTAATCACATATATTCAAGGCATAGGGCTCAAGGTTTATATTTAATTAAGTACAAGTAGATTAACAATCATGATATAGCTATCATGTAGACACAGAGCATGCTTCACTACAGTTGAGATCATAAAAGAAACTTCACAGATGGCATGCTGCAGCAATTAGTATGAACTCACACAGATAAGATCAAGTAGGCAACTATGACATTTAGACTAATTGTATGGTGGGTATATCAAATCGATAACAAGTACAACATGCTAAGTAGATTTTTTGTATCTCAGAATTAGCACAGTTTCAATTTTTTCTTTAAACTAGTAAAGCAACTTTAATAATCCAGACCAGACAAATAATCATGTAACAATTCAATATTAGAAACAATGCTTATGCACAATGATAGAAAATTATATATAAAATAGAATGACCAATCTAAAGACTCGTCAGTTTAACCAAACCAACCATTTAATCAAACAATTCAAAGAACCATGCCCTACAGACTCTTATAACCATACATATGCAGGCCAACAACAATCTCGGAATCAAGAAACGGTAAAGGAAGCCGAGATTACGGCCAAAACAAAATAAAATCCAGTCAAGTCAGATACAATCCGGCAACGCAAAAACATAACCAAAAATGAGTGAAACCGATTGGAAAAGCAAGCTACAGACCATACAAGCTTATATACACATGATATACATACAACCCAACCAGGATCATGCCGAAAAATTAAAGATTACGTCGGAGCTCTTATTTTTCCGGTGAGTTAAAAATGACACCAAATTCAAAACCAAGACTACCTATATGTTCTTGGACTCATATACAAGCTAATTATGTGATTTAAAACAAGAAACATGTTCGGGAACACATATTCCGCCCACTCGCACAAAACTCCGGCCAACTCGAATTATAACTCAAAAATTGAAACTAAAACTAGCAACATGCCCAGTACTTAATCAGGAAGCTAGTCATATCACCAATTAATACAAACAATTAACCGAAAGTATAAATAAAAAATTAAAGCAACCCAGTTAAGAATAATTATGAAATCAAGGAACTAATACACGAAATTGATAGCATCATCGGATAGTACTCGATACCAGCTTCATATTGACTACTCAAATGTAACGGTCGGTGATGCTTCAAACGGTCGTTACATTTGAGTAGTCAATACGAAGCTGGTATCGAGTACTATCCGATGATGCTATCAATTTCGTGTATCAGTTCCTTGATTTCATAATCACTATTCATATAATCTCATTTTACTAGTCAACAAACATACTAGTCTTATTGCATTATTACTGTCCTTAAATAATAATACTTGACTAGGGAATTTTAGGAATAAAATATTATTCATATAATCTCATTTTTAAGTCACATACTTAAAGATATATATTACGCATTAATATTCCAAGGACATTTATTTTTCTTTCAATTTATGACGCAGTAAATAAAGACATAATAAATATTAATTAAATAATCACATAACATAATTATTTTCAATAAAACATTAAAAGTATTGTCTCTAGGACACCAATACTAACAGAAGGTTCTTGTGGGCTTGACTCTGCCAGAGTTTGGCCTTCAGCATTATCAACAACAGGATCTGCTATCAGAGTTTGTGTGCCTGCATCCAAACTTTGATTGGATGGTTCTTGTGTGGCTGGGGCATTAATTGCTTCTTCAACCCTTTGAGCTGAAGGTTCTTGTGGTCTGTACCCCTGATTCAGATTGGCTTCATCTACTAGAAATGAGGCTATTGTTGAACTTTGATCAACAAGTTCTTATGTGTCTGGCCTGTCAGAGACTGCTACTTCACTTTGAGACGCAGGTTCTTATGTATCTAGGCCAAAGAAAACCTTCTTTTTCTTCCTTCTAGAGAAGAGCTTGGCAGTTCCAGAGACTGGAGATAGTTGAGATTTTTTAGCAGCTATTTCTTTCTTCACTTCCTCAGCTAACTCTCTCACCCGTTCATATGAGATTTCCTTGATTATAGGTTGATGAGACTTGATAGGAGAATTAGAAATTGTGACTAGAACAGGAGAAGATTCTGGATCAGCTTGAATATTAGGATTGTCATCATCATTTTTATCCCAGCATTTCTCATCAATAATATCATTGTCATCCCTTGTTCCCTTTTTATCTTTATTTGATACCTCATTCGAAGTACCCTTCAAGGTGATTACAAGACTGGTAAAAGGATTAACATAAAGAGATTTACCATCCATTTCAGTCAATTCATCATTTTATTCTTTATTGGCATTTTCATCATCACCATCTACCTCAATTCCACCGATGTTACTGTTTATTTGGTCAGGTAATGCAGAGTCACCAGACTTCATAACAGTATCAGAGTTTAGTATATAAGAGTTTAAGGCTTTAACTGGATTAGAGTTTAGTGGATCAGAGTCTAAGACCTTAACCAGTCTTCTCCTCTTCTTTGCAGGCTCTGAGACATGATTAACATGAAATGGCTTCATGTAATATGTAGGAGGAACATCGGAGGCTAGTTTAACAGATTTGTTCATTGGAAATACCAAACCTTCATCACTGTCATCAGAGTCTATATGTTCATCAATTAATTTTCTTTTTCTGGGAGGAGACTGTGAAACTGATTTGCCCTTTCTTTTGAGGCCTGAGCCCTGTGCCTGAGAGGTGTGTTTTGCAACTGAAGTCTTTTGGGAGACAACAGAGGTTGACAGAGTTTGTGTATCAGTGTTTGGAGGGTGACTTGGGTTAGAACCAGATTGGGCTAAACTCTGATTCTCAGTCTTAGAAAGAAACTCCCTCCCATACACAGTAGGCATTCTTTGATTCAGTAGAAGCCTGACCCATGTGGGATAAAATAACCTAGGCAACGTACCTTCATTTTCTTTCTTGACATCCTTCCTTGTCAAGTCAACCAAAAGCCTTTTATTCATTTTAAAACTAGGCAAACTCTTGTCATTGTCAAAACTAACATCAGGCAAAAAATGACTAAAAATCAACTGTAAAAATCTAGCATAATATATGGTATGTTCATCATCACTAATTTTATTAGCTAATCGCCTAAGTAATACACAAGGAAAATTAAAATGCAAATTATGGGTCAGAAAGGACCCAATTTGTTGAGAGAATTGAGGGATGGCATCAAAGTTTGTGCACTTGGCCGCAAAAACCCTGGTGACACAATCGAAGAAGAAACTACATTCTCTTCGCCGATTTGGCCTTGTTAGGATCCCCAGTTTTGATAGGTGTCCTCAATAGCCTATTTCTCTAAGGAATTCTCTGATGTGATCATCATTGACAATATCTTCATATTCTTCAACCTTAGGAAGATGAAGAGCCTGACGAACTACCTCAGAAGTTATAGAATAGCGGCCATTACATTTGAATGTAATGATGGGCTCCTCATCATCACCAGCATCATTGAATTTGGCAGTGGACCATATCTTAGTTAGTGTTTGAGCAGAAATCTCTTTGGATTCTTTAAGAGCATACACAATACTGCTGTTTGAGAGAAAGTCCTGGATGACATGAAAATCTCCAGGAGCATCTGCTTTATCAAGAAAAGCAGTATAGTTAGTGGTAGCAAATGTATAGTTCTTGAATAAAATACCCTTGGATGCCATTGAAAAATAGATTTGAAGATTTGAGAACTTAGGGTTTTGAGAATACGAGAGAGAGATAGATAGAATAAGATGTAGATGAAAATTCAAAGTAAGAATACGAATGAATTAACACTTCCCTCTCAATTAGTCTTTTAAACCTTAGTGGGACACGTGGCATAATCTGATAGGATGAGTAATGAGTAGCGCAATTCTCAAAAGACAGCACATATGTGTGTATCTGTGTATAAAACTGAAAAGTTTTTTCGTGACAGACATGCGCAGTTATATTTAATCCAATCAAAGATTAACAGATATGACGTCACAGAATTAAATATGATGTCATATGAAATAATCAATAATAATTGTTTATTTGTAAAACAAATAACAATAATTCAGAGTTTGACTTGTAGACTGTGATCAGAGATTAGACTCTCCATGAATCAGAGTTTGTTACATCCTCTGACAGAGTTTACCACATACTCTTATAGAGTTTACCATAAACACTGATAGCTTGAGATCATCAGAGATTAGTCGCTCCAGGGATTAGAGTTTACTGCATTATCTGACAGAGTTTACCACATACTCTGATAGAGTGTACCATAAATACTGATAATGTATGCTACTTTTTGTTTGGAGTTGAACCACTTGTCACCATTCCAAATTCAGAAAACAATTTTGTAAAAGTTATTTCACACAAAGGTTTTGTGAATATGTCTGCTAACTGTTGATCTGTTGGAACAAAATTCATTTCAATTGTCCCTTCCAAGACATGTTCCCTTATGAAATAGTATCTGATGCTGATATGTTTTATCAGAGAATGTTGAACTGGATTTCCTGTCATTGCAATAGCACTTTAATTATCATAATAAATAGGAATTTTTGTAAAGTTTAGACCATAGTCCAGTAGATGATGTCTCATCCATAAGATCTGAGCACAACAACTTTCTGTAGCTATATATTCTGCATCTACCGTAGATGTTGAGATTGACTTCTTCTTCTTGCTAAACCATGAGACAATCCTTCCACCTGGAAATTGACAACTTCCACTTATGCTTTTCATATCTAATTTACATCCTGCAAAATCAGCATCTAAATGGCCTATAAGTTTAAAGTCAGACTCTCTAGGATACCATAAACCAAGATTGATGGTTCCTTTGAGATATCTAAAAATTCTCTTAACAGCAATCAAATGTGGTGCCCTTGGATTTGCCTGAAATCTAGCACATAGACAAGTTGCAAACATGATATCTGGTTTACTAGCAGTCAAATAAAGAAGTGAACCAATCATAATTCTATATGTTGTTATCTCTACAGGCTCACCAGTATCTTGATCCAGCTTGATTGTAGTAGCCATATGAGCTGTAGCAGATGCAGAGTCTTACATTTAAAACTTTGTGAGTAGATTTCTTGTATATTTTGACTGACTTATGAAAATGCCTTCATCGGTCTGTTTTACTTGCAAGCCCAAGAAATAGCTCATTTCTCCCATCATACTCATTTGGTACCTGGACTGCATTAGCTTTGAAAATCTTTCACAGAGTTTCTCATTAGTAGATCCAAATATAATATCATCAACATATATTTGAACTAATAATAAGTCCTTGCCCTGAGTTCTATAAAACAAGGTTTTATCAATTGTACCTCTTGTGAAACCACTTTCAAGTAAGAATTGAGCCAGTGTTTCATACCATGATCTAGGAGCTTGCTTGAGTCCATATAAATCTTTATCCAACATGTAGACATGATTTGGATATTTGGGATTCACAAAGCCAGGAGGTTGTTCAACATATACCTCCTCCTCAAGCTCACCGTTTAGAAATGCACTTTTAACATCCATCTGGTATACTTTGAACTTCTTGTGTGCAGCATAAGCAAGAAAGATTCTAATTGCTTCAAGTCTAGTTACAGGTGCAAATGTTTCATCATAGTCAATACTTTCCTATTGAGAGTAGCATTTGGCAACTAGTCTTGTTTTGTTCCTTGTTATGATTCTATCAGAGTCTGTCTTGTTTCTGAACACCCATTTTGTGCCAATAATGGATCTGTTCTTTGGTCTTGGAACAAGAGTCCAAACCTCGTTTCTTTCAAACTCATTCAATTCTTCCTGCATTGTAGTAACCCAGTATGCATCCTTCTGAGCATCTTCAATTTTCTTTGGCTCTGTATGAGAAAGAAAACTATGATAGAGACATTCATTCTGAGTAGCTTTCCTTGTCTACACTCCACTTTTTAGATCACCAATTATCAAGTCAGGTGTATGATCTTTGGTCCATTTCTTTGGATGAGAAAGATTTCTTGAGCTAGATGCTCCCCTATGATCTGTGCCTTCATAGTATGATTCCTCAATGAATGATGATCCTTCCCCTGAAGTTATACTTACTTCAGAATTTGATTGATCAGAGTTTAACCTCTCAGAGTTTGTCTCTGTCATAGGTTGGTCAGACTCTGAGATTTCAATGATTGAGGTTGGTTCTACAATTTCAGTAGAAGATTGATGTTGGTCCCCCTCAACATGTGCAGAATCTTCAATTATTTTGTTATTTTCGTCAGAGTTTAGAGAGTCAGAGTTTAACTCATCAGAGTTTGTGTCTTGTTGACCTTTAAGCAGTTCATTTTCCAAACTTAGAGATTCATGAGCTTCTTCATCATGTAATCTTCTTATCTTTCCTTCATCAAAAGAGACATGTATAGATTCCATGACTACCTTGGTTATCAGATTAAACACTTTGAATGCCTTTGAAGAAGTTTTGGACGTTGTTGAATAACAAACAAAAATACATTCATCTGCTTTGAGTTCAAACTTTTTCAACTGCTCAGGATGTGTTTTAAGAATAAAACACTTGCTTCCAAATATATGAAATTATTTCACATTTGGCTTCCTTCCCTTCATCATTTCATATGGAGTCATTCCATGCGTATTTATCAAGGTATAATTCTGAGTGATGCATGCAGTATTCACAGCTTATGCCCAGAAGTAAGTAGGAAGCTTTGCTCTTTCCATCATTGTTCTAGTAGCTTCAATTAGGTTCTGTTTTTTCTCTCAACAACTCCATTTTGTTGAGGTGTACCAGGTACAGAGAATTGCTGTGTGATTCCTTTGGTCGAACAGTATTCCTCTATTGTAGAGTTCTTAAACTCTGTTCCATTGTCACTCCTTAGAATCTTTACCTTGAGTGGTGATCCATTTTCAATCATGGTAATGTGATCAAACATGACTTCAGCTGTTTCATCCTTATTATGTAAGAAATACACCCAAGTAAATCTTGTGTAGTCATCTACTATCACCAGAGTATATTTCTTATTTCCAATAGGCATAATGTTGACAGGACCAAACAGGTCAAGATGCAGTAGATGGAAGGGTTCTTCAATCAACATATATTTGAACTAATAATAAGTCCTTGCCCTGAGTTCTATAAAACAAGGTTTTATCAATTGTACCTCTTGTGAAACCACTTTCAAGTAAGAATTGAGCCAATGTTTCATACCATGCTCTAGGAGCTTGCTTGAGTCCATATAAATCTTTATCCAACATGTAGACATGATTTGGATATTTGGGATTCACAAAGCCAGGAGGTTGTTCAACATATACCTCCTCCTCAAGCTCACCGTTTAGAAATACACTTTTAACATCCATCTGGTATACTTTGAACTTCTTGTGTGCAGCATAAGCAAGAAAGATTCTAATTGCTTCAAGTCTAGCTACAGGTGCAAATATTTCATCATAGTCAATACTTTCCTATTGAGAGTAGCATTTGGCAACTAGTCTTGTTTTGTTCCTTGTTATGATTCTATCAGAGTCTGTCTTGTTTCTGAACACCCATTTTGTGCCAATAATGGATCTGTTCTTTGGTCTTGGAACAAGAGTCCAAACCTCGTTTCTTTCAAACTCATTCAATTCTTCCTGCATTGTAGTAACCCAGTATGCATCCTTCTGAGCATCTTCAATTTTCTTTGGCTCTGTATGAGAAAGAAAACTATGATAGAGACATTCATTCTGAGTAGCTTTCCTTGTCTACACTCCACTTTTTAGATCACCAATTATCAAGTCAGGTGTATGATCTTTGGTCCATTTCTTTGGATGAGGAAGATTTCTTGAGCTAGATGCTCCCCTATGATCTGTGCCTTCATAGTATGATTCCTCAGTGAATGATGATCCTTCCCCTGAAGTTGTGCTTACTTCAGAATTTGATTGATCAGAGTTTAACCTCTCAGAGTTTGTCTCTGTCAGAGGTTGGTCAGACTCTGAGATTTCAATGATTGAGGTTGGTTCTACAATTTCAGTAGAAGATTGATGTTGGTCCCCCTCAACATGTGCAGAATCTTCAATTATTTTGTTATTTTCGTCAGAGTTTAGAGAGTTAGAGTTTAACTCATCAGAGTTTGTGTCTTGTTGACCTTTAAGCAGTTCATTTTCAAAACTTAGAGATTCATGAGCTTCTTCATCATGTAATCTTCTTATCTTTCCTTCATCAAAAGAGACATGTATAGATTCCATGACTACCTTGGTTATCAGATTAAACACTTTGAATGCCTTTGAAGAAGTTTTGGACGTTGTTGAATAACAAACAAAAATACATTCATCTGCTTTGAGTTCAAACTTTTTCAACTGCTCAGGATGTGTTTTAAGAATAAAACACTTGCTTCCAAATATATGAAATTATTTCACATTTGGCTTCCTTCCCTTCATCATTTCATATGGAGTCATTCCATGCGTATTTATCAAGGTATAATTCTGAGTGATGCATGCAGTATTCACAGCTTATGCCCAGAAGTAAGTAGGAAGCTTTGCTCTTTCCATCATTGTTCTAGTAGCTTCAATTAGGTTCTGTTTTTTCTCTCAACAACTCCATTTTGTTGAGGTGTACCAGGTACAGAGAATTGCTGTGTGATTCCTTTGGTCGAACAGTATTCCTCTATTGTAGAGTTCTTAAACTCTGTTCCATTGTCACTCCTTAGAATCTTTACCTTGAGTGGTGATCCATTTTCAATCATGGTAATGTGATCAAACATGACTTCAGCTGTTTCATCCTTATTATGTAAGAAATACACCCAAGTAAATCTTGTGTAGTCATCTACTATCACCAGAGTATATTTCTTATTTCCAATAGGCATAATGTTGACAGGACCAAACAGGTCAAGATGCAGTAGATGGAAGGGTTCTTCAATAGAATTTTTAGTCTTGCTCTTGAAAGATGTTTTCTTTTGTTTTGCCTTCTGACAAGAATCACAGAGTCCATCAGGATGAAACTAAACTTTGGGAAGACCTCTTACTAGATCCTTCTTGACCAAGTCATTTATATTTTCAAAGTTCAAGTGACACAACTTTTTATGTCAATTCCAGCTTTTCAACGATGATGCCTTTTCAAGTAAGCAAGTTAAGGGACCATCAGAGTTTACCTCCAAGCTAGCTTCAAATAGATTGTTATGTCTGTGACCAATGAGAACCACTTTGCCAGCCTTTTTACTTTTGACTTCACAATGTGTTTCATGAAACTCCACAGAATAACCTTTGTCTTTCATTTGACTCACACTCAAGAGATTGTGTTTGAGTCCTTCAACTAGAGCTACATTTTCAATGATGATATTCTCAATCACAATATTGCCATATCCCAGTGTTCTTCTTATGTTGCCATCTCCATAAGATACTGTTGGGCCAACCTTCTCCTCAAACTCTAAAAACAAGTATTTATTTCCAGTCATGTGTGTAGAACATCCACTATCAATTACTAGGATATTTTTCCTGTTTCCCTACAATTATATATGCAATTTAATTAGCAGTTTTGAGGACCCAAACAAGTTTGGATCCTTTCTTTTTAAAATTATTAAATTTTGCAGCAGAAACAACTTTATCAGAGTTTAAGTTAACAGAGTTTGCATTTTCAGAGTTTGTCTTTCTTCTATTAGCTTTTACCACATACTTTTATTTAGCAGAATACTTAGAAGAAACTGGAGTTTTATTCAAATGAGGCAAAAGTTCATAATAATTGAAATACAGACTATGATATTCTTTGCATGTGTAAATAGAATACCATAAACTTTCATAGTGAAAAAAGGATTTTATGGCCTATATCTAGTCTGTTTCCTATCTCCTGATCTAGGTCTTTTAGGTTCCTTCTTTTTATTCTGCCTGCAGTCAATAGCAAGATGATTAGAATTTCCACATGTGAAACAAGTTTTTCTAGGAGCATCAGGGATATTCTTATAGTCATTCTCCTTGAAAATTCATACTTTGTCATTTCTATTTCTCTTGACCTTTTTAGGCTTATTCTTGTTGGTGACAAACTTCAATTTTTCCTTAAGTTGTCTTTGAGAGAGTAACCCAACATTGACTGGTTTATTCTCAGACACACAATTCTCTTTGCTTTTATTATTATTAGAGCATTTATCAGAAGTCTCCTTTTCATTACTAGCTCTAGCAAAATTTACAGGCTTACTCAACTTTTCTTTTATTCTTGTGTGTGTCTTATCATTCTTAGCATTTGAATCCTTATTAGATTAAACCTAGAGCAGATGTTCAATTCCTGTCAGAAAGAATTTCTTGGACATTCTTGCCAGAGTTTATCCAATTCCTGTCAGAAAGAATTTCTTGCCAGAGTTTGTCCAAACTCTGAGAGTCTCATGTTCTTTAGCTATCTCAGCTTTTAAATAAGCGACCTATATTTCTAGCTGAGTTTGCATGTGAATAGCATTCTCAGAGTCTTTCTTAGTGCTAAGCATGTGTACAAGTTTAGATTCAAGAAAATCATTCTTAGCAGATAGAGTTTGAATTTCAGATTTTAATCTTTCGTTTTTAAGAGACTGTGATTTAAAACTAACATGCAAGGTTCGAAGAAAAGACTTTAATTCATGAACATTTTCAGTATTTATATTGAAGATAGAGTCTGGTACCTTGTCAGAGTTTGAGATGGGAGCATCAGCGTTTGTCATGAGAGCATATTTTGTTTCCTCTTCAGAGTCTGAGGAATCCATCCAATATTTCTTGGAGGTTATGAGTGCTTTTCCAGATTCCTTGTTTCTGCACTCGGTAGCAAAGTGCCCCATCTTGTTACACTTGTAACACTTGACCTTCGATTTGTCAAGTGTTTTGGACTTCCCATCTCTGTCTTCTCTCTTTCTGAATCTGTCTTTATTCTCAGACTCTCCAAACTTCTTTTAGAAGTTTCCTTGCTTTATGAACTTTATGTACTTCATCTTCTTGAATCCTTTGACATTCATGGCAACCATCTCCATCCTGTCAGAGTCTGTGAATTCATCAGAGTTTGAATCAGAGTCTGCCTCAGACTTTGATTCACTGATTTTCTTTACCAACATAGTTTTTCCCTTTCCTTTGGATATACTAGCATACTGTTCTTTTACTTTAACATTCTTTATCTCTACGTTCAATGCAACTGACTTTGATTTGTTGCTCTTCCTATTTTTCCTTTGTTGTAACTTCAAGTCATGAGTTTTCATCTTTCCATAAACCTCATCTAAAGAAATGTCTTCCAGATCAGCCCTGTCTCTTATCAAGGATGTTTGTAAATCCCATTCTTCAGGAAGAACCCTTAGAAACTTGGTGTTTGAATCCTCATTATCACACACCTTATCAACCAAATCTAAGTCATTCAACAGAGTAAAAAATCTGTCATACATATCAGTGAGAGACTAATTTTGTTTAGCCTCAAAGTATTCATACTCTTGTATAAGAACAGATCTTCTGTTCTTCTTGATTTCCGTGGTTCCTTGACATTGAACCTCTAGTGCATCCCAGATTTCTTCATGTTATTCCCTAGAACAATTGTCAATATTTGTAGAAGGGGGGGTTGAATACAAATATTAAAACTCTTTGCTTGTTCTAATATTTGTTCTTGACGTTTGAGAATTAGAGAGAATATGTTCAAACAAATTTCGACTGAAAAATAAACTGAACAAATAGATTTAAAATTACTGATGGATTGGTTTTTCCATCAGTGTATATTTTTACTCAATGTTCCTAGGTTAAAAGAAACCTAGATGCACTTTTACAAGATTAGAAAAAAAATTAACTGTTCTTACAAATATGTTATCAAACTAGAACAGTTGATTAAGAAATATTGTCTAACTTGTCCATTTTCTAATAATGCTGCTACACTTGTTTATATACCACAAGTATGCTTTTACAATTCCTATTCTAAGATTGTTTCTACCTACCTTCCTTTTACCTTTTTCTATTTTAGAATAAAGGTTTGAAAGACAGCTTCTGATTGAGTCTTCACAACCATCATAGACTGTCTTCCATAGGTGTTCTTTTGTCTTTTTGGATCTCTAACAGATTGCCTTTTTGTCACAGTCAATTAATAATTTGCTGTTAAGCATATCAATTGACTCTTCCTTTATTTATCAACTGATAATGTTCTTCGATTGATCTTGATATCCATCGATTGATAAGTAAGTTGCCTTATCGATTGATAAATGATATCAATCGATATATCAATCGATATATCAATCGATGGGTCTTCACATCAGTTGATGGTCTTCAACTCTTGACTTGGTTTCTTCGATTGATCTCTCATCCATCGATGCTTCAATATCAATTGATCATCATTCACTTGTGTAATTTCTTGTCTTCACATAATTACAATTTGACAGTTTAATTTACACATCAATTGATGATCTATATCAATCGACTCTAACATCAATTGATGAATAAAATATTAATTGATTTACACCTTATCGATTGAAATAGACTAAATACACCTATGATACAATCCAAATTATCAGTTGATTCAGATAAACATTTCAACTGATAAATGGTTTCCTAATCAATTGATATTTATAACTTTCATATCAATTGATCAGTTACATCAAATAAAATTTATATGATTCTAAGATTAATGTTATCATAAAATTACATGTAGATTCCTAACAATCTCCCCCTATTTGTGTCTGTGATATGAACAGGCATAAATCTACTTGATGATAACAAAACCCTTAACTATAATCATTTAAATAGAATCAAGAAATTTTCATAGCACTTTTAGGAAATACCAGTTGATGATTATTCTTTGCAGACTGTTCCAGTGTCTTCAATTCTTCATGATCTTCATTCTTCAATTACTTCTTCTTCTTCTTCTTCTTTTCAGCATTTTCTTTTAATTGCCTCATAAAGGTGCTCCTCAATATTGCTTCATCTCTATCAGCTTCCCCAAGTTGCCTCATAAGATATTGGATTTTCTCATCTGTGATTTTGTCTAGATATTTGCAGATATCAAAGAATTTTGTATTGCCTTCCATATCTGTAAAAATCATGGCATACTTTAATTCCAACACCACCTTCTTGACTTGAGATTTCCATAGCTTCAAAGGAGAATCATGTTCAGTTTTAGCTTTTGCTCTCCCCAGCTTTGAGATTTCTTGTTAGATTTCCTGAGAAATAGTCACATTGAGTTTGTACCTTTTATTTAGAAGAGGTAGAATTGTCTTCAACACATTGTAGCCCTGCTTCATAATCACCTTCATTGAGTGAGTGAGTTTAGAACCATTTTCATACTCCGACCTCATGGATTCCTCTTGATTTGAAGTTGCAGGATGGGTTCTAACTCCAATTAATCTTTTCTCACTTACAACTGGAGTTCCTTTGAATTGGTATCCTTCAAATGTCACTTCCTCCTTGGTTTCTCCTTGAGTGACTTGAGTATTCTCCTGAACCACCATCTTTTGAGATGAATATGCCCTTTTCTGGGCCATTGCTATTTTTCTCCTTTTTCTCAATGGTTGCTCTGCCTGTAGCTCTTCCAAATGCCATTGCATTTCCATCTGTCTAGCAATCTCTTCATTCTCCTTTTCTCTCCTTGAGGCATCTGAGATTCCTGTGGTGATGGCTCCTTGAAGTAGCTTTTGGCCTACTGGTTCAGTTTTCTTCTTCTCTTCTTCAATCATTATTGTTTTCCCTTTCTTCTTTTCTTTAAGAGCTTCAACATCCAATTGATGAAAAGCTTCTGTATTTGAGTTACTTTCCTGAGTGGCCCCCTTTGCACTTTCATTTACTGCTCTGATTTGAGTAATAAATTCATCTAAATTTTCTGAATCTGCAGCCTTTGCAACCAACTCAGTGTTCCTTTTTAGGGTTTCAAGTCTTTGACTTTCCCTCTCAATCATTAGTTGAGTTTCCTTTTCTCTAGAATTTCTTCTAGCTTCTAAATCATCTTCAAATTTCTTAGCATCTCTCTTTTTGTGTTCCATGTCATCTTTGGTATATTTTGAAGATTGACCCTTATAGCTTCCACTGCCACTTGCACCACTTTTTGAGGTCCTGCTGTGACCACCCAAATTTACTCTAGGATTATCACTCCTAGCTCCTCCAACACCACCATCACCACCATCATCATCTTTATCATTATTCTTCTTCGTATTCTCCCCATTTTTGTTATCATCACAATTAGGAGGTGGTGGCATTCTGTCAAGAAACTTCTGAAGAATTTCAGCATGTAGAGTATGTCCTCTAATTATAGCTTTCATCTTAGTTTCTATGGACTCTACTCTCCTTTCCAAGGCTGAAAAATTCTTTGACTCCTTAATTTATCCTTAATTTGCACCAGAGTGTTCATTGGCAGTTTCTCATCCAATATTCTTTCCAATACATCCTTGTTTGTTGAGATTGAATCTTTGATGCTGTTCAATTCCCTTCTTATGCCAGTGACTGTCATTTTCTATAATTTTAACTGATCCTTCATGCAGGTGGCAATTCTTCTGTGAGTTAAGTCTTCAATGTTCACCTCCATCATTGCCCTTCTGTATTGTGATAGGATCTCTATTTCTGCATCTTCAAGAGAACCATCAATGGTACTCATCCATGGCTCCTCATCTGAATCACTTTCTAGATCACCAGGAGTCATATGACAGACATCTGTGACATTGACCAAACTTTCCTTCAAGTTTCTAGTTCTCTGTTCAGTATGATCAATGCCTAAGAGTTGTTCAGCATCTCTGTTGCTTGATGTGGCTAGTCCCTGGTACCTTGGATCAGGATGGACAAAGTTGCTTGGATCCAAGTCACCTGCATCAACTTCCATATCTTCAACAGCTACTTCCTTCAATAATTCAGCTTCTTTCTCTACACCACTTCCTCTTGCTTCATTTGCATTAGGGACTCCCCCTAACTCCTTTACTCCCTCCTCTTCAGACATCAATTCAATTTCCAACTACTGAGCATATTCAAGAATTTTTCTGTCACTCTCACTCATCTCTCTATTTTTCATCAGGATCTCATCCTGGAACCTCACCTCTCCCTCAATCATTATCTGTGCACCTTCTAAGGTGGGGACCTCAAGTGTTTCACTTTCATTCCTGGAAGAAATAGGAATGACCTCACTCACTCCCTCTCCTTTTGTCAAGCTGCAATCTTGCCTCTCACTCAACTCACTCAATCCTATAAGTGTTTGTGCAACATCAATTGATTGGGTATCAATTGATGTTAAGAAAATATCAATTGATGAGGTGTTTAGGATATCCATCGATTGATGCATACCCATCGATTGATCTTGAGTATCGATCGATGGCTTATAAGTCGATGGCTGAATATCAATTGATGTTGAGACATCAATTGATGGAGTAGAAACATTTGATGTAATTATTTGAGAAGTTACATTTGAGATGATTTGAGAAATGGAATCCTGAACTTCCTGGGAAGAAAATTCAGAATGGAGTTTTGGCTTCTCCTTAAGTAACAAAGAAGGAGAATCTGAAAATGCTTGATTGTCTATCAAAACATTTTCTGAAGAAATTTGATGTGGAGGAGAGAAAGGAATGGAAATAGATAAAGAATGGGACTGCAACTCCACATTTATTGGAGATGCATTAAACTGAATTTGAGAAGGCTCCACCACAGTTTCCTGTGATTTTGCAGTGTGTGAATCCCCTTGTGCAAATGTTACTTTCTTCTTTCTCCTTTCATAGTATTTGAGGGTTTTGGCTTGAGTGTCCCCATCTTTGTTCAGTGCCCCTGGCTGTGGGCTCTTTTCAATATTGACATCTTTTTGGGAAGATGCCAACAGAGATGTGTGGTATTATCCTTGTTAACATCCACAGTATTTTGGGAGACTGTGGAGTGGGTAGGTTTGGGTTGCACACCCTCTCTCTCCTTATCCTTCTTGGTTCTTTGACTTTCCCCAGTTCCCTCACCAGAACCTTCTCCATCTAATCTATCACCACCTGGAGTTTTTATTTTCTTTGGTTTTACAACAACAGATTTTTGGGAACCTGTTGAGGTTGGTTTCTTAGATTTGATTGAGGAAATAGGTAGTGTGGCTTGGGTAGGAGGGTTGAGGTTACTGCTAGCACCCTCCATTGCCACAGAAGGCAAATAAACTTGAGTTTCAGAAGAAGTAAGGGAATAAATAAATACCTGAACAAAAGATGGATAGAGCATCAAAAACTTCTTCATTGATGTATGTATCTAAACATTAATTTGATGATTCTTGTATGGTAGGAGCTGCAAAGACTACTTCAGCACATCTAGTTGAACGTTCTTGTGGGTCGTGCCTTGTATGCTTCAGCCCGAATGACTGAAGTTTCTTGTAGGATTGGTCCTTGGATGACTACTAGATCACTTCGAGAACTAGGTTCTTGTGTGTCTGGACCTAGAAGAGAGATTAGTGTAGTTGATTTTATAGTGAAAGATGTCTGACAACTTTTTATTTTTGTCTTTCTTGAAAAGACATGAAAATCTATTATATATTTATATAGACAAAGTTTCTCTATCAAATATTACAAAAGATAATGATTAAAATTAATTACAAGAAATTTTCTCCTATTATCTCCCGTGGATAGCTAAAAGTACTGATTTATTACAATCGACATATCAATCCTAAACTATGAGTCAATCATCTCTTGATTTTTAGGAATTACCATATCAAACTCTGATCAGCATAGACTCTGACCAAGCTATCTTCTAATGACATCATATTGATGCTATTGTCTAACTGATAAACTCTGATCTGTTATGCTCTGGCTTCATCATATCCTTAATTCTAACAATAGATATGGTTGGCTTTTTAAATTCTGGCTTGGATTCAGTGTTGACTTGGGGTTTATGGTAAATTTAAACCTTCGATATTTATTATTCTTTATATTTCTCCTTATCACACCATGAGTTATAACTTTATGGAAGTATTTGATCCTGACCAAGTCTTTGAAGACCCTTTTGTTTTGGACACAGCAGTCCAAAGTCTCCATCTCTCTGGTTATTTCAATGTCCTTCACAAAATGGTTAATAAACAGCATAATAAATCTAGCATAATATATATGATTTGATCTATTAGCCTTATTACCCAATTTTGCTGCAATTTCATTTAGTATGATGGAAGATAGATTGAAAAATTTATCAAACAAAATACTATATGCTACCTCCTGCATACTAGTTGTTATTGCATCAAAATTGCTAATTTTACCACTAAAGCATTTAATTATGACATCAAAGAAATAAGATCATTCTCTCCTAAGATGTTTTCTAACCACATGACCTAGTCCTATTTCTGGTTCAGCATAATTAACATATTTTAGCATTAACCTAATTTCTTTATCTGTTGGGCTTTTATCAGTATTATTAGCAGGTAATTCTAAGCATTCATTAATAACAACATTAGTAACAGTGTACTTATCTCCTTTACAAGTGAATATAATTGCAGAGTTGTCACTTGTGATTTCAGCACTTGCCCAAAATTCTTCCACCAAGTTGTAGACGATCTTTGGAGCATCTTTGAGTGCCTTCTTTACCTTGCAACTTTCCAGAAATTTCATCAGAGGATGGAACTCCTGGGGTGCCTCTTCCATTATTGTACATGCTACAAAATTTGTGAGTTCGTAGATGTAACCACTATGTGAAACTTTCTTTGATGAAGAGGCCATTGCTTTGACTTTTGGCTAGAAATCACTTTCTTGACAAGGATTAAGTATTTGAGAGAGATTGAAAATTGAGAGATTAGTGACTAAGTTCGCAGATTGAGAGAGAGAAAGAGAGAGACAGAGAGAAATTAGTAAACAAAATGCAGGTAAGAGTAAAGAAAAATTTTAATCTCATTATTTATATTTAGTAATTTCTCAATTGATTTCTTTCTCAAAATAGAACTTAATTGACCGTTAAAAAAAACGAATAAGTGAATTATTTATTTTGGCAATCGACTGTTATACATACAGGACTGTATGTATTTATCAATTGATAAGACAAGTAATCAACGGCTAGATTTTGTACAGGTCGATTGATGACATGGACCCTAAAACTTCCATGCCATCGATTTATAACTAATTTATCCATCGACCGTTAGTACTATCCATCGATAGACAAATACATAATCGATTGATGTAGTTATCAGTCAGCAGATCAATATATCCATTGATATGTAAAATGCTTATCAATTGATTAATGAAAAATCAACAGATTAGCATTATCAATGGCTACCAACTAGAACTAAAACAGCTAACTAACTTATCAGACATTTCAAATGTTAATTAAAATTAAGCATACCTAAATCACAGTCCAATCTATTAAATGTAGATTCATCTAATGGTTTGGTAAAAATGTCTGCAAGTTGTTTTTCACTAGGGACAAAATGTAATTCAACAGTACCATTCATTACATGTTCCTTAATGAAGTGATACTTTATGTCAATGTGCTTGGTTCTGGAATGTTGCACAGGATTTTCTGTTATTGCAATGGCACTTGTATTATCACAGAAAATAGGAATCTTGTTCAAGTTTAACCCATAGTCAAGTAGTTGATTCCTCATCCATAATATTTGAGCACAGCAACTTCCAGCTGCAATGTATTCAGCCTCTGCAGTAGATGTAGACACTGAATTCTGCTTCTTGCTAAACCATGAAACAAGCTTATTTCCTAGAAATTGACAGGAGCCTGTTGTACTTTTTCTGTCAATTCTGTAACCTGCATAGTCTGCATCTGAATAACCAATTAGATCAAATCCAGAATCTCTAGGATACCAAATTCTAAGATTTGGAGTTCCTTTGAGATATCTGAATATTCTTTTTATTGCAATCAAATGAGATTCTCTAAGATCAGCCTAAAACCTAGCACAAAGACATGTAGCAAACATTATGTCTGGCCTACTTGCAGTTAAGTAAAGTAATGAGCCAACCATGCCTCTATAACTTGAAATGTCCACTTTAGCTTCCTTAGTGTTCAATTCAAGTTTAGTTGCAGTGGTCATAAGAGTTTTTGCAGAAGAACATTCATTTAAATCAAATCTCTTTAACAAATCAGAAATATATTTGGTTTGATTTATGAAAATACCATTTTTGACTTGTTTGACTTGCAAACCAAGAAAATATATAAGTTCTCCCATCAAGCTCATTTCATATTTACTCTGCATCAACTTAGCAAACTTTTGACAAAGTTTTTCATTAGTTGAGCCAAAAATAATGTCATATACATAGATTTGAACAAGAATCATAGAGCCATTTATATTTCTATGAAAGAGAGTTTTATCAACAGTACCTCTTGTGAAGTGATTCTCAATCAAGAATTTAGACAAAGTGTCATACCAGGCTCTAGGTGCTTGTTTCAATCCATAAAGTGCCTTGAGAAGATAGTATACAAATCCAAGATGAACAGGATCAATAAAACCAGGAGGTTGTTCTACATATACTTCTTCTTCTAGTTCTCCATTGAGAAAAGCACTTTTCACATCCATCTGATACAGCTTGAAGTTAGCATGATCAGCATATGCTAGAAAGATTCTGATTGCTTCCAACCTTGCAACTGGTGCAAATGTTTCATCAAAATATATGTCTTCTTCTTGTGAATAGCCCTTTGCCACTAATCTTGCTTTATTTCTTGTCACTGTACCAGATTCATCCATTTTGTTTCTGAACACCTATTTTGTTCCAATGATAGACTTGTTCTTTGGTTTGGGCACCAGCTTCCATACCTTGTTTCTTTCAAACTGATTCAACTCTTCTTTCATAGTTATTGCCCAATCAGGATCATCCAATGCTTCTTCAATCCTTTTTTGTTCTTCTTGAGATAGGAAGCTACTATACAAGCATTCATTTTGAGTTGCTCTTCTAGTTTTGACACCATTATTTGCATCTCCAATAATTAATTCAAAGGGATGGCTTTTTGTCCATTTCCTTTGAGATGGTAAATTTGCCCTTGAAGATGATGCTGCATGATCATTGAAAGTGTTATGATCATTGTGATGTGATTGACTATTTGAGAACCCTCCCCCTGAGATGGACACTCTACTTGAAGATTGTTGAGCAGAGTTGTTATCCATCGAATGATTATCAATTGATGTATTATCAGTCGATTGATGATTGTCAACTGATAAGTTATCTGTTGATGCATTGACATCAATTGATGGGAGGATTCTGGGTACTTGAATTCTTGAGATTTCCACATCATCATCACTATCTTCAATATTGATTGTTGATTCATTTTCAAAATGCAACAGATCATGGAATCCTTCATCAACCAACCCTTGAATTTTCTTGTCATCAAAGACTACATGCATAGATTCCATAACAATGTGTAATCTAAGATTGTAGACTCTGTATGCTTTGGTTGTTATTCCATATCCAATAAATATAGCTTCATCAGCCTTGGCTTCAAATTTTCATAGATTTTCACCTTGATTTCTCAATACAAAGCATTTGCATCCAAAGACATGAAGAAAATTTACTGTTGGCTTCTTGTCCTTCTTCATCAACTGATATGGAGTTTTACCTTGAATTTGATTGACCATGGAGATATTCTGAATGTAGCAAACAGTATTAATTGCTTCTGCTCAGAAGTATGTAGGAAGTTTTGCTTCTTCTAACATAGTTCTAGCAGCTTCAATCAAGGTCCTATTTTTCCTTTCAACTACTCCATTTTGCTGTGGAGTTCTTGGTGCAGAGAAATGATGAGTGATACCTTTTTCTTCACAGAATTCTTTCATTGTTGTATTCTTGAATTCAGTACCATTATCACTTCTAAATTTCTTGACCTTCCATTCAGTTCCATTTTCAACATTCTTCACATGATTGATAATTAATTTACTTGCCTCATCCTTAGAATGCAAGAAGTATACCTAAGAGTATCTTGTGAAATCATCCACAATGACTAAGGCATATTTCTTTTTGGCAATTGACATGATGTTGACTGGACCAAATAAGTCCATGTGCAATAATTCCAGAGGCTTATCAATTGATGATTCAGACTTAGACTTGAATGATGTTTTTCTTTGTTTTCCCTTTTGACAGGCATCACATAGTCCATCCTTGGTGAATTCTATCTGTGGAATGCCTCTAACCATATTCTTTCTAACCAATTGATTCATGGCCTTGGAATTTAAATGGGCTAGCTTCTTGTGCCAAATCCAACTTTCATCTGTATTGGCTTTGCTAAGTAGACATGTCATAGAATTTGCCTTTACAGAGTGAAAATTAGCCACATAGACATTTCCTTTTCTTTCTCCAATTAAGAAAATTTCACTAGTTTCTTTGTTGGCTATAATGCATGATCCAGTTGTGAACCATACACCATTTCCATTATCACATAGTTGACTAATACTGAGCAGGTTGTGTTTCAATCCATCAACTAGTGCTACAGGTTCAATGATAATATTTTCTTTTACAATTGAGCCATATCCCAGAGTAAAACCTTTGTTGTTATCTCCAAAAGTAACTCATGGGCTAGCCTTTTCCACAAACTTTGTGAGCAGGGACAAATCTCCAGTCATGTGCCTAGAACATCCACTATCTAGATACCAGAGACTCTTCTTCCTGTTTCCCTGCACACAATAAAAACAATCAAGTTGCTTTTGGTACCCAAGCTGCCTTGGGTCCTCTTTTATTAGTTGCAGCCTTAGCCTTGGTTGTTAACTTTGGCTCCTTTTGTTTTGGTGGGTTTAACTCCACTTTAACTTTGGGAGTTGGCTTTTGAGGCTTAGACACCTTGGAACTCATTACAAAATTTCCATGCACTTCATTATCTATATTAGGCATGTTCCATGGCATACTAGGCATGTTCATATTTGCATATGCAAAGAAAGGATTATACATGTATGGAACTTGTGCATAAGGCATATGAACATTAGGTGCAACCAAATTAGAAGACGTGGCATTCATGAGCATAGGATTGGTAAGCATGGCATTTGAAGTCATGGCATGTGCATTTAAATCATTTGAAGACATATTCTTCTTTTCATTCTTGCATTGCATAGACAAATGATTTACACTACCACACTTAGCACATATCATTTTAGGTGCATACATATCAGGAGTGTAGTTGTTGTGCTTATTTATGCCTACTTTACCATTCCTATTCTTTTTCTTTTTCTCAGACTTAGGTTGAGTAATTTCCACAGGTGCTATCTTTTCTAATTTTTCTTTTAATTGTTTCTTGGATAAGCTACCTATGTTGATTTTCTCAGCCTCAGCCTCAACTTGATTTTTGGTTTCCTTAACAAACTTGATAGGAGTGCTAAATTTGTTCTTTTTATTAGTCATCGATGATTTACTTGTCGATGGATGCTTATCGATTGATTCAACATCAATCGATTGATAATCCTTATCGATCGATGAAGGATTAGCAGTCAATTGATCTTTATCCCTTGAAGTATCATCCAATGGCTTGCCAGTTGAACTGGGGGATTCTCCTAGAGTATCTAAACCCTGAACATCAATGATTTGTTTGGCAGTTTTAGCAGACCTATTCCATCTGTTAATGGTTTCTATTTCTTCATCTAATTGTTCTTTCAACAATTCTTCTTTTCTCAAACTGTTTACTAGTTCATCTTTAGCATCTTTACTTTCCTACTTAAATCTATCTAAACAAACAAGTTCATTTTCAAGAAAAATATTCCTCTCAGTTAAGACATCAATGGTGTTCTTTAACTTGAGATTTTCTTTGTTTAGAGATTTTAGAGTGACATGCAAATTGTACAATTCATTGGACATTTCATTAATAGTACTATTGCATTCATCAGCAGTAAGTTCAGAAAAGTTGGTAGCTAGTACCTGATTAGATGCTGAACTAGCTTCTTCATCTTCATGGTTGGCCATTAGAGCTAGATTGATATATTCTTCAGAATCACTATCCTCAGCAGCGCAGTCCTTCTCCTTAGTAACAAAAGCCTTTTCTTTATGTTTTAAAAGGTCAAAGTATTTCATTTTATAATCAGTACCCTCATATGACTTTGCCTTTTCTTGTTTTGGCTTCCTGCACTCATTTGAGAAATGATCAGCCAATCTACAGTTAAAACATCTGAATTTAGATCTATCAACCAAATTTTTATTTTGATTGTTGCTTCTAAACTGGGATCCAGTCCTTTGAGCATTTGGATTCTTCTTGAATTTTAGCTTTGAAAACTTCCTTGAAAAAAAATGCAAGGTGCTCATCAATCTCATCCAAATCATCCTGAGAGCATGTTTCATTTTCTTCACATTTGCTCCTTCCTTTTCTCTTGAATGATTCTTCAACAACATCACCAGCCATCATGACAAACTCTTCTACACAGCCAGTTTCTTTCTTCTCTTTCTTGTCTTCATTCCGTTTGACCATCAAAGCCACAGTTTTCTCCTTTCTTTGATTCTTCTCAATCTCTTCATCTTGTTGAATCTCCAGTTCATATGTCTTGAGAATACCATAAAGTTTCTCTAGAGTATAATCCTTGAAGTCCTGAGATTGTCTAATGGAAACAATCATTGGTTTCCATTCTTTTGGAAGAGAACTAAGAAATTTTAGATTTGTATCCTCAGCTGCATAAACCCTACCATATAGCTTCAGTCCATTTAACAACTTCTGAAATCTGCTATAAGTGTCATTGATAGATTCTTCACTCTTGAAATGAAATGATTCATATTTTTGAATCAAGAGTTACATCTTATTTTTCTTTACTTGCTCAGTTCCTTCACACAGATTTGAAGAGTGTCCCATACTTCTTTTGATGAAGTACAATTTATCACATTATCAAACATATCTTTATCTAGACCATTAAACAAAATGTTCATGGCCTTCTTGTCTTTAAGTACTTCTTTTTCATCCTCTTCTGTGAACTCAGAGATGAGTTTTGGAACATGTCTATCAACTGTAGGAGTTCCATCAGGGTTTACACCTGTAACTAGCTTCATGGGAATATGAGGACCTTTCTCTATGCAGTGAACATAGGAAGGGTCAAGAGAAAGAAGATGCAGATGCATTTTTACCTTTCATGGAAAATATTCATCTTTCTCTAAAACTGGAATCTTCACACCTGAATCTTTCTGGCCCATATTGACTGTTCTTGATCTTTAAACTTTTTGTATGTTGAAAGCCTGCTCTGATACCAATTGTTATTCCCTAGAACAATTGTCAATATTTGTAGAAGGGGGGATTGAATACAAATATGTTCTTGACGTTTGAGAATTAGAGAGAATATGTTCAAAAAAAATTCGACTGAAAAATAAACTGAACAAACAGATTTAAAATTACTGATGGATTGGTTTTTCCATCAGTGTATATTTTTGCTCAATGTTCCTAGGTTAAAAGAAACTTAGCTGCACTTTTACAAGATTAGAAAACAAATCAACTGTTCTTACAAATATGCTATCAAACTAGAACAGTTGATTAAGAAATATTGTCTAACTTGTCTATTTTCTAATAATGCTGCTATACTTGTTTATATACCACAAGTATGCTTTTACAATTCATATTCTAGGATTGTTTCTACCTACCTTCCTTTTACCTTTTTCTATTTTAGAATAAAGGTTTGAAAGACAGTTTCTGATTGAGTCTTCACAACCATCATAGACTGTCTTCCATAGGTGTTCTTTTGTCTTTTTGGATCTCTGACAGATTGCCTTTTTGTCACAGTCAATTGATAATTTGTTGTTAAGCATATCAATTGACTCTTCCTTTATTTATCAACTGATAATGTTCTTCGATTGATCTTGATATCCATTGATTGATAAGTAAGTTGCCTTATCGATTGATAAATGATATCAATCGATATATCAATTGATGGGTCTTCACATCAGTTGATGGTCTTCAACTCTTGACTTGGTTTCTTCGATTGATCTCTCATCCATCGATGCTTCAATATCAATTGATCATCTTTCACTTGTGTAATTTCATGTCTTCACATAATTACAATTTGACAGTTTAATTTACACATCAATTGATGATCTATATCAATCTACCCTAACATCAATTGATGAATAAAATATCAATTGATTTACACCTTATCGATTGAAATAGACTAAGTACACCTATGCTACAATCTAAATTATCAGTTGATTCAGATAAACATTTCAACTGATAAATGGTTTCCTGATCAATTGATATTTATAACTTTCATATTAATTGATCAGTTACATCAAATAAAATTTCTATGATTCTAAGATTAATGTTATCATAAAATTGCATGTAGATTCCTAACACTTTAGCAGTTTTACAAGCAATTACTCTGTCAGACATCATAGAGTCAAGACTGTTATGTAAGATATTTCTCACCTTTACATCCTTGAGAACTTTAATTTTCTCCTCGTTAGTCCACTCCTTTTTATCTTTCAGAGTGTAGTGTTTAGTAACATGTCTCCCTTCCACTATTGTTGATGAAACTAGCTTTGTTGGTAGATACTGACCTTCATTGATCCTGTCTAGATAATCAGGATCTGTAGCTTCCAAGAACATCAACATCTTTACCCTCTATGTAGGGTATTCAGCCTTTTTCAGAATTGGAATCCTTATGCTTTCATACTTATTTCCAGACATTGTTTATAAGATCTTTTAGGTTAAAGTGAACTGCCTATTTGATACCAATTGTTATCCAGATAATGAACTATTATAGAAGGGGGGTTGAATATAATAGTACCAAATAATCGATTATGAACACAAGTATGTAAAAGTAATACTGCTTTGTATTAATTTTAATAAACTTAATACAAAACTCTCTCAAGAAAAACAATGTTCTTAAGAAATGCTAGGTTATGAGAAAGATAATAACTTGAACGATGCATCAATGTAAACCTAATCATGTGTTTATATAGTACACAACTACCTATCTAATTACAACAAAGATAATGATCATTAAATGCAGAAATATTATTTTCATCATTATCTTCCTAAAAGATATCTTCTAGAAAGGCAATGGAGTTGTATTCGAACACTTCCTTCTTTATCTCCAATCACCTCCTGATTTGTCGATTTCCATCTGTCAAACTCTGATCAGCATAAACACTGTCGGTTAGTAAACTTTGATTGAGTAAACTCTGGCGAAATCTTCTAATCTCTGATGACATCAACTAAACTCTGATCAGTTTCAGTAAACTATAACTTAGTATTCTCTGATCTCATAAATTCTTCATATCTAACGGATGTAATAATTTATTTTAATAAAATTTTAATTTACTTCAATATAATATATTATTTCATGTGATATTCACAATTATACTGTATATTAAACAAATTAATTTTATTTTATAATTTCATGATAATTAATTTTTTCACTATTGAATTTAATATTTTAATTATATATATATTAATAGTATAATATAAATGTTCATACTTATTTTTTGAATACTGATTTGGAGTTATAGTTCTATTAATAAAATTTATATATTTAAAAATATGAAATAAAAGATATTAAGTATGTCTTAACTATGTTTTCTTTAGTAGTCACCCCTCTTACTTGATTGTAAAATAATATAATAAAAATTTATAAATCATTGGGTATAATTTGTTTATCAATAATTGTAACTAATAGAAGTATTTAAATATAAAAAATAAAATATACTAAATATACCTTAATTACCTTTACATTAGCTGTCAAACTCTTTTTACAAATTTCACTTATAGAATCATTTAATAAAAAATTTTTTTGAATAATTCATTTTAATTTATTTATTAATAAGTATAACTTATATATTTTTGCTTCATTTATCTTCTTTTCTGAGATTTAGAAGTTATAAAATAAAATGATTTTCTGTACATTTTTAAGCGACACTAAATATTTACACTCTAATTTTTTTTTCCAGATTTTATTAATTAAAAAGGCAAATTATTAAATATATATGAAATGAAACATGATATAAATTAACAAAACATGTATCAAAAATTATTTTTAAAAAAATGTGTTCAAAAAAAAGACTTACCATATCACATATAGGGGGCAATTAATCTAAAGGAAAAAAGCATACATATCATTTACAGGAAAAAATATATTGTTATTTTCATTTTTTTAATATAAAAATTTATCTATTTAAAAAGAAAGAATTTAAAAAATTGTGCATAAGTTCTCACAAGCACAATTACATAATATGATTAAATAGAATTTTAAAATTAAAATCAAATTATCAATTAAATATTAAAATTTTGTAATTCCCGATTGAAATTCTTTTTCAGTTTTAAACAAAACTCAAATGTTAAAAATTAAAAAGACCACTTAAAATTGTATAATTAATTTTATTAGTACTCTTAATAAGATATAAGGGTCATGAACTTGGAATTCTACTGCAAAAATAAAAGTGAGTTTTTTATAGTAATATAACAAAATTGGTTTAAGAAAATTGATATCAATTCTAGTTGATAATAATTACCGTGACGGGAATCGATCCTTGGACGAAGACCTGTGTAATATAATAATAAAGTACTGAAGTTACTCGGTTTTGGGCGGCACTAATTTTGGAGAATTGTATACCAAAATGTAGGGCTTGCATTGCAGCATGATTGAATTTCAGGCCGCACATAAGCGCTCCGTTACCCCGGCTATTATATATAAATAGATAAGAAAGAAATTGAAGATTCTATTCATAAATGTGTATATGGTATAATTTTTTTTTAAAGAAAAATAAACAAATGAACAGACTATTGTTAAATGTGTATTTAATTTAAACATGTGCATTTAACTCATATCACTCAAAATAAAAATGTGCATTTAGTGCAAAAATTTATTAAACAGTCCTATATTACGTGTATCATCATTCGTCAAATAGTAAATACGTATTCCGCTTAATATAATGAGCTCATTCTCTCTGCAATCTCATATTTCTTTCATAGTCGCTAAGATGTTGCATAGGCGATAAAGGCGGTAAAATAGGATAAGACGTATAATCCGTTTTTGTTTTTAGTAGATAGACAATGTCCATGAGCGTCTAGGCAGGTAAACTACGTCTAATTCATTTTATTAGGTTCAATTCTACCTTATTTTGTCCTAATCTAGCCTAATTTATTTTTGATCCAGTTCAACCTAATATATTATTCGATCCAAACCATATTTAAGTTATAAAAACAATATCTTGTATTATAAGTTATAAAAGCCAACGAACTAAATCCTAATGTACAATGAATGAGAAACTAAAAAAAGAAAAGACTAAGTATCTCTTACATTCATCGAGTATTCTTCTTCTTCTTTTCGAACATTTATGTATATACATATACATATATGTATGTGTGTACATTGTATACTTATATACATATCATATACTTATATATAACTTATATATAGTATGTTTTGCTCGATTCTGAAAGTGAAGAAGAAACACATGATGATGACATACAACTAAGTGATAAAGATGACAAAGATATCAATAATGATTACGGTGAAATACCAAGTTTAAATTAAAGTCGATCCGTAAATGAAGACATACCCTTTTTGATGATTTTATTATATACTTTACCTTGTAATAATTACTTAATTTGTATGTTTTAGAATTATTCTTTTTATTTTTTCTATAAAATTTATTTTTAAAATATAATCATAATATTTTCTTTTATTTTAATATATAAATGTGTATATATGTAAAATAAAATTAATAGATAATCCATATAAATTTAAATATTTATATATCAAAATTTTAAAATACATATATACATATACGAGATAAACGAGCAGCTCATTAAATAATTACCTAAGTGACGATGCAGTGTATATAAATTAATTATTTTTATAAAATTTAGGTATATGAAATACATATATACTATATTATTATAATCAAATTAGAGAACTTTTTTTAGAACACTTGGGTGAATCATAGTAAAGATCATGACCGTTCAATTTTAGAAGAACCATAGAAATCATTCTAACCATCCAATTTTAATAAAATCTAATTTTAGATAAGATATATATCATACCTACAATTTTATCCCTGATTGTTCTCTTTTTATATAACTTCTCACGGATAATATTATATTTTTATTTTAATAAAATATCTCACATTAATCTCCTACCTAAAATATATATCTATACAAAACACACAAATATTATCTCATTAAAATATAAATAAATTATATAAAAATATATACATATAATATGAAATAAAGTTTAAATTATTATTATACCAACAAAAATAAAATCAAATAATATAAAAAATATTAAAAAACTAAAAAAAATTATCTGTGCATCGCAAGGGGCATAAGTTAGCATCATTTGTAGCTGGAAAGTGAAAATCTTAATTTTCTCCCTTAATTTATTTATGAAAAATGAAAATTTTAATTTTTTTTCTTAATTTAATTAAAAATATTTTTAATATATATAGATAGATTCAATGACTATAAAAAATAAATTTTAATTAGTGATTGATAAGATTGAGTTGATATTATAAATACTCATTTATAAATACAAAAGATTATATACATGTAATTTAAATAAAGTTTAAATTATTATTATATAAATTAAAAGTAAATTAAAATCATATAAAAATATTGAAATAAAAATATTAAAAAAATTCATGCATGCATCGCATGAGATATAAGTTTTAAATTTGTAATTTCGATATACAAATTGAAAAAAAATTGGATATTTCATTTATCCAAAATACATTGAATTCATGAAAGAAAAGAGAAAAGCAGCGATAATAATAATAATAATATAATAGTAGTAATACGGAAGAAGAGAAAGCGAGTGTGGTGTTTGAAAAAGTCTGGATCGATCGATTTGCGATGGAGGAGGCGAAGTCTAAGGCGCCGCAGCAGCAGCAGCAGCATCTAATGGTGCAGCAGCAGCAACAGCAGCAACAGCAACAACAAATGTTATTGTTACAACAGCAAATTCAACAGCAGCAGAAGAAGCAACAACAAGCCATATCTCGTTTCCCTTCAAACATAGATGCTCATCTCAGATCTTCTTCTTCCTACCGTACTCCTCCTCCTCCTACTACTACTAATACTACCGCACAATCTCATATTCCAATTATTAACCCTAACCCTAACCCTAATTCCAGTCAACACCCCTCTACTCAGCAGCAGCAGATGAATCGAACACCTCCTCCTCCAGCCGCGGAGCTTCAAATGGCTTATCAGGATCTCTGGCGTGTCTGTCATCCTGATCACAAACGCCCTTTCTCTTCCCTCGAGGACGCTTGTCACAGGTCCTACCACTTCTCTCTCTCTCTCTCTCTCTCTACTTTCTTATTCAATTACTTTTTATCTTCCTAATCTGTAAACTATTTAATAAACACTCAACCCCAACAATCACCCTCCACAACCTATTATTGCTAGTTTGGAACTAACTTACTGTTATCAATCTATCTTCTTCTTTTTTTGTCTGCCACATACCACTTGTTCTTATTTTATTAGTTATATAACATGTCTAGTCTGTTATATTTTCCTCTCTGTGATCAAAACATTTGGAATTTTTTATATCTATTCTCTCGCATTGCCGTTACCATATTTGTGCAGATACAGTTAAGATGACTTGTAACATGATGATTGCACACTGTGAGAATTTCTTCAGTACCCCGATATATTTATAGTAGGTCTGAATGCATTCAGTGACTTGAGTTACGCACTCAACAGAAAAAGCTTGGACAAGTGGCAAAGCATTTATAAATGACCTTAAAGTCACTGGCATATATACTCATAATTGGAATCAAAATTATCTAAACAAGAGAGAGTATATACATACAAAGGGGATCTCTTTTTTGTTGACAGCATTCAAGGCATTTGTTTTTCATGCTCAATTTGTTCATTGATTTGAGTCATATGGAGTAGTATGTCAATCATTTTAGGTAGATTTTGTTGGAATCTCAGATTCATCTTGGTCAAAAATAGAATCTTCTTCGCGTGATCTTTTTACACGAGGGCCCAGCATATTTTATCCTGAACTTTTGTGGTATAGAAACTAAAATTTGGCTTTAGTATACTCGTAATCTGGCTTTAATTTGTCTGGTGACAATAGGAAACATGACTAGGGAGTTGAGTGCTGCTAAATAATCTAGTGTAGAAGAATTATATATGTATGTATTTCTTGTTATGTTACAGGATTACAAGGAATATAGAATATGCGAACCATTTTTCGTCATTGCATACAAAATGTTCTCCGACTTCCTTACTTTGTCGTAGACATGTCTTGCGCCATACAAAATCAATTTCAAAGGGTATTGTAGTCACTTTTGTATATTTTACCTTGAACAATCGTCGGAAGTACAACTTTAACCTTTTTGAATACAAATTTCCTTGCAGGCTGCTACCGTACCATGTGGTGGCGGACTATGAAGCAGAGGAAGATGACAGAATCCTTGATTCTGATACTACAGGCCAGATGCTGTCTCGCTCCCAGCAGTGGGACCACAATATTACTGCCAAAGTTTCAGAATTTGCTGCGACCTTTGAGAAACAGGTGTACGCCTTCAATATAATTTCTCGCAAACGTGCTCTTGGGGAATTTCGATCAGAGGAAAGATTGATGCTCGAGCAAATTCTTTTACAGGAAGAGAGACGATCCCTGGTCGAGCTGAGGGCAGAAATGGACCTGAAACAGAAAGCAGGTCGGGAGGCTCATGAGGCTAATTTAAGAATGGCAGCCATGGTTCATGCGGAACAAGCTCGTGCAGAGTCACAAGCTCATGCAGAAATGATGGCTCGAGGTCCAATAAGACCAAATGCACTTGGGTCCCAAGGGAGTAATATTCAAATCGGTCATAGCATGGCTGACCAAGAGCAAGAAGTCAACCCGGAAGAGATGATCAATGGATGGGGGAACAATGCTCAAAGAGATGAAAAAGAACCTTCGGAAGACTTTTTAAATGATGAAGAAACAGAAAATGGAGATGCTGGTATGGGAGAATTTGATTTGAACACCAGATGAGCAAGACAAACATATAACAACTGTCTTATCCATGGAACTGAGCTCTAGAGTAAAGGCGGAACCCAGCAAGTGGGCTGATCTATCAACATTTTACTAGATAATTGGTTAAACTTCTTGGGCTGTGTACTGGCTCTGCCTAGAAAACAGGGTTTGGTTCCTGAATCTTAATATGAACTTTAGTGTGTCTTCTGAAGTTAGTTAATCAGATTCTGAACATGTATTGAATTTGTAGTCTAAATTAAATAATTTTATTGAAAGCCTTTCATTTGCTAAATTACAAATGTTAACTTGTATTATAAACATGTACTTCAAATTCAAGTAGGGCCAAGTAAAAAATGTTGCACTTGTATAGAATTTGTCGTTCAAGGGGTGCTTTGGGTTGTGTTTTGTGAGAAACTCAGTGTACACACCACTAACGTTTTCATGGGGTAATTGCATGCTAGAACTTCTTGTAACAAAAAAGCTACCAGTGAGGTTGAATGCTGGCTTCCTGGACAATGCCCCCAACTAAAGCATCTGACAATGCGCAATGACGTTTAAGGGTCAAAATATGCTATTTGCCTTGTATATTAGATAAGGTAAACAGGCCTCAACAAATAAACTTATTTGTTTAGATTTGAAGATGGTTCATAATTTGTCAAATTTGTAAGGGATGTGATTCCTTATTTTAAATATTTATTTTATTTGATTTATATTAAAAAAGAAATAACATTCCGAACGAAAGTAGATATTTCACTTAAAAATATAATTAAAAAAAGAATTGAATTTATAATATTATATTTATTATTTGTATACACACATGTATATAAAATAATGGTCGGTGTAGTTTAATTTAAATTCGAATATTAATGTTACATGATTTTTTTAAAAAAGGTTTTCATGAGTTTTTCAATTTTCAAAAAAATTAAAAAAGAAAAGAAAAGAAATATATATATAGGCTTGTGTTCAAATACAAACCTTTTTATTCTACAAACTTTTCAAGATAATCAATTTTAAACTTGTTTCAAACATTAATTATATTTAATACAATACTTATATGGCCTGTTTGGAAACATGAATTTCATTTAAAATTCCGAATTTGATCAAATGGCATGTTTGGGTAAACATAATAATTTTTATTTGAATTCCAAGACATTCAAATATTTGTAAAAATATGAGAATTTGAAATATCAATTTAAATCCTATCATTAGAAATCCATCATTTGAAATGAAATTCAAATTCCCAAATACAATCATAGTGATTTCATATATTTTTTCATTAATTTAAACCATTTTCTTTGTCAAAAAAATGAAGAATCGTTTTATAGATATATAATATCCGATAATACTATACAAAGATAATAAAAACTCATCATCTAACCAAAATGTATGCTTAACCAATTCATGAGTCGAACGATCCATAAGAAAGATATTCCCCCAAAAGTTTAGATAATAAAAAACCTTTATATCCGACACAGGCTCGTTAAAACCCTATTTGAGTAAAATCCTATGGGAAAAACCTCAAACGGGAAAAAGAGTGTCCTAAAATGATCATAAAAACAATTTACATAGTGACTCCTAATACAAAAATTAGAAATTCTTGAAATTTTGTGAGTCTCCGATGCTAAAAAATTAGTCAAGTCGTCTTGTTGTTTCCGCCATTAAATTCAAGTTTCAGTCTTCATCCACCTTCTCTTTACCCTTTTTCCTATCCAAGTGAGTTTGAGAAGTCATCAAATCAACCACAAAACCTGAATCAAGGTAACATTACCAAAATATTAATATCTATTGTATTCAATATACTTAATAAATAGAATTTTATATATATCTAACCAAAGGGGTCCCCTTTGGTTAAACACGTAAAACTCCAAGTACTCATAAACAAATAAAAATGTACTTCCCTTTTATTGCTCCTTCCAACCATTCTATATTTCTTCTAACTTTTATCAATTGTCGATTTCTCATAACAGATAAAAAAAGTCATCTAAAATGACACAGATTCGTCAACTTACAACATATAATACACACCAATAAATGGTCCAAAAAAACAATATTTATAGCACACCCTTGATAAGCACAAATCTTTCATATAAAATGGCACAATCTACAATTTATGAAAATTTTAAGAACCTTAAAAATAATATAAAACGTAATCACTCAATTTTTATGGCATATTTGATTAAGGAAAAACATTACAAATCAACAAAATTATAGGAATCAACACAAATTATAGAAATCAACACAATTATTATTCAATAACGCTATTTACCCAACTTCCACTAATTAACAAAGATTAAAACTCATACTAAAACGCAAAATAAGAACTATAACTCATGAACATCGGAAACTAGAAAAGCAACACAGTGACCACCAGACTTCCATTTTTGGCGAGACAAAACTCCTTACGAAATAACCAAACTATACGATACATGCTAGATAATTGGTCATAAGAAATAAAACTTGACTAAAATGAAATACACGTCAATATGCAAAAAATATATAAAACATGCTAGAACAATAATACCCATCCAGAATCTTAGCCATGTGATTGATATCACACATGGTGCTTACACATTGCCTAGTTTTTAGAATGCTAATCAGACAGTGATTTACATCTTGAGTCCTGATAGCATTTTTGGTTGAAACCGGCGAAGCATCAAGCAAAACGAGAGCCCTCCTCGCCCTCGAGCTCCGAAGAGAAAGATCCGGCAAATACGGTTCTGAGACTATTAAATTCAGTAAATACGGTTCACATGTAAAAGTGCCTCATAAAAAAAATGTAGACAATGTTGAAGTTTCTTCAATGGCAAAAGAACAGGCTCTTGAACCAACTGTCAGATCACTAAAGAAATATAGCCTAGATAGAGTTGGCCTACCTCGTAATAGTAGTTCATTCAAAAACATTAATAGGGGCGACTCTAAGCCTGTGCATAAGCTTCATTCAGTTGCTTACTCCTTTGCTGATACTAAAGGAACAGAAGCTCCTACATTAGGTAACCGATTACCAACACCTAGAGGTAATACTTTTTTTAATTTGTGTACAGTTATGTCCTATCTGATTTTCATGGTGAAGTTAATAAATCCAGTCATCTCGCAGGTACCCTTTCAAAGTCTAAATCATTCAGTACTGCAAATACAATGCCAAAACTTAAGCTTGTGGATGAAGTTTCCCGAAAGCAGAAGTCAATGAAAAATCCTGCTTTGCCTCATATAAAGGAGGGGTCAAGCAAAGTGATGGGAAAGTCTGTGTCATCTAAATCATTAGATTCAGACCGTTCGAGATATGATGAATCTAAGCTAAAATGTTATCTCCAAAATTTTCTCCTGCTCAGGATTTAGTACGCTTTAAACATGCAAAAGAACAGAACTTTGCCAAGAGGAAAAGCTCTTTGGAATATGAGCGTTCCGTAGCTAGTTCAACCATAGCTTCTTCAATTTTTTTCTCGCAAAGAGTTGATCAAACACCAGTATCTCATAGTGAACGGGGTCCTTTCTGTATAACCAATAAGCATGAACCAAAGGCTGTGCTCGCTGATAGTAAATTAGAACCACCAACACCAGTCACCCATGCAGTTTGGGCTATGGAAGCGCCGCTTCTTCATGGTATAAAATTTTTCTTACTTCTCTTGCTCCGTATTTGTGTACACAGACACACATACACACACACACACACACATTTTTTGACAGTATGTTGCCTAGTCCATCTTATATTTGTTGTTTATTGGTTTCAGGTGATTGCGAAAAGAAATTGCCATGCCTTTCCAGCACAATTGGCAATTATGCTGAACAAAAGCCTATACATACTAGGATGAAGGATAGGTTATCATCAAGTTCTTGTACCACTTATCAGCCGATCACTAAAGTTGATGGTAGTCAAGATGGAAAACCTCGTGAGCAATAATCAATAAATTTAGCTGAGAAATTCGAGGGAAGTTCTATTGGTCGCCCCAGGCAGCATAGTACATCTGGAACAAAAAGTGACTCCTGTCTGAAATGTGGAGACCCGAAAGTGTAACAAATTGAGGCAGCTCAATCTAAGAAGATCGGAATTTGCAAAAATGATAGAGTTGTAGACGTGTCTACCTTACACAGTAAGTGTGAAGTATCCTCACACGATCAACTATCAATCTCAAGTAATTCAAGAAAATTAGTTGCTTCTGACAAGGTATTAATGGAGCGACTTGCAACTGTGTGGAACTTAAATGCCAACTCTACCAAGAAGCCAACTTTTACATCTGCCGAAGCAGTCAATTCTAGGGTAGTTGATAGTTTGCCCAATATTTCTGTTGATGGGATTCCTAACCTGATAGACTTTCCCAAACAAACTTTTGAAGTAACTTCTTCTCTCCTGATGAATACACCTTTTCCGGAGTATGAATATATTTGGCAGTATGTTCTTTCCCCTCTGGTCTGGCGGATTATTGGTCCAACGCATATTTGTTTAGTGATGTACTTATTCTTCTGTTTAATTTGATTGTGCATGCAGAGGTTGTTTTGAGGTGCAAAGAAGCGGAAAGTTGCCAGAAATTTATGATGGATTTCAAGCTCATTTGTCAACTTGTGCATCACGTAGAGTTATTGAAAAAATGAACAATTTTCCTCACAAAGTTCTTTTAAACGAAGTTCCACGGTTGAGTACTTGGCCAATTCAATTTGTGGAAAGCGGAGTTAAAGAGGATCACATAGGACTCTATTTCTTTGCTAGAGATTATGAGAGGTAATGTTTGTATCTATTTATCTCCTCAATCTTTCAGTTCTTTTCACTTAATATGCTTACAAACTCTGTTAATTGTTTCCTCTTTAAAGTGTATTGTGTTTATCGTAATGCTCCTTATGCACATCTATGTAACATGCTACAAGAATGTGGTAGAGAGGATGATGAAAAATGACCTAGCTCTCAAAGGAAACATAGACGATGCTGAAATTCTGATATTCCCGTCCAGTCAGCTTCCTGAGAAATCCCAGTGTATGAAAATACCGCCTTCCATTATCCTTCTTATTGCTGCTAAAAGTGCTGTTGCTTTTTTTAGTACTCCTAATAGTTTATATTTTAATAAAATGTAAATTTTAAGTAAATTATGTTATAATTAAATTTTGAATATATTATATAAAATTTTAGAATTATATTAAATAATACAATAAATTACATTTCATATATATTTAAATAATCATTATGCATCGTATAATAATTTTGAAAATATAAATATAATAAGTAACTGAGACTTCGAATCTCAGTAGAGCTATGATGTGTGATTTTATTGTTTTATTAACAAACTGTGGTAGGATTTTAATACAAAAGGTGATAAACACAATGTTAACTTGTAATTCTAACAGGATTAAAATGTAAATGTTAAAATAAATTTATTATATATTTGTTATAAGATATTATGTTGACCGCATACTGAAAACTGCACTATACGGTTGAAAGGGTGTTTCTGCTATTAATATACTGTAGAGTGTAGTATGATGTCCTTGCACTTGCTGTGAAGTCCAGGCACCTGGATTCAAATTGAATACCATACCCTCTTAACCACCATGTATGTAGACAACATATCTTTGCAACAAGTTAACTGATCAAATTGGAATAGTACTTCAGAATATTTCAGTTCCATTTTGCTGAGTGATTTGGGACAGGAAATTTAGCTGCATAGAAGGTTCAAGTCATGTTCTATGGATGCTAGGTAGCCGCTCAGCTACAAACCATTGGTATTGAGAACATACTTTTTTGTCTCACAAAGAGATGGGACATTGGCATGCTAATAAATGGTTTGGCCCATTTTATTGCAAGAAATATCAATGGATATTCAAATAGAAGACTTGCTCTCTTAGGCAAAATGTTTTTGTTATGAAATAATAACCATTTTGTGAAAAAATCACATGAGTAAACCTTTAACAATGGATAGTGAAATGTAAAGAGTCTGTTAAGCGCTAGCGTATGAATAGCTCTTAACATGACTTGTTCAAATAAATTTCTAGCGCTTAACATGACTTGTACAAATAAATTTTGAAGTACCAATAAAACTAAGTTTCAATCTGTGCTTTACACAAATATTCTTAATTCTCTTTGTAAAATTGGCAGGTTGGAATATGATGTTCTTTCTCTGGGGCGTCTTCAAAGGGAAGAGGGTTGATTGTCAGCAACAAGAGAATGGCTCTTGGATGAAATATTCTTGTCCTCGATATATACCTACAGCTATCATATCTTCGCCAGAGAATATACTTTCACTTTACCTATAGACAAAGAAGAACTTGTGTCCGACATGGATGTGGTGTCCGATGCTTTAGCAGATTTGCCTCGTTTGTTATCAGCTGGGACAAGTTGTGAAATTAATTCTTCGTCTGCCTTCACATACTCAAATTTAACTGTAGAGCAGCCAGAGTACAATTTGGAATGCAATTTTTTGCCTAGCATTTCAAAATGTTCGCCACAATTTTGGCCAGAAGGCAGATCGACTGTAGGCAAGACTGTAGGAATTGCTGGAAGTTTGTTTCCTGTAAACCCATTTGCTGTGAAGAACCTCTGTGTAGGTTACAGATCAATTTTGGGAAATGGGGAGGAGCACCATCAAGAAAGGGTCCCTAATCTCGAACTTGCTTTGGGTGCAGAAGTAATACCCTTGAAAGAAATTAGACAGGATCAGGCTCTTGTTAGGGCAGGGATAGAAGCAGAGGATGTACCTGCTGCGCTTTCTCTTTCCCTTTCCAGATGAGGATCACGTCACAACCTCTTTCAATAATGGAGCAGCAACTGTCCTTAGAGGAGCATGCTAATCTTTATTGAGGTAGACGCAGTATAGGTTTCTCTTTATGTATATAACCATATGGATGTGGTAGGTGTAGACAAGGATCATGGTTAATGGTCAGATACCCTTTCCTTGTGTTTATAGGCCACACATGATTATTGAATTTAGTGTCTTGCTGTTGTTTTTTGTTTTAAATTTAAAATTCGTGTGCTACACGTCATTAAATTGCTAGTGGATATGATAAACCGGCAATCTGTATTTAAAAGAAAATGAAAGTTGATGTTTCCACTGGCTTGATGGAATTTCGGACAAAGCCGCAAAAGTCTTGAGGTCTAGAAGTTAATGGGTTTTGCAGGATACAGTACTGTAAAACGAAAGCCTAATAGTAACGAGCAGGGATGTGAATTTAGACACCTTTGTCTGGCTTTAGTTAAAACGTGAATATTTGTGCTTCTTCACTTGTGACGAGATAGATGTAAGAAGATTTTACTCTACAATTGAAATTGCTTGTATGAAGTTCTGTCTTGTAAAGATTTCATTTGATTATAGTTTATATTATACAGCGGAATGCTAAAATAGCAAATATCATCATATTTCATATTTTACCGCAGGATGCCGACAGCAAATATTTCATATATTATATTTCATATAATATATCTGCAATACATATTTTTGTATAGCACACCATGCTATCACGCTGTAATGTTTTCTGATGCTAACGCAAATTATGACATCATGTATATCATATGAAAGCCAGAAATTCTTATCCCTTTCCAATATGATGAAAGCATTTTAAACATACCTCGCGGACTCTGTACAAAACAGTGAGCACACTTAGTCACACACAAACACACATATACGAAAGTGATTCTGCTGTTATTATTGTCTGTGAAAGTTCAAATTTATGAGCGTAAACGTCAAAAGAAGCCACCTAGAGCCATCATGTGTGAACTTTAATGTGCTTTACCTGTACATGTCAATCAATACATAATGCATTCACTTGTAATATTTCATTTTAGTGCTGATGCACGATAACAAGTTATTTTAACACGCTATCAACAAAGATAGACCCTATTTGGCAATTAGCGGTTAAGGAATAGTTGTTAGCGGATTAAATTAGTTGTTTTGACTAGCTGATTGAAGTAGCTATTTTAACTAGCGGATTGAATTAGTTGTTTCGTATGAAATTGTTTGGTAAATAGCTATTTGAGTAGTTTTTTTTATACTTTAACTAGACACATGTCAATCCTCTAATTGAAAAAACTCCTCAAAGTAGCTTTTTGAGTCCAAACCGCTATTTCAACTCGCTAATTATCAAACACCAATTATAGATGATTCACATGGTCAAACCTCTAATATGGCTCAAACCTCTAATATTTTCCCAAACCTCTAACTTCCAAACATGGCCATAATCTTCTGTTCTGCATACAAAACACTACCTCCTGTTCCAAAGTTACAATCTAAAAGGTAATCTATTTTGATACCAAGGATATACGTATTTAACGGTAAATCATGCCAAACACATGGATGAAGACACTCTGAATAATCTTCTTCTTGAAATTGACTTCACGTTGGCAAAGTGCTGCAGCATCAAGCATATACTGACCTACAAAAAATTATGAGCACTTAATTTTTGGAGAGCTCCCTCTTTCTTGTTCATAAATGTAATAGTCACTCTTGACCATGCCCAAGAAGCTTAACAAACTTGGCAGCTATGTGGCTTAACCAAACTCCAGTTGCAGACTAGGTTGTCCAAGCCAAAAGATTTCAGGCAGCTGAAACCTCCAGTACTAGCATCATTAGAAGAGGAACAAAAGCATGTAACAGATTTTAGGGCTAGACAATTAGATGCTAGATTATAAAAGGATGAAATTAACTTAGTTTATCATATTTTACAAAATTCAAATGAGACATTAGCTGTCCTAAAAGGTAACACTTAAATCTCAGCTGAGTTCCAGAAATGAGCAACCCAAAGCCTGATTGGATCAAGATTATGAGTGGCATAGCACCTCCAGTCAAAATCATACAATACACCAATTTGCTGCACTTGGAAGCAAAAACCTAAATCTGTGGTTTTTTAATGACCATCAATGCAGTTTGCAGCAACTCTCTAGCCTTCCTATCTGGCGTACATCCGGCTGACTCCATTTCTTTATATATCAAAGGTACCTGAGAGTAATCAAGAGTGTAAACCTGTTCACATAGACAACCCAGGAAGAGAACATGCCAATTACACTATCTCTGTGGCATGTCTATAATAGAATATTAACCTGGTTTAGTGTTCTATAATCAGTCTCTTTCAGATGCACAGAATAATGTATATATTATTTATTATTAATATATTATTAATACGTGGATTTATGAATTAACAGGGTTCAACACGGTGAATACTGTAATCTACCAGACATATTACTTAGAGTATCAGACTCAGAATTTTTCCCAAAGTTAATATTCCAGCTACAAGCTACAAGATATTGCATACCTTATCAAACTTTTTTGACCTCATAAATGCCTTCATAAGTGTAGTGAAGGTAACCACATCTGGACTAACACCCTTTAAAAGCAGGTAAAGTTAGTAGGAAGAAATTATATACACAGACAAAACACACATAACATACACCTAAATAAGGATTTCCTACACTTTCTTTTATATGGTGATAAACTGACAGCGCCTCCAAATGCCTTCGAGCAATAGCAAACGCATTGATCAAGACATTAAGCATGATAAGATTTGGTTCAATTCCTTCTGCTTCCATGAGCTTTAGAACCTTAACTGTCTCTTCACATAATCCCTGTGAAAGAAAGAACAAGATGAAGCATATTTAAATTTCAATACAAGAACTGAGTTCAAATACTTTAGAACTTATCACATTAATTTAAATGTAGAGAGTACTTGAATATAAATGCTCATACATGTATTCGTTATATAATACTCCCTTTTCAATATATTTGCTTTTTGGATAATTGTTTTTTATTCAAAATAATAGACTTTTTGGTTAGAGGAGATCATAAATGCTCACTTTCAAGTTTCAACTCTACCCTTAAAGTTACCAATTTTCTTGGCTGGTGTGCACTATTATAATAAAATATAGATTTTAGTATGGGTAGCACTGTAAATTAAGATAATGTTTACTATCTAAAAGTTGATGAGATATTGGTCTGTGCCCAAAACTCTAAGAGCAAGTCCAATGGTGGTGCTATTATACGTATAACTATTGTTATATTTTGAAGCCAAAAAGTGAGTTTTGATGTTAAAATAGAACTTCTGCTCCAATGGTTAGTTTAGAAATGACACCAAATAAATTATATTTAACTAACTATAGCATTTTGCTATTTTGCATCCAAGTATAGCATCCATTGGAGGTGAGTTATTTTTTGTGAGTGCTATATTATAGCAATAGCAACATCTATAGTTGGTGTTATATTTAGCACCAACTATAGCATTTTGCTATTTTGCATCCAAGTATAGCATCCCATTGGAGTGAACTATTTTTTATGGATGTTATATTATAACAATAGCACCCCTTTTAACACCACCATTGGACTTGCTCTAAGAAGGCTATTATATTGAAACAGAAGGAATATTTAGATACGAGCCTACTAATCAAGCCAACTAACGAACTTGTCACAAGCTTTCAGGCTGAGATTTGATGACCTCAGGCTCAGTCTTGTTCATCAACCAAGCCACAAAATTGTTCTCAAGCTAGGCTATATCATGAATGAGCCGGATTTTATTGAGCCAAACACCGTGGCAGTTGGCACTCACAAGCGGCTCCAAACTTATCTGTAAAATAAGAAATACTATACTGGATAGTTTTACCAATTGCTCAATTGGAGATCTATTATTAAAATAAAAATTGAAGCATCATCATGGCTTAACAGACACACACAAAGTTAACATACACAATAGAGGGGGGGGGTGAGGAATTTCTAGAGAAAAGGAACGATACTTACATACAAATTTTAGAAATGCAAGGGAACTCGGCAGTCAATAGGGGAAGAGTAAGAAATTATTACCTGTTGGGCATACGCATTTGCTAGCACACAAAACAGGTTAGCGGAAAGTTGAACACCTTCAGTCCTTAAAGCATTTATACACTCTTCTGCATCCTGAAATCTCCCATACTGCCCATAAATATCAACTAGAACTGAATATATAGCTTCACTTCTTTGATGTCCCCAACATTTCAGATTCTCAATTTTTTTCTTTATAACATCCCACTTACCCTGCTCACCCAAACGACTAATTATTGTGACGAAGATCTTTACATCAGGATATAACCCTTGCTGTTGCATTTTAGTAAACAACTCGAGGGCATTAGAAAGTTCTCCGTGCTTGCAATGCCACTGGATCAAAGAATTCCACGTCATAATGTCTGGTCTTATTCCTTCATGTTGCATTTTACTGAACACATCTAAAGCTTCTCCTAGTTCACCATATTTCCCTAATGTATCAATAATACTATTATATATGAGCTTATCCGGTGACAAGCCCATTTCCCTCATATCTCTCACAGTGCCCAAAGCTTTTTTCCACATACCATTGTCTCTGTAAAGGCCAATAACCTTGCTAAAAACAAATGAATTTAGGTGAAAGCCCTCGCGCTTCATCATAGCCATGACAGACCAGGTATCTTCCAACCGCCCTGAAGAAACATAATAATCAAGAAGGATCTCGTATGTTTCATTATTTTTTTCCACATTGAAATCATCCATTGCTAGTAGAAGTTGATATGCCAGTCCTAAGAGACCTTTTCTCAAGAAACTTCTGAGTAAGAAATTATACAGTTTACGTCTGGGCTTAAACCCATTTTGTTGCATTTGTTGGAAGATTGCCTCAGCTTCGCAGGTTCGGCCATGACTTGCAAGAGCTGTTACTAAGCAAGAATAGGTGATGAAATTTGGACGAAATCCCAGAGCTTCCATCTCAGAAAGCATATTCATGGCATCATGTACATCCCCTTCTCTACAGAAGGTACAAATGTAGTCATTGTAAAGTTGAAAAGACATTTCCATTGTATTCTGGTGACATTTAGTTGGGTACTCACTAGTAGAGTTGTGAATGGCATTATAACAGTCGTCGTCAACAATGTCTATACTAAGATCTTCAGCAGTTTTTAGAATAACGGAACAGCAAGATATATTTGGTTTGTTGCAAGTTAGGTGGGCATAGTAGGGTCGAAGAGAAGCAGCAGTAGAAGAAGAAATAGGACGCAGATGCAAGCCTAAAGACAACCTCAGAGTCATATTAGGTAGAGATAAATTAAAGAAGGCTGGTTTTTGGTGTAGCACCATAAAGGAAAGCAGGGAAACAAATTCAATCACAAGTAGCTGTAAAATAATACTATAATCATAGCAATCCTGGTGTGGGTGTGCGAGTCAAGTAATAAAAGAAACAATCCTGGACATGACGTCTAATAATATCTGATTCTAAATCTAATTAATCAACAAGCTCATACAAGACACCCATTGACTAATACACCACGCACAATAAACATAAAATGGGTGCATATCATTTGAAGCACGAGGTTGGTTGGTAAACAATATTACTCACCTGAACCCCCAAATTCAAGTTGAGTTTGCACTTTGCAGCAGCTGAATAGAATATAATAGTTCATCTGTCTATTTATCCAAACCCCCCTTTGAAATGAATAAAATGTGAAATAATGATTATAAAAAAAAATACCCATTTTTAAATTTAAATTGACAAAAATAACAATTTTCAGATGTAGGGATATTTTTTAGTATCTCATTTTGTATAATATACTGGCAAATGGGTATCTGAAAAAAAAATTGAAATACCCAACTCATGAATGCGTATTTTATATAAAATGAGATACCCAATTACTAGTTGGGTATCTCATCCGTTATAAATCACTCAACACTTTTAAAATTGTTATTTTCACAATAAAGTTTTAAAAAATGGATATTTTTAACCAAAGCTCAATGAATATTTGGTTTGGTCGTCCACATCCCGCCTAAAAAATTCAATAAAGATAAAAAAAATATAATCTTACATTATATTAAATAAAAATTATAGTATATAAATGTATAAATTTAAAAAAGTAAAACTAAAAGGGTATCAAAAATATAATAAAATAATAATAATATAATTAAACATGAAATTAAAGAAAAATAAATATATTACCAAGAAAACAAATATAGATTATAGAAATAGAATTAAACATTAAAAAATTGAAATGTAAATAATAAAAATATAATAATATAATTACACATGTTATTAAATAGGATTAAAAATATATTCAAAAAATAAAAATAAATTTAAATTTAAAGAAAAAAATAATAATTTATATTATAACGTGTAATAGTATATTTTTTGAGTTATAATGATTCGGTAATGGTGAGATTGAGCTTCCACGAGTTATAATGAAATAGAAAAAAAATGGCAGTACTATAAAAAAAAGAAAAAAAATTGTATTAGGAAAAAGTTTATACAATATTATTTTTATATAATATAAAATAAATATATATAATTAATTTTTTTATATTTATACTTTTATATTTTATAAATGTGCAATGTATATTAAATTAATTATATAAATAACTAATAAAATAATATATTAACACTTTATTTTTAAATATATATATATATATATAAAATTTTAATTTGGTGATGAAATTTAGTTATAGTTTTAGGAAAGATTGTTCCTAAAAATAATATAAATAATAAATCTCCTAATAAATTTATATATTGGTTAACATATTAACTCCAACAATACTTCTTATACGTGCTCTTAATTAATATTTTATTCATATTTAACTTCAATTATGTCAAAGAAGTGGAGAAATTGGAGAAAAAATAATATTTTATTAGTTAAAAATAAATTAAGAACGCCTAGTGATTTTATTTTAAAAATGGCTAAAAATCTATTGGGGCACTAATTTAAATAATACTCTTTATATTTCAGCGTGAAAACTCTTTTGTATGATTCTCGTTTTATCTAATGAAATTTGCTGTCTTTCAAAAAAAAACGGGGTTAGTTTATCTAACCATCTCTTCTTTAAAGAAAACAAGTACTTAGTTTTTCTAGTCATCTCTTCATCGCTTTCATCTGTTTCCAAATCATATGAATCAAAATCAAAATCCTCAACTACATCTTGAATGACATTTTTTCCTTCGCATGATTCGTTCAGACTAGCACAAGGTAGCTTAGCACGAGAACCACCCCCTCTTCTTGAACTCATATTTTCACCAGTTAACAAAGTTGTAGATTCGTAACTGTAATGGAAATCATGTTAAAAACAGATCCAATTGGGAATCTGATGTACACAAGGCATCAATAGTCTTTTTCCCCTAAATACAAGTCATCAATGGGTTTTTTTTCTGCTAAATATAAGTCATCAATATTTGATTATGTAAATGTAAAAAACATGTTGTAACCTGCATGCGTTCACTAAACCTGATGAATGAAAACAATAACAAAATAACACACTGAAATGCCAGTATTCAAATCTTAAACACCACAACAAATTATCAGATAAAATTTATCTACACATACATGTACACAAGCATTACTCTCGAGTCTCGATAGTAATCTATACCCATATACAACCCTCCACAAAAAAAAATAGTCAGATCATGAACTCTTCTAATCACACTTTACAAATGTAGTTACAAAAGCTAAACTACAGATGCATTTTCTTGGGGGGGAAATAATGTGGCCTGGATACACTTGACACCAAAAAAATATATAACATTCAAAGCCTAACAAATATTTACCTTTGATGATCAAAACCAAAAAAGTCCCAGATACAAGTGCAAATGTAGGTAACAGACAATACAAATATACAAAGGAAGTACAAACACATAAAATTATATATACTAAACAAATGGGAATTGAACAAGTACCTGACGATGATGATCACAAGTAGAAAAACAGGAAGAAATTTTACAACTTATTGTTTGTGTGTGTGTATATATACATGAAAAAGAGCAATGAAATATTTGCGTATTCAGTTTATTCTTTTCAGTATACTTTTTTGACAAGGAGGAAAATTTACACAAATACCGAAAAATAAACATTCAGTAAAAAAAATTCCTTAAACTAAATAGATGTCGGAAAATGAGAACACTTTCCTGAAAATATAATTAGTAAATCAAATACGTAATAACTTAAAAGTGAAGTTTTGTTCCCGTCATTTTCTCCATATTGGGTTGGGCAATGGGCAGCCACGAAAGTTTCCAAAGCTATTCTATTGTATTAGTCATAGCTTCATATAATCATATGCAAAGACATACATATCATCTGATTTGAAGAAATTAATTTATCTTTTCTCACAAAGCAAAGTAATAAACTATGCCTTATATTGGCTGCTATTCTTAGGCCATCAAATCTAAATTGCAGAATTATTTAAATAGAATGTTTGGAAGCTGAGGAGCACAAACAAATCTAGTCTGATAAAACAATGGCTTAAATCAACAGCTATCGCATTATGTCACAAGCTATTAGAGATTTGATCAGAATTCACATCTGTCATAACCGAGGTACCGCCAGTATGTAAAGAGAACGATTCAGCTAACCGCACGGCATCTTGAACCCTCAGACGGGTTCCCTGCTGCCCAACAACTACAGATGCGACCCTAGCTGCTAGAGTTCCCAAGCCTTTTACATCTGACAAACCACGCAATATACCATATAAAATACCTGAAGCATATGCATCCCCAGCACCACAAGTATCCACTGGCACGCACGGAGAATAAGGAGGGATGCATACAGCTTCCCCTTTTACACCAATGTAAGAACCTCTTGGTCCGTCTGTAACTGATACTAGTGGGATAAAGTGACTAAGGTATCTCGTTGAAGTAAGGGGGCTTTCTTCCGAGGAAAAATGAGACAGAGCTTTTGCTTCATCACTATTTGTGAAAACGATATCCGCATAATTTTCAATGATTTCCCTTCAAAAGAGAATATAAAATTTTAAGGGGCAACGTAACTTAAAGGTCCACTGTCTAAACATCTTTAAATTCCGTTGTGAGATTATCTACACTAGGTTTCTTCTCCAACCTAGAAAGGCGGTAATAGTTATGAGTGAGCAACTCACTACAGCATATGCTACATGAGAAGTGGTAGGTGGACAGGGATCATTTTCTGCAAGTTAGTTAGTTACTTGTACAAACTATATAAGTGCAGAGAATGTATAAAAATTCTAATTCTTGCTTGAAATGTTAGGTCTCATTTATGACTTACTTTAAATAATATCATTTGCATACCTCAAGGAAACCGTGGAGCACATACATATGAGATTCTTGATCTTAAGTAAAATTCTATCGATCAAAATATAATTTATCTTTTAAAAAAAAATATAAAATATATCCATACAAGTTCCAGATTTTTAATTAGTATAGAAAATTAGTTTTGTGAAAGCAAAAAATCTGGGTGCATACATACCCAAAATAATCAAGAAAGTAAAGCAGTGCTAATTGTCTTGGCTAGCTTAGTGTAGCCCGTGGGAGGGTCTAATGTACACCGGTCACTGATACTAATAAATTGTTTTTTAAACCAAAAACAATCAAAAAACCAGATGATACTACTAGAGGGGTCAACTTCGGTTAATGGGTCGGGTTTGCGGTACCTGTTCATATTTTTGGGTTAACCCAAACCCGATTGAACTCGAAACGGGTTGAAAACTTCAACCCAAACCCAACCGACCTGTTATGTACACGATCAACCAGAAAATGACTCATTTTGAACCGAAAATTATTAAAATTTAATTATTTTAATTATATAAAATAATGTATATATAAAATATATTATATATGATAGTAACCTTTTTTGATGATATATGAATTATAATTATTTATTATAATATGTTAATATATCACATATATCTATATAATTGTGTAGTGTAAATGTACATATTACATATAATGTATTATATATTTTAAAATTTCGAATCAGGTTTGGGTCTTTTAGGTCAACCCGAAACTGACCCGATTTATTCGGGTAAATTTTCACCCAACCTGAAACCGACCCAAAACTAAAACCCCCCAACCCAAATTCGTATTTTTTTGTGTCAGATTTCAGGTTGTGTCAAATTTTACCACCTCTAGATACTACGCCCATGACAAGCTAAAAACTCAAAAATAAGTTTCCAGTTTTCAATAGTTGATTAATACACTGAAAATAAAATAAGAACTTTACCAGAAATCATCGTAATGTCTTTCAATGCAGGAGACATCTGATGCCGTGACAGCAACAACCACACCACTTCTACGAGCAAGTTCACATGCTTTGGAAATTGTCTTGATCGTGTCCGGAAGTTCAAATAAATATCCTTCGACTACCAATATATTTGTTTTTGAAATTGTGCTAGCCAAACAAGGATCATAGTCAATCCTCGACGATGTGCCCTGACATCACAAAGTAGGAAAACCATTTTAAGGTTTCATCCCAAAAATTGAGAGAGAGAGAATTAAGAATTCAGGAACTAAAAAAAAAAAAAGAAATGAAAAATAGCATTACTTGGGGATTTAACGACTACTATATTTTGAGAGTTTAAGACATCCAGGAACGGGCCATTGCAAGTAAAAACAGCAGCTAGATGGAAACAGACCAAAGTCAAATGTTCTGATATGCTCAGTGTCCATGAGTGATGATTCCCAGAGATGCAAAGTAGTATTGAGAATTTTCATCGGCAGAAGATATCAATACCACGAGCGTAAATTGGATTTTTTAAACTTATTACTCATCCAGAGTATAGAGGCTGTGATCCTTCATTGCCTTCCACAATGAAGGCATCAATACTGCGAGCGTAAATTGGATTTTTGAAACTTACTACCATTTCAGTGACTACAATTTTCTGATAGCCTAACATTTACATAGTGAAGGGATAATATTATCTTATCCCTTAATATCCTGAAACACGAGATTCCATATATTTTTTTCTTTAAATTATTAGTTAAATCACTAATTAGACCACCAAAAATGGGTAAAACTGACAACAATATAAGACGTGCCTGGCACCACATATATTAGTAATGTACTTGCCAATAAATACCATAGTAGTTGTAGCTGCCCAGATATTTTGTATATATTTTTAACATACATATTATAATATAGTATATTTTTATATGAAATTGAGTATATACACTAAAAAAATTTAAAATTTATATGCTTTAAACTTTAATGTAGATGATCAGGCATATTCATTTATTATTTATATGAAATTATAGCATTTCAAATTTATATTCAAACTATCAAATATTTTTAATATCAAATATTATTTCAAACAATTTTTGTTATATGCTTGTTAGAATATATCCTTTTCGATAATCTTCGTCACTATATTTAATAATGTTACATGATGTATAACATTTTTTATTATATATAAATTGATCAATTATTTATCTGTCTGTGAAACATCCGTAATTTTTAAGGTATACAAATTTCGTATTAATAATTTTCTAAAAGAGTGGAGATTTAAATTTAGAATATTTCGATAAAATGGCTGAAGAGTTCAGTTTAATCTGGGATTTTGGAATAAATATTATCTTGATTAAAATTCTTTAGAATATTATATAGAATGTTTGAGAATTTTTGTTATATTTTTAGTGGATTATTTTTAACAGATAATGGCTGAAGACATCACTAAAATTATTATGGTTATCAAAATGAGATCATTATATTTTGGAGGATGGATTTTGTGAGATATATTTTGTGCTGGAAAAAAAATGGTTAAAAATATTATTTAATATTCATTTTTTTAGAAAATAGAGGAATTATTAAATATGGAGTAAATGAGATATATTGGATATCTAAAATAAAATAATGGTGGAATATTTTATTTAGAGTCCGTTAATATTTCTCCTTTGGATTACAAAGTGGGAAATTGATTAAATTAGTTTAGGGGTTATATATATTAAATGGACAACTAGTTAATTAAAAGCCCAAATGAGGAAATTATAAATAGGTGAAATGAGGTTATAAACACATTTTATGTCTCAAAAGTTCCTGAGAAGTCTTGAGTCCTCTATATTTTAGAAAGAAAGAAAAATATAAAAACTTTGGAAAATCATAACAATTGAAGGATGATCTTTGATCGTACATGTAATTTGGGATTTGGAATCTATAAATTTTTCTCTATGCTAGCATATAATTAATTTCAAGTTCCGCGGAGTTTGATTTTGGTGGAAATTCCGGAAATTTTGGTTCTGGTACTTGGATTTGATTTTTTTTAAAGGTAAGATGATGAACCTCATTTAAATCTCAAATATACCAATCTTTTTGTTAGTTTGTGTTTTAGTTAAATTCCTTGTGAACTTCTTTGGTGTTTTATGTAAAGATGATGTTATTATATGAAGAATGTTTTGGGTGAGGTGAAAATGGGTTGTGGAGGCGGTGGTGTGCAATCGAAGATGAAGGAGGAGCTCCACCACCACTGCGATAGTGACCGGTGGTGGTGGTCGTGTTTGCAGCAGAATACACGCATGCCTGTGTGTGTATACATGTGTATGTATGTGTGCAGGTGTGAGCAACAAGTGAAAGAGAAAGACAGAGCAGGATAGAGAAGAGGGAGAGATGGAGGTGCGAGGTTGGTGGTGATAGGTATACCGTGTATGTATAAATATTTGTTTTGGTGAATAAATTTGGTGAGATTAAAATTGGATGAGAGTATTGTATTAAAAATAATAGTAATAATAATAATTAGGGTTAAAAATGGAGTTTGGGAGTGAAAATGAACTTACATTTTTTATTTGAAGATGTTACGAGGGGATATATTTAGAGGCTCAATTTTGGATCAAAAATATTAAAAGTTAAGTATTTGGGTTTATTTGTGGATTAAAAAGTTTAATAATAATATTTGGTAAATATAAATGTAGTGAGATGAAATGTGGGCTGGATTATTTTTGGGGATTTATTTTGGAATATTAAATTATTGGAAAGAATATATATTTTGGTTATTAAATTTGAGAGAGAATATCGTAGATTAAAAGAGTTACGGAGACTTCAGTTGCATTATTTAGGTAGATGAGGTATTTTGGATAATAAATTGTGAGACTTATTCAAATTACTAAAAATTGGATTTAACTAGGACATTGGATGCTTTGGAATTTAAAATAGTTTTGATTATTATTTTGGTGGAATCTAGAATAAAGTGGATTCAATAATTGAGATTAAAATGGGTTTAATAAATTAGAGTAAAGTGGAGTGGAACATCTGGAAATGGTTAATTTTTAGAGAATGTTTTAAAAAGGAATATATATATATATATATATATATATATAATTGTGCATAGAATAAAATAGAATTTTATTATTTCAGATTTAAATTGAATTTATATAATTGGTATAGAGGTTATGAATTGAAATTTCTATTTAAGATATATTGAAATTTTAATATTTTGGATTTAAGTGGGTAACTTTGGATTTAAATTGGGGTTATGAATTGAAATTTCTATTTAAGATATATTGAAATTTTAATATTTTGGATTTAAGTGGGTAAATTTGGATTTAAATTGGAAATTTGCAGTGAAGGAGTATTTAGTGGTTGCAAAGGTTAAAAATATTTTAGGATGGATGAAATTATCTAAATTGGGGATTCGAGTGAGAAATTTATTTATTATGAGACCTGGACAAATAAACCATGAATGTATTATATTTGGAAGTTAGTAACTAAATTGATGGTTAGAATTATTTATAGATTTGACTTAAAATATTCAGTGCATACTTAAGTTGAATTGTATTGGGTTAAATAGGTATATATTACCTTTACTATTAAAAATAGAGTAAGTTGATTGAAAGTTTCATTTTGGTAATCATTATTTTATTTGAATAAATATGAGATGTTACTAAATAATTGATTATTATTTTGAAAAGGGATTACTGGAAATCCAAGACTAGATATTTGAGCTAGCACTGTTGTAAATATATTAGCGTGTGTTTGATGGATCTGAGGCAAGTTTCCTACCTTTACCTCTTTTACATAAATGTTTTAAACAATTGTTCCGATGTATTTGTTTTAAAATAGCTGCTTTATTTTATTTAATTCCCCTGCTTTTTATATTTATTCGGTGATTTAAATTTATATTCTGAACTGTGTTTTTGGACTTTAATTTGTAAATTGCTGTGCACTTTGAAGTGGTTGTTTGGTTGAAATGTTAAAAAAATGATTGTCAAATACCTGAGTTATTTATTTGTGATACTGTAGACTGGACCTATTGTTCAGACCAGTCTCTTACTTTAGAATATTAGAACTGAGTTTGTACTTCGAATCAGTTCAAATTTACTGATAATCAAGGATTGATGTATTGTTTATATCAATCCGAGGTGATTTAAAATTACTAGTAGGACCCATTGTTCAGGCTTACGCACATTATCGAAAGTACCAAAGAGCGGGTAACCGCATCATTGTATATGATGTAGCCAGGGGCGGGCTACCCAAATTTACTCTTGTTCTAATCTGGTCAACACGGATATCGAGAAATCGAGCCCTGTATACAGACAAAACGAAAGTGGAGTTAAAGGCACTAATATTGTCTGGGTTGAAAATGATAATCCTTCTGCTAGCATATTAGAATGTTGTTGATACTTGCGACATAGTAGTGATCGTGCTATGGAGTATCAATGGGGCAATACTTGAGACATAGCAGTTGATGGCGCTACGGGGTATTGTCAGAGGTAGACCAGATACTCTGAATGTTTTAAAATTTATTCGCCCTATATTTTATTTGACTTTTCTAGTTACATTCGACTAATGATTTTATTTGACTGCAAGTTGATTTCGTTGCTTTATTGTGATGTACCCTGCTATTCTGTTATATTTGTTTGGCCCTTCTGATATGGGACTTGCTGAGCATTGTTCGCTCACTCTTTTAAATGTTTTATTTTACAGTCAAGGGTGAGCCTATAGAGGGTAGCCGAGCATTCGTTAAGGGCAAGGAGAAAGTCCAGGAGTAGGCAAAGGCTCCTCTGGACGCTAGTAACTGTAGTCTTCCTTTGTGTTGTAATAACTCGTCAAGACTGGTGACTGTATTAGACTTATATTTATATAAATGTTGGCGTTGCTCTATATCGGAGATATGTTGACAGGATCCAGGTAGGACGCTTAGTACGGCTTGCGTTCCTCATTGGTGGTTTATTTGTATTATTGTTAGCCGTACACTGCTGTGAAATACTCGTTCACCGATATATGGTGATCAGTAGTTTACAGGGTTTTTATATGTGGGACGTGACAACCCAAATCTCATGATCTCCGGATTTGGAGGCGTCACAGTCTGAGCCTTTAATTTCTTAATAATGAATAAATATTATGTTATTCTTTTGTAGTTGTTATGTATAGAACCCTTAATCTCCTTTTTTAATAATAGATAGATATTATGTTATTTATTATACTTGCTAGGAATCAAACTTTGTTTCTTATAATTTTTTTAATTTGGGGCATCTATTAGTAGTTGATCTTTTTTTTTGGTATTCAATATCCATTTGGAAGGACTAAGATCCCACTTACGCTTATTATATACTCAATATAAACTGATTATTTTAAAGCATTTAACATTGTAAACATGAAGCTTAAAAGTAAATGCTCTCAAGGGCAAACCTATAACATCTTGAAAGCAATAATACCATTATTCTTACCTGATATGCAAGCATCGTCCGTTGAGCATCAGGAGTTGTAAGAACTATAACTGTCCCCGTTGTGCCATCTTTAACTGCTTCGGACAGAAAACTTACATTTGCCCGACGAAGTTTGGTTCTGGAAAAAAACAGTTGTAATTAGAAATTAAAGAACGCACACATTGGTGTACATATTTTTGAACTACATGTTAATAAATAAACAGTATATTTCAGATGAGATGATTCAGTAAAGCATACTATGTATGATACGATAAGAGATATGACAAGAGAGTCCAAATAAATACATAAATCATGAATTGTAGTGAATGATTGCATTAAATCTAAAAGGTAAGCATATAATGAGCTATCCAAGATGTCCTTGAAACCTGATTCACAGACATAACTCAAGCACGACTGTGTAGTGTGAACTGCGAACCAAGTTCCTTCCCTTAACTAAAAAGTAGATAACATGAAATAACGGAAAACACAAGATTTACTTGTAAAATCCACCAAGTGGATCGCTTCCAACACTGCCTGCCATGGCTACATTTAAGGGAGGTCCTCCAATTGGTTGACCACCAAGCCTTGCTAATGCGACTAGGCTGTTAGAAAGAGATCCACCAGCTGCGGCTTTATAGCTGCATCCATCCATTGCACGCAAAACTCTACCTCTCTCTTCATGATTGACGAGCTTTCGTGTACCCTTCTCAATACCCAGTCCCTCCAGGAATTCATCATCAACCATGCCAGAAAAGTCTACCTACAGGGTTGTAAAAAATAAAATTTGATGATAATCAAATGATGTATATAACCATATTGTTGATAAATTGGATACTGCTATAGGTTTGCCATAAAACAAATTAGCAATAGACTAGATAAAACAACCGAAGATGTTAATAATACTGTTGTCATGTCCCTTGTGATTTCAAGCTCGCATGAAGAAGAAACGGAAAAAATCTAAAGTTGTATATTGATCTAAAAACGTAATTTATTACAAAGAAAGAAGAATGAACCTCTACATACACCCTAACTCAATAGTCAAACCAGCTGAAAGATTAATCCAATAATTAAACCTTATTAAATTATAAATAACTTTATTCATATATAAAATCATAAAACTACTATTAACTATTCTTTTAATACTTTGTCCATTGTTCCACACTATTTTCCCTAAACTTTTGAGGGAAAATGGCATTAATATAAAGTGTAATTGCACTTTTAATAGGTGTGTATACTTTCTCCCTATACTTCCCCTTAGTTGTGGAATATACCATCAATACTCCTTTATTGTGCAATGCCATAAATAATATATTAGAAACAATTTAGCACGAAATTCTTAGACACTTTCAGACTCAATATCACATATGACCATTTTAACCCAAGCATGGAACTGTGTTTCCATATAAGATGGAAAAACAAAAATAATATGGAATTTGAACCTTGTTTCATAGTGATATTTGGGGACCATAATTTCTGGGTATTGAGAAGGGTACAAGAAAATTAAATCAGGACAGCCAAATTTAATTTAAACGAGGAAGCTTATGTGTATCAGAAAACATAAGTGCATAGTCATGGCTCATGAATATGGTATCCAACTGTATTCATTAGCATATCATGTATTAAAAAAAGTACATGAACCAAATATGACATGACACCTGCAAAATTAATTACAAAAGAGGAAAACTGGCTAAAAAAAGTGAAATAAAAAAGAAGGATTTCGCAATGTTCGTGAAGTTGCTCATGAATCGAGGGATGGGGGGTTAGGGTATATATGAACCTTTTTTTTTGCATCGCCTTTCACTCGTGCAGTTGGACTGACTAGTGACTTTGGACTTATGCTCCTACCCATGCTAATCCTTACCGAAAAGGAACCACCCCAGCCTCTTCAAGAAAGCTTTTGTTGACCAACAGAAAGTATGGGAGCTCAAGATGCAGTAAATTTTGCTTCCCGAGAAAACACCCCCCCACTCCCTTTATCAATTCTCCTACTTTTTGTTCGTAATGAAGGAGAGATAGAATAGTTGTTAGTAGTTGATTAGCTTGCATCATTTTGACCATCTATTGGTATAAAGCAAAAACCAACTGAGGGTCAAGATTTGAAAAAAATGAGAGGTCACATGCTGAGTGGATGTACTAGAATGTCTAAATTCACCAAAGGTGATCACTGATCAGTTTCAAGAAGAGAATTAGCAATTAAACTAGGAACCAAGATATCACATGATATGTCTTGAACATTTGCAACAAATCTTGGATGTGAGTGAGAAAGTTGACATTGCCTTGGCTTACCCTAATACAAACTATGATATCCAACAATCACAAAATCATTCTCCATTACATGACAATTCATCTTGCATTAGTCCCAAATTTGTTGCATCTAAAGCTATGTTTTGTGGTTTTTGTCTATATGACTCACTTACTGGCATCAATGGATTTCTATCTCGTGAAAAATAATATTGGTCTGTTTCTCAGTTTGTTCGAGCATATGATAAGCCTTATTAAGAATAGGCAAGGGATAACTTTAGCTTGATCATATATATGTTTTGTTTAAGCCAGAAATAATCTTCTTTATTTAATCAGAATCTAAAAGTTTTCTCATCAAATTACAATTCAACAAAGTACCACCGCAACCTGGAAATGGATCTAAAATCTGCGATCCTAATTTGTTTGTTTAATTTTACATAATAATCAGATATAAAATCATCATTATGTTCTCTAGATACATAAGATGTTCATGAAATCTATACGAGTGTAATGCATTTGAGTGTCCATACCTTTCTTGCATCTCAAAAGTCAAACCCAAGATGCAAAGCTGATGGAGTGAATATGAAGCACTCTGCAATTTGTTGTTTGATAAAGTACAAAAACTATCATGTAATGTCGCCGTGTAATAATTTCTAATCCAATTACACATATGAAAAGTTATATTAAATCCTACATATAATAAAGAGTAAGGTGGGCGTCGGCCACTCATTAGCATAATATGTTTAGGACTCAACTTCTATTATTATAATGTATGATATTATGTATTTCATATCCCAAAAATTACCAGTAAAAATATAAGAATTAAATCTAAATATCACCAATTAATATCAATGATTTAGAATTCTACTACTGCAACTACTACTACTTATAATATATAAGACAATTAAAAATTCAGTAAAAAGGTAAAAACTAAATCTAATTAGGAGGTTGTCACCATGTAGAGAAAAAAAGAGAGATAATGGGAAAAAGATAGTTTTAAAAATATAGTATATTAATATATACACACAGATATATATATATATATTGTACAATTATTAGAATAAAATTAAAAAATATTTCATGGACCGCACAAATATAAGCTGGTATTCACTGAATAAAACATTCATCGATAAAACCTATTTTGTTCTCCGCCGAAGGTGGTGCAAGTTTAACACTTCAACTTCAATTAAAGTGATACTTCCACTGAAAATGATTTGACCTAGATATGAACTTGAATTATTTGCGGGAGACGAAAAATACTGTATATTTCATAATTTGTGTTTTGAGGATGATAAAGAAACAAAAATTCTTCCACATTTCAAGAATCAATACTTTGCGACTTTATTTATTTAAGACGTTTTTGATATTTGTAGTCAATTTTGTGAAGTAAAGAAGTTTGGATTGAAAAGATTAATTCAAAGCTTTTATTGAAAGCAAAAGCAAAAAAATTAAAAATATTGAACAATTTGAGGTTGAAGTGCTGAATTACCATGTGAAATGACCATGAATTTTTTAGCTTGCATGAAGAAGCACATGGAGTATTCAACGTTTTAAAAATGTAATCGATTACAAAGAGAGAAGAATGAAGCTCTATAGTGTATGTATAACCAAACTCACTAGTAAAACCAACTGAAAGACAAACTAGGTAATTATCAACATTAACTACTAAAAACAATGAATGAAGTCACTTAACTCTAACTAGCTAACTGAAATATGTATACACAAAATGATGATATATTAATTGAACATGGTAGATGGCATTGTCATAGAAATGCTTTTGAAGAAGTTTGGTTCGATTTAATGAAAAATGGTAAAACAAGGAGTAATGGCCTATCTCCACAGAAGAGAATCAGCAAAAACACACAATATATCCACAGATCAACTCAAATAATAATAATGATTACAATCACTTAAATAAATATGAATTAAACTCTAAAAATATTAACGATTACAATCACTTGAAAAAATATCCTAATTTGTTGAAGAAGAGGTCAAATCCTTGATAAAAGAAAACAAATATTTTAATATTAACTAAATACATATTGCTTATCTAGTAGAGAAAAGGGGGTTTACCATAGCTTGGCCGAGACCCAAAACATCCCATCGGTCAGGCAAGCGAGAATTCCAGGTGCAGGTGGTGTCTGTAACTGTATCGCCAACATATTCTACTACTCCTTCCCCATCTTCATCGTCGTCGTCACTATTGCTATGCATCTGGTGGGAGATTTTGCCATTAATACAATAACACGAAGAAGAGGGCAGTTGAATTGAGAGGGATTTACAATTAGAGGAGTAATAGAAGAAACGAGGAGGAGGAGGAGGTTTGCATTTGAATTTGAATTTGAATTTGATTGGGGAATGGAAATTGTGGTGGTTGAATATACTAATTGGAAATTCATGCCGACAAGGAGAAGAAGAACAAGTTGTTGTTGTTACGGTTGGAGAAAAAAGCCGAGTATTAGGAGAGAGGAGAGATAAATACACCATTTGATTTCTTATTCAGACCCAAATAGATATTATTAGATATAGGAATTAGAATGGTAAATCCTCCTCTGTATGTATCTTCCTCTCTCCCTGCCTGCCTGTTTTATCTCTTTCTTCTCTTTTTCTTCTTCTCACTGCTCTGGACAGGAACAAATATGGATAATTGTCTCCCCAAGCAAATGGACTCCAACTAATATTTAACAATAAAAATATTTCCTTTCCTGTGATTTCAATATAAAATTTAAACTTTTAACTAACTTTAGAAAATATTAATTTATAAAAATTATATTATAATATATATATATATATTAAAATATATGTCAAAAATTTAATATGACAACCAATTGTAAATGAATAAAATGATCTACGTATTTCATACATTTTTCATACGTAGTGTTTGTCCCAGATTTTCAAACTCGTCTGACACGGACTTGGAAACGTCGACAGAGAACATCTTGATGACAGACATACAACGACACGAAGATATTTCCAATGAGCACATTAAATAGTTGAGTTCGACTTCAAACTACCTACAACGTTCAAATATGACTTAGTCTACTATTGACCCGATCAAATAGGAACATGAGAAGACTTGACGAGTACACAATGACGGGAACCGACGACAACAAGAACAGGTCTACTCGTCGGCCAACTGTCCTGAAAAATATGAGATAATATAGAAACTCTTTCCTACAAATCAGCCACCATCCCTACAATGTAGCAACGTGAAGCTATCAACCACCTGAAGAATATGATCGTGGGCATGGAGAATGACTGCTATATATAAAATATACATTGAGGAGAATATCTACATAACAATTACTACAACATAATTATAACATTATGTATTCTCATCCTTCTTATTCTAAGGCTAAATCTAGTTCTTTTCTGGGTAATTATTTCATTCTCTACAAAACACATATTCATTACACCTATAATATCTACAACTCCATACCACTCACTTATCTATACAACTATACTCTCCTACATTAACAGATATACACTACCATACACGTATTATAGGGCTGAACCTACTTTCTTATACTTGGGCTAAACCTACATCATATAATAGCAATCATTTTATACAACACTGCTACTACAATTTACACTTCTTCTACAACTTCTATCACTTCTCTCAACATATTCTCTACAGAATACAACCGATGAGTAGCAGATTAACAGCTAACGAGTAGCCGACGAGTAGATACACAGAGTCGACGAGTACAAACTGCAGTGGACGAGAGACTTTTTATACTTAGTTTCTTATTCAAATCACTTGTACTTCATCTCAATTACAATTATAGTAGATAACATTGGCTGGGTCATTCCCACCTGCGGTTTTTAACCTTTAACAAGGGGTTTTCCGCGTTATCAAAATTGTTTGTGTTCTTGTTCTTTGGTTCATTTTTCTGTACTTGTCTTACTACTTTGTTACTTGTCCTTCAAACACGAAATCAATTAGACTTAGCTATTAACCCTACAAAATTTGGCCAAAATAGTTTGGCGCCGTCTATGGAAAATTAGCTAAGAGTCTATACGAATTCAACGACAATGAAGGACAATCCACAACGTGATGAAGCTACAAATCATGTTAATGACCCGACGACATGATTTTGGCCATGAAAAAATTATAATCTGACATGGTTTTATTACGATCAGAGAATGAGGCACCCAAAGCGGAGTTGAGTACAAGTAAATCCAACGACATCATGATGGACAGCTGCAAGAGTACAATACGACGTCTGAACATGGATGACATACTTGACGGCATACATGACGACAGACTGCTAGAAACTGACAGAATACATGTGGTAGACGCTGACAGGGATGAAAATGATACATTGAAGAATGACATTAACACAAAACATCCACGAAAACGTGACATGACAGAAAGACACGATGCTGAGCTCGATAGGTTCTAAGAGACTTAAATACACAAGTCATCGACTCGACACCTTGGTCGGGCTAGGAGCAGTCTTTCGTCAAGTCGATCAGTCCAAATACTGATTATACATGCCATGAAGCCTGTCACAAAATGGGATGATGTCTTGAAAGAAGTTATGGCTCTAGACGATGAAAACAAGTATGAAGAGTTGAATGATGTTGTGGTTCTGGTCGACGGACGAAATGCTGACGCCAAGCAGCCGATAAGTTGGACGCTGAAAATCAAGGAGTACCCGTTGAGTAACGTCCAACTCACCAACGACAATGAGGCCAGAGTGTTCAGAATGAGGATGTCAAGGTTTGTTTTTTGTTATTTTCCCTTAAGTACAAGAAGTTTGTAGAATGGGGGGTTGAATACAAACTTAAGAATTTTATGGAATTCTTGCGGATACAAGTTTGTAATTTTAGATTTTTGTGTTTTGAAATGTATAGCGAAGAGAACTATTTAAACTATGAATGGGATACTAATATATTGAAAACAAAATAAGCAATTTAAAAATTACTAGTGGATTGGTTTTTCCACTAGTATATTTTTGCTTTTAATTAACCTTGGTAAAGATACCAAGCTGCTTACAAAATGTAGTTTTTAACTAAGAAAAACACTACAAATATTTTCTAGCTTTCTATTATACTTTTCTTGAGTTCTTTATTTTTCTACATACTTTGCTACAATGGACTACTAATCAATATATATTAGTTCACATTCTACTTCTATTTTATATCGACTGATAACATTATATAATACACTTTACAATGTTTACATGAAAATAGAAATTAGTTGCTTTCACAGTCTTCATTAGACTTTGTCTAGTCCTGGAAATAACTTTGTCTTGATCCATTCCTTGAAGACTGTGTTGCCTTGAAAGTCTTCACAATACTGACAGGACTGTCTTCCATTGATTCAGTTTCTGCAAAGTTCTCATTCCTTTTGTCTTTAACTAATTTGGGAAACCTTGATCAACTGATAGTTGTTGTCAAGCTTATCAGTTGATTCTCATTTGTTCATCCATCGATGGATAGGTTATCCATCGATCAATTGATGTATCGATGGATAGTTAGATTATTCATCGACTCTTTATCCATTGATGGTCGCTTATCCGTTGATTGCCTTTATCCATTGATAGCCTTTATCCATCGAGTAGTGTCTTTATCCATCGACTCCAATATCAGTTGATCACTTCATTTGTGAGAATTCTGACTTAGAATATTTACAGTTGATCAACCATTCTTTACATCCGTTGAGAAGCTATAAATTGAAGTCAATAACATCAGTCGACTACTCCACAGTATCCATCGAGGTAATACAATCAGTTAATAATGAAACATAAATCAAATGTTATAATCCAATTTATCAGTTGATTAACAAGCTTCAACTGATAACTAGTTTCCTAGTCAATGGATATTTATAGGTCATATATCCATTGACCAGTTACAATGAAATTTAAATCCCTATTGTAATTCTAAGTAATTTGTTATCATCAAATCTCATAATTCCTAACAATCTCCCCTATTTATGAATATGTGAAATATGCATAAATTTTATGTTGATGATAACAAAACTCCTAAACATTTTCATTCTAGCAGGAATTACAATATTGACAAAAGTAATTTTGAGACAGAGTGATCAAATACCAGTAACAGATGAATTCTAATAACTTTGATGTTGAGTCTGAATATTCTATTTCTTTTTTTCCCCTTGACTCATTCATCCTATCTTCATTTTCCTTCATCTTTTTGTATAGGGATCCCTTTAAAATCTTCTCATCCTCAACCCTGTAGTCTAGTTGGCTTGCAAGATAATTCAATTCCAGATTGGGTAGTTTGTCTAACTCCTGGCAAATATCAATTCATTTTTCCCTACCTTCCTTGTCCTTGTAAATCATCATGTAGAATGGTTCATCAAGTACCTTCCTTCCTTCAGGGTTCCAAATCTTGATTATATCATCCCTTTCTACTTGAAGAGGTGTCTCTCTCATCTTCTTCATCTTTTCCAGAATGGCTTTACCTAGCTCTTCAGTTAGGTAATACTTCCTGTTGAGCATGATATAGATTTTCCTTAAGGTGTCATAGCCTTGTTCCATGACTTGATCAAATGTGAAGATTGAATGTGACCCATCTTCATATTCTATGTGAAGTAGATCTACATCCCCCTTCCTTTGTCCTTTTATTGCAGTCATTCCTTCAATTTTGATTAGTACAAAATTCTCAGGTTTGGATTTGAACACCTCTATTTCCTTGGATTAACCACTCTCAGATGCTTGAATCTCAAGATTTATCTCATTTGGCTTCTCCTCCTTAACCACCTTTTCATCAACAACAAGTTTCTTTTTAACTCTAGAAGTGTTTGGTTTATCTACAGGCTTCTTTACTCTTTGTTTCATCATTGGCCTCTTTTCACCTTCTTTTCTCCTGGCTTCTAAGATTCTTTCATTCTCTTAATCAAATTATTTTTGGAGTTGAATGGCCAATTCTTCTTGTGCTTTTTCCCTTTGCTCCATTTCTCTCATACCAACAACTATTGCTTGGCTCAATAGTTTCTCACTTCCACTCATGACAGATTTCTTCTTCTTTCCTTCTTCCATTGAAATGCCCTTCCCCTTTCTGTCACCATTTTGGGAGCTACCTTCTTCTACCCTTATGTCTCATTTCTTCACATCTTCAAAAAATTCTGGCATTAAGGCAATTGGCTTTTGTGCATCAATTTCCTTGTTTTTGTTGACTATAGAATCAAATTGCCTTAAAAAAATTTGAGTCAATGCCTTCTTTGGATCTTTCTTTTGAATAACATTATCTGTATTCTTGATCACAACTTCAACTTCAATCTCCTTCCTCCTTAACTCCTCATCCTTCTCCCCCTTTTTGTTATCAGCAACAGACTCCTGTTCCAAGGATTGAGAAATAAGAGGGGTTTCCAAGAGTCTGCTCAGGAGTTTGATTTGAGTGATTTGATTCTTCAAAATTTGCTCAATGTTAACTTCCATAGCATTCATTCTTTTCTCCAATTCCACAACTTTTTCCTTGGCTGTAGACTCAATATCAAGCCTTTGCTTGATTCTTGTTAACATGGTGAGACTGAGTCTAGGATCAATAGTGGAGTTAAAATGTGTCCTTGCACTGTCAATTTTTTCCCTAATCTTCTTGTGTTCATACTTGGAACCTGCCACATGCATCTTTTGGATTTTCAAGTTATCTTTGTAGAAGTTGAGAATTCTTCTGTGTACAAGATCCTCTATATTTACTTCAGCCATAGACCTCATGTAGTGTGAAACTATGGCCCTTTTAGTGTCATCCAAACTAGTTTCATCACTAGCCATTGCATGTTCCAATAACTCATCATCAGAATCATCTTCAAAACCTTCAGGGTTCATGTGAGACACATCATCAAGCTGTCTTACCAAATTCTCTTTGCCACTCCTGAATTGTTCTTCTGTTTGCACTAACCCCAACATCTTTTAAGCCTCTTGATTAGTGGCTGCTGCCAATTCTTGGTAGTGTGGATCTTCATGTTGAAATGTGTCGGCATAAAGATTAAATTCAACTTCATTATCCACATCCATGTGGACATCTGCAACTTCTGCAGTAACTCTATGTTCTCCATTACCTCCATCTCCCCCTAACTCCAACCCCAACTCCTAGGTGAGTTCAGCTACAACCTGCTCAGTTTTAGAAGTTGATGCTTCATTAGATGGTGAACAAGGTTTCTCTTTATTCTTATGTCTCACACTCTCTTCTCTCTGTTTTTGCATCAGGATCTCATCTTGAATTCTCACATCTCCCTCACAATTCTCTCTTTTTGCATCACTTACTAAGGTAGAACTCTCTTTGCTCACACCCTCTCCTTTTGCCACCTCAGAAGAAATTGAGGGCCTCTCTTTCACACACTCTCCTTTTGCCAAGGTATGCAAACCTTGCCTCTCACACACCTCACCCACTCCACTCAATCCTAGTAGAGTATTGGTCACTTGAATTGTTTCACTGGATGATTCATGAATTGGAATTAAAGTGTCAATCGATGGATGAGAAATATCCATCGATTAATGAATATTCGTTGATTAGAGCTCGTCGATAGATGTAAGGATATCCATCGATAGAAGTGAACTAGTCAATGGATGTTGAAAATTATCAGTTGATTGAGTAATATCCATTGACTTGTGAGAATTTTCAATATTTTCCTGATCAACCAAGGTGTTAACCTTATTTGGTGATTCAGGTGAGAGTGTTGGCTCCATCCTGAGTTGCAAAAAGGTGAATTTAAAATATTGAAGTTATCAATCATCAATGTTTATGAAGAAATAGACTTTAAAGGAGATTGTGGAGATGGAATAGATAGTGAATGGGGCTGTGCCTCAGAAAAATTCTGAAACACATCAAAAGAAGAAGCTGAAGGCTCCACCAAATTTTCATTTGTCTTTGCAAGTGTATGTGATCCCTATGCATTGCTATTATCCTTCTTTCTCCTTTTGTAGGATTGAACTATTTTGTGTCCCTTACCCCCATCAATTGGTCCTGGTTGAGACCTCTTTTCAATAGCTACACCTTGTTGAGAAGGTGTAAATAGGGATGTGATAATGTCTTTTAACATAACATAAATCTTTTAAGAGATTGGGCTGGTTTCTGGCTGGACAATCTTAATCTCTCCTTCCTTATTCTTCTATCTTTCTTGATGTTAGTCAATTCCCTCACCCTTATCAACCACCTTCACACTCCCCTCAGTTGTTTTTCTTTTCTTGGGTTTTACAACAGTAGTCTTTTGAGAAAATACTGAGGTGGTTTGTTTAGATTTGGTTTTAGAAGGTTGTGAAACTTGGGTAGGAGGGATGAGGGGCATTTCCAACTCCCTTCATTGTTGCAGAAGGCAAAGAAATTGGGATACTAGAGGAAGTGAATAAGAAGTTATGTTTCTTGAGATATACATGCACAAAAGGAGGATATATGAGGCACAATTTAGGGTGTAAGTTGATTCTCACCAAGTCCTTGAAGACCCTTTTGTTCTGTGTCCAGGGCTCCATTATCTCCATGGTATCTTTTACTTCAAAATCTCCAATTGCATTTTGAATAAATAACATAATGAATCTAGCAAAATAAATATTCTCTTTTCTAGATGCTTTATTTCCTAATTTAGCAATTAACTCATTTAGGAGCAGGGTGCTAAGATCAAAGTATTTATTAAATAGGATATTATAAGCAATTTGTTGCATACTTGTAGTAATAGCATCAAAATTGCTTATTTTTCCAGAACATACCCTGATAATAGCATCAAAGAAATAGCTCCATTCCTTTCTCAAATTCTTTCTAACTACCTCTCCTAGACTGTATTCAGATTCAACATAATTAATAGCAGCAAACATATTCCTACTTTCATCATCACTAGGCATGACATCACAGTTGTTACTTGGAATTTCTAAGCATTCAGAAACAATAGTACTAGTAAGAGTATATGTCTTACCTCTATAAGTGTAAGAAATTACCTTCCCACCCTTGGATATCTCTGCAGACTTCCAGAATTCTTCTGCAAGTTCACACACAATAGCAGGTGCCTCTCTTAGAGCCTTTGACAACTTGCATTCACTCAGGAATTTCATCAATGGATGAAAGTCTGCAGGGGCATCCTCCACAGTCATACAGGCTATGAAATTATTCTGCTCGTAGATGAAACCAGTTGAGGAAGTAATCTTCTTTTGAGGTGTCATTGCTGTTCTTAGAGAGATTAGAAGATGAGCTTAAAGAGAAGTTAGAGAAATTGCTTTAGGGTTTTTAGAGACCAAAAAGCGATACAGAGTTTAGAGAATTGAGAGTAAAATAGCAAGTAAGACTGGAATGAGAAATAATTTTTTTATTTATATTTTTGAGATTAAAATGACTTGAATAGTCAGTTTAATTAAGAATATAACCACTGAAAGATAAAAAGAATTAAAGTAAATTACTCTAAATTGCAATCGATGGATATATTCATCTGTTGACAAATAAATTAAAGAATCAATGGCTATAATTTGATCAATGGATGTGTAAAATTGTAGAAATTCTATTACCATCGATGGGTAATTACATCCATTGAGTCAGAAAAAAATTATTTATTGATCGATAAACAATTACCAGGGTAGTTATCCATCGATAGATAAATATCCATCGATATGTATATATCAGTTGAGAACAACTTATCAGAGTTTACAAAGAGCTGGGTCATAGTTTATTAATCTCTAAACTCTGATGAACTAGTCAGAGTTTATTAATCTTTAAACTCTGATGAACTAGTCAGAGTTTACAGATAAACTCTGATGAAACTGCAATATATCCATCGATGGCTGAAGAATATCCATTGATAATTAACACAGTTATCAATTGATCACTTTGTTTCAACAGATAATTGTGAATAATGGCTACAAAAAAAATATAATTTAGCAAACATTTAGGATTGTGCAAAATTAAGCATACCTAATTCACAGACTAGTCTATTAAAAGTAGATTCATCTAGAGGTTTGGTAAAAATGTCTGCAAGTTGTTGTTCACTAGGGACAAAATATAATTCAATTGTACCATTCATTATATGTTCCCTAATGAAATGGTACATTATGTCAATGTGTTTGGTTCTAGAATGTTGTACAGGATTTTCTGTTATTGCAATGGCACTTGTGTTATCACAGAAAATTGGAATCTTGTTCATGTTGAACCCATAATCAAATAATTGATTCCTCATCTATAATATTTGTGCACAGCAACTTCCAGCAGCAATGTATTCAGCTTCCGTAGTTGAAGTTGATACTGAGTGTTACTTTTTGCTAAATCATAACACAAGTTTATTTCCTAGAAATTGACTGGGGCCTGTAGTACTTTTCCTGTCTATTTTGCAACCTGCATAATCTGCATCTGAGTAGCCTATTAGATTAAAACCAGAATCTCCAAGATACCAAATACCTAAATTTGATGTACCCTTGAGATATCTAAAAATCCTCTTAATAGCCATTAAATGAGATTCTCTAGGATCAGTCTGAAACCTAGCACACAAATATGTAGAGAACATTATGTCTGGCCTACTAGCAGTTAAATATAGAAGTGAGCCTATCATGCCTCTATAACTTGAGATGTCCACTTTAGCTTCCTTAGTATTCAATTCAAGTTTAGTGGGTGTGACCATGGGAGTTTTTGCAGAAGAATATTCACTTAAATCAAATTTCTTCAACAAATCATGAATGTACTTAGTTTGATTTATAAAAATACCATCATTAACTTGTTTAACTTGCAAACCAAGAAAATAGGTAAATTCTCCCATCATGCTCATTTCATACTTACTTTGCATTAATTTGGCAAACTTTTTGCAAAGTCCCTCATTAGTTGAGCCAAAAATAATGTCATCCACATAGATTTGGACAAGAATAATTGAGCCATTAACATTTCTACAAAATAGAGTTTTATCAACAGTACCTCTTGTGTAGTGATTCTCAATGAGAAACTGAGATAAGGTATCATACCAGGCCATTGGTGCTTGTTTCAAGCCATAGAGTGCTTTAAGTAGATAGTAGACAAAGTCAGAGAAATTTGGATCTTTAAAACTAGGAGGTTGTTCCATATAGACTTCATCTTCTAATACTCCATTCAAAAATTCACTCTTCACATCCATCTGGTAGACCTTGAAATTAGCATGTGCAGCATAAGTTAGAAAGATTCTGATTGCTTCCAACCTTGCAATTGGTGCAAAAGTTTCATCAAAATCAATTCCTTCTTCTTGTGAGTATCCATTTGCCACAAGCCTTACTTTGTTTCTAGTCACATTACCAATTTCATCCATTTTGTTCCTGAATACCCATTTTATACCAATTACTGATCTGTCTTTTGGTTTGGGCACCAGCTTCCACACTTTATTCCTTTCAAATTGATTGAGTTCCTCTTGCATAGCTAAAACCCAATCAGGATCCTTGAGAGCATCCTCAACTCTTTTATGTTCTTCTTGAGATAGGAAGCTGCTATACAGACACTCATTTTGAGTAGCACTTCTTGTTTTGACACCATCTTCTGCATTTCCAATGATTAGTTCAAATGGATGGCTTTTATCCATTTTCTCGGAGGAGGCAAATTTTGCCTTGATGATGAACCTTCATGATCATTGGTATTGTACTCAAACTGATTTGAATTTGAAGTTTGATTTTAAAACCCTCCCCCTGAATTGGATACCCTAGATGTAGAGTGTTGATTATCCATTGAGGAATTATTAGTTGATGTATTATCAGTCGATGGATGACCGTCAATTAATAAATTATCCACTGATGTGACATCAACTGATATTGGGTTTCTGAGTACTTGTGAATTTATGATTTCCACTTCTTCATCATCATTTACACCATTTGATTCATTCTTAAAATGCAGTGTGTCATGATTTCCTTCATCAAACAAGCCTTGAATTTTTTATCATCAAATATTACATGTACAGATTCCATAACAATGTGTAGTCTAAGATTATAGACTCTATAGGCTATGATTGCTAGTGCATACCCAACAAATATAGCTTCATCAGCATTGGCTTCAAATTTTCCTAGATTTTCACCTTGATTCTTTAGAACATAGCATTTGCAGCCAAAGACATGAAGAAATCCCACTTTTGGCTTTTTGTCTTTCTTGATCAATTGATAAGGTGTCTTTCCTTAATCTTGATTCACTATGGAGATGTTTTGAATATAACATGTTGTATTAATGGCCTCAGCCCAGAAGTATGTTGGTAATTTAGTATCTTCCAATATAGTTCTACATGCTTCAATCAATGTCATATTTTTCCTCTCAACTACCCCATTTTGTTGAGGTGTCCTTGGTGCAGAGAAGGTGTGTATAATTCCTTTAGATTCACAGAACTCCTTTATTGTGGAATTCTTAAATTCTATTCCATTGTCACTTCTTATTTTCTTTACATCTAATTCAAGACTTTTCTCAACTTCTTTGATGTGCTTGATGATGAGATCACTAGCTTCATCTTTTGAATGCAGAAAATAAGTCCATGAGAATCTTGAAAAGTCATCCACAATGACTAGAGCATACTTCTTCTTTGCAATGGACATGATATTCACAGGACCAAACAAATCCATGTGTAATAACTCAAGTGGCTTCTCAATTGATGATTCCAATTTTGACTTGAATGATGTCTTCCTTTGTTTTCATTTCTGACAAGCATCACATAGTCCATCCTTGAAAAATTTCATTTGTGGTAAACCTCTCACTTGATTTTTCTTGACTAATTGATTCATGGCTTTGAAATTTAAGTGAGTTGATTTCTTTTGCTAGCCAACTTTCATTTATACTTGCCTTAGAGAGAAGACAAGTCATTGAGTCTGCACTTGTTGAGTTGAAGTCAGATATGTATACATTTCATTTTCTATTCTCAGTCATAACTAGGCTTCCATCTTTCTTGTTGGAAATTATGCATGCTTCGGTTGTGAAACAAATTTTATTTCCATTGTCACATAGTTGACTTATGCTTAACAGATTGTATCTTAAGCCATCAACTAATGCAACAGGTTCAAGGATGACATTCTCTTTTGAAATCAAGCCATGTCTCATGGTGTATCCTTTGCTGTCATCTCCAAAAGTTACTCTAGGGTCAGCATTCTCCTCAAACTTTGTGAGAAGGGATTTATATCCAGTCATATGTCTTGAACACCCACTATCCAAGTACCAAAAATTTCTTCTTTTTCCCTGCACACATCCAAAAACAATCAAGTTGATTTTAGTACCCAAGTTGCCTTGGGTCCTTTCTTATTAGTTGATACCTCTAGTTTGGTTTCAAACTTTTGTATCTTTGGTTTAGGTGATTTTACTTTCACTTCAACCTTAGGTGTTGGTTTCCTCACCTCGGGATTCTCAGTGCTAATACTATGAATATTCATACTTGCAGAATTAGAGAAATTTGGAGTATGAAAGTTGTTGTGCATATTCCAGGGCATAACAAGCATATTCATGTTGGCAAATGCAAGATATGGATTATACATACAAGGCATTGATGCATATTGAGCATGAATAACATGAGGATCAACTAACTGAGGGTAAATAGAATTAGAATGCATGTTAGGTATAATGGGCACATTGGATGTTGTAGGCATATTGGACTTGCATTGCACAGATAAGTAATTTTTACTACCACACTTAACACATATCTTTCTAGGAGCATACTTGTCAGGTATGTAGTTATTATGATTGTTTATGCCTACCTTATCATTTATATTCTTTTTCTTCTTTTCATTAGGCTTAATATCAGGCTCTATCTTTTCTAATCTTTCCTTCAATTGATCTTTAGATAAGAAACTTATTTTGGCCTTTTCAACTTTGATTTGAGATTTTAAGGAGCTTCCTTCTTTTACAAATTTAACAGGTCTATTAAGCTTGGTTTTTAAAATAGTTTGTTTAGCAGTTGATGATTCCTCAATCGATGGATAATTATCCGTTGAGATAACATTATCAATCGATGGATAATCCTTATCAGTTGATTTAGGATTAGCAATCGATTGCTTCTTTTCCAAGGATTGATTTTCATCAATGGCTAATTTCTCAAGAGTCTCAGACAACATGGTGAAAGAATTTGTTCCATGAATGTCATTCGTCTTCTTACTAGCTTTACTTGACTTGTTCCATTTGTCAATGGTTCTTAGTTCTTCTTCCAATTTTTCTTTCAAGTTTTCTATTTCCTTTTTACACTCAACTAGTTCTTCTCTAGCATCTCTGTTTTCTACCTTGAGTATATCCATTTGCACTAGCTCACTTTCTAGATATGTATTTCTTTCAGTAAGAGATTTTAAGGTGCTCTTGAGCTTAGTGTTCTCTTTTTTTAAGGACTTGAGAGTGACATGCAAATTATACAATTCATTTGACATTTCAGTAATGGTAATATTGCATTCATCTTTGGATAACTCAGATAGATTTATAGAAATTACCTGATTGCTAGAAGAACTAGCTTCTTGATCATCATGATTGGCCATTAGTGCGAGGTTGATGTATTCCTCTTCTTCAGAATCATCCTCAGCAGCCCAGTCCTTTTCTTTTGTTACAAAAGTCTTCTCTCTTTGTTTGAGCAAGTCAAAGTACTTCTTTTTATAGTCAATACCATCACTAAACTTTGATTTCTTCTCCATTTTTGACTTTCTGCATTCATTAGAAAAATGACCAGCCAATCCACAATTAAAGCATTTGAATTTAGTTCCATCAACAAGATTTTTGCCTTGTTGATTGTCTCTCTTAAACTGAGATCCATGCCTTTGCATAGGATTCCTCTTGAATTTGAGTTTTGAAAATTTACTTGATAGAAAAGCCAAATGCTCATCTATTTCATCCATTTCATCCTTGGTAAATGACTCATCATCTTCAACTATTTCTTTTCTTTTGTTAGTTGAAGATTCATCATATCTAATACCGCTTGCATTATTGCCATGATTTTCTTTCTTCCCTTCTTTGACAGACACATCTTCACAAGATTCTGCAACTTACTTAGTCTTGACCACCAAGGCAATAAACTTTTCTTTCTTTTGACTTTTATCAATCTCCTCATCTTGTTGTAGTTCCAACTCATAAGTCTTCAGGATTCCATACAGCTTGTCAAGAGTAAATTCTTTAAAGTCAGGAGACTATCTTATAGAAATATACATTGGTTTCCATTTCTTGGGTAAGGACCTCAAGAATTTGAGGTTGGTATCTTCAACAACATATACTCTTCCATATAGTTTTAGCTCATTCAACAACTTTTGAAACCTATTGTATGTGTCATTGATTGCTTCACCACTCTTGAAGTGAAAGGCCTCATACTTCTGAATCAAGAGTTGCATCTTGTTCTTCCTTACTTATTCTTTGCCTTCACATAAAGTTTGAAGAGTATCCCAGACTTCCTTGGAGGTTGTACAGTTGATAACATTGTCAAACATATCCATGTCAAGGACATTAAACAAAATATTCATATCCTTTTTATCCTTGTGTACTTCCTTTTCATCCTCATCTGGTTTTGGAATAAGTTTTTCTGGTGCCTGAGTACCATCTACATTCACACTTCTAACTATCTTCATAGGCACATGTAGACCTTTCTCTATGCAGTTGACATATGAATGATCAATGGATAGCAGATGCAAGTGCATTTTGACTTTCCAAGGAAAGTACTCATCTTTCTCTAGAACTAGAATCTTCACTCATGTGTCTTTTTGACCCATACTTGATGTACTTAGATCTTAACTTTCTGTATGTTGAAAGCTAGGCTTTGATACCAATTATTATTTTCCTTTGAGTATAAGAAGTTTGTAGAAGGGGGGTTGAATACAAACTTAAGAATTTTATGGAATTCTTGCGGATACAAGTTTGTACTATTAGATTTTTGTGTTTGGAAATGTATAGCGAAGAGAACTATTTAAACTATGAATGGGATACTAATATATTGAAAACAAAATAAGCAATTTAAAAATTACTAGTGGATTGGTTTTTCCACTAGTATATTTTTGTTTTTAATTAACCTTGGTAAAGATACCACGCTGCTTACAAAATGTAGTTTTTAATTGAGAAAAACACTACAAATATTTTCTAGCTTTCTATTATACTTTTCTTGAGTTCTTTATTTTTCTACATACTTTGCTACAATGGACTACTAATCAATATATATTAGTTCACATTCTACTTCTATTTTATATCGATTGATAACATTATATAATACACTTTACAATGTTTACATGAAAATAGAAATTAGTTGTTTTCACAGTCTTCATTAGACTTTGTCTAGTCCTGGAAATAACTTTGTCTTGATCCATTCCTTGAAGACTGTGTTGCCTTGAAAGTCTTCACAATACTGACAGGACTGTCTTCCATTGATTCAGTTTCTGCCAAGTTACCATTCCTTTTGTCTATAACTAATTTGGGAAACCTTGATCAACTGATAGTTGCTGTCAAGCTTATCAGTTGATTCTCATTTGCTCATCCATCGATGAATAGGTTATCCATCGATCAATTGATGTATCGATGGATAGTTAGATTATCCATCGACTCCTTATCCATTGATGGTCATTTATCCGTTGATTGCCTTTATCTGTTGATAGCTTTTATCCGTTGATAGCCTTTATCCATCGAGTAGTGTCTTTATCCATCGACTCCAATATCAGTTGATCACTTCATTTGTGAGAATTCTGACTTAGAATATTTACAATTGATCAGCTGTTCTTCACATCCGTTGAGAAGCTATAAATTGAAGTCAACAACATCAGTTGAATACTTCACAGCATCCATCGAGGCAATACAATCAATTGATAATGAAACATAAATCAAATGTTACAAATCAATTTATAAGTTGATTAACAAGCTTTAACTGATAACTGGTTTCCTAGTCAATGGATATTTATAGGTCACATATCCATTGACCAGTTATAATGAAATTTAAATCCCTATTGTAATTCTCAGTAATTTGTTATATTTAAATCTCATAATTCCTAACATCCTTATTGATGATTTTTTATTTAAGAAGTCAGTCACATGATTATTACAAAGATATTTAAAAGATGAGGAGGCAGAAGCTTGTCATTTAAAGTACTAGGAATGGGCTACTACTGGCCGAATGTCAGGCAATATGTTGTTGACTGTGTCAAAAGGTGTGAGGCTTGTCAAAGGCATGCACCCGTCAAACATCATCCGTCAGAATATTTGCACCTGTCAAACATCAGCCATCAGAATATTTGCACCCGTCCAACGACATGCAACCTGTAAAATATGTTCTTATCGATTACATGCCAAGTGCATGACAATATTCTTCTTACCTACAAAGATTAAAACTCCAATGACTTTGTCATGTTTTACAATGACGACATGAATTCAAGGAACACGGTTGACCACGTTAAACACTTAATAGAAGCTTTTGAATTGACGTCTCAAATATCCGTCAAGGACTTGACAAAAACATTCGACATACGGCAGGATCCAAGAAAATTCAACACACAAACTGACGCCTTGACTGGACTAGGGGCAGTGTATAGACATCTCAACATGTTCAACATTCCAATACATACACGTCTTCAAACCATCCGTTGAGAAAGACGCACCTCGGAAGAAATCATGTATGTTACAACACACTACACCGACATAATAATTTGGATACAACAACTCAAAGTCTACATGTCCAAAAACATCTAACATGTTGATAAACATGACATCTACATTTATTTTTCTAATCTTCGTATGTGGACACAACGACAAGGGGAAACAACCCTCAACATTATGCGTCAATTACAACGTTAATAATTAACGAGGAAAATGCCCAAAACATCGACATGACAGACACTAGTTTCTCTAGTGTGTGGGACATATGCAGTCCTACCAACAGAAGTAATGATACCAACAACTCATTATGGCCTCATGACGAGTAATGTAACCAACGAAGAACTTGTTCATGACCAGGACATTGTCGATGAGCTGCACGACATGACCAGGACAGTGTCGACGAGCTGCACGATATGACCAAAATTAGAATGACATTGTACTAATAAAAAGTGGTAACCAGTTATGACAACAATGTGTACATCAAGAAATTTCATGTGAGAGACCTCGTCTTGAAGAAGGTCTTTCCAAACACTGTTGACGTCAATGCAGGAAATTTTGCTGACATGTAAAGACCTTACTTAATAAACGTCATCATTGGAAGAGGGGCATACATGCCGTCAACACTTGACGGACGCCAATTTTAATGAGTTGGAGTGCAATTCATTTGATAGCATGCCACAAGTAATCTCTTATATGTCTCTTGAATGTTTTACTTGTCAATACATTGTTATGTCAGTACGTTCGCTATGTGGATGGATCAATTCTTTGTTTTGACTTGACACACGTGTAATGTGTTGATACTTCTTGCATGAATAATATGTGTGATGCCTTATATGAATTTATATGCCCAGCTTGCTTATAAGCTACGTGGTTTATCTATGCAATATAGTAAAACATGCATGTTGTTTCTTGTTATTTACACTTCCTACTTAACATGCGTTTTATATTTAAGTTTTACTTTACTCTACACCTACATATGACAAGCTCTACAATAAATAATGCATTGTACAATGACAATGACAATAACAATAGCTAAGGATCATAGTACCCCGATTCTATTGAACAAAATGATTGATCACCCACAACAAAAAATAGTTAGGGGCAACACCCCGAAACTCATAATTATAGTAACGCAACGGGGAAAGAACAGATCACTTTCGTGGTGACAAATTCTAGTGCCCCTATACGAGAAAACTACGATAAATTAAGTTTGTTTCAAGAGGGGAAGTCCTTTTAGCAACTTAAACGTTGTGCATGCACCTATGAATATATTTACGCAACGTGAACTATGTATGCTGAATATGCATTGTAAATTACATGTATATTATGACTACACATTACGCGTATCCATCTACGTATACCAACTACAAGTTGAAACAATTACAATTTACGAGCTACACGTATTAATCAAATATTATGGTCGTGGCTCATGTGTCTCAAGAGATTGGTCACCCAACATCTTCGACATTACGACATCTAGGCTCAATAATCCCTACTACGCACTACAATTACATATCTCGACTACATGTCACGTGTTACAATGACAATACAACGACAAATTACTAGTTACGCATGACAAATCACAAGGTACATATTGCGTGTGACAAGTTACGAATTACATGTAATGAGTTAAAAGTCGCACCCGACAAGTTACACGTGACAAAATGCGTATTACAAGTTGTCAACTACACGTGATAAATCACGTATTACAATTACAAGTGACATATTACGATAATAAGTTACGCGTTTTGTCTACGACTTACATGGTACGTTTAGAAAACGCGTTACAATACATCTTACGTGTTGATACTCTTACAACCACTCCAAACTCAGGAGTCACATGAACTTGTTGGCAGGTCATTTTAAGTAAATGGACGCATACAATATGTAACAAACAACGACAAGATTATATCCGACATGAAGAAGAATTTTATTGGTTGTATGTCTCCACCCAATAAAATTAGGGGCAATTGTTTGTACAAGATTTTCACACTCGTCCGACAGGAACTTGGAAACGTCGACATGAGTTATCTAAGCAGACATGATGAGAACATCTTGACGATAGACATACGACGACATGAAGATATTTCCAATGAGAAACATTAAACAGCTGAGTTCGACTTCAAATTACCTACAACGTTCAAATATGACTTAGTCTACTATTGAATCGGTCAAATAGGAACATGAGAAGACTTGACGAGTACACAATGCACTGACGGGAACCGACGATAACAAAAACAGGTCTACATGTCGGTCAACTGTCCTGAAAAATATGAGATAATATAGCAACTCTTTCCTACAAATCAGTCACCATCCCTACAATGTAGCAACGTGAAGCTATCAACCACTTGAAGAATATGATCGTGGGCATGGAGAATGACTGCTATATATACAATATACATTGAGGAGAATATCTACACAATAATTACTACAATATAATTATAACATTACGTACTATTAGACCTGGCAAATTGGGTCTGGATCTGAAGAACCGACCCGAAATGTAGGGAACCGAATCCGATTTTGTATCTGAATTTGATAATCCTAAAGTGTAACTGAATCCGTAACAATCCGATCCGAACCGATATCGGTTCAATATAATCAAATCCGGAAATGATCTGAAAACCGATTTGATCCGATCCGAAAATGATCCATAACTGGAATTTTAACCGAAAATAATCTGAAATAACACATCCGATAATAACCAGAAAATCGATTAAATCCTAACTAAAAAGTATACAAACGGAATATGACTCAAACTAAATTATAGAAGTTAATTGTATTTCATACATACAATCTTATGGTTCGTTACACTGACATGTACATTATACACTTATACATAATTCATATGTATAATACATGTGTTCGTAAAATAAAATATTAAAAAAATAAGAATAACATTTATTTTGAATTTGCTAGAAAGTAAAGAAAAGTGAATATAAATTTATATTTTAAAAAGAAATAAATACTGTATATTATATATGTACATATAAAATTTATTTATATTTTTATTTGGACATCAAGATTTTTTTAAAAAAATTGTTACATTACAAAATTTAGTGAAAATTTCTTTTATCATATTGACCAAAGTCTGAACTGAGGAAATATATTACTTAATCGAGATAATTATTTTGTTCTTTATTATTTTATCAAATTTTAACTATAATTTGTCAAATTTACTTAATGATCTTTATTTAAATTCAATGATAATTCAAATTAATTTAAAAATAATCCGAACTTAACTTTCAAATCCAAACAAAATCTAATTTGAAATAAGAAATCTGAAAATATCCTAACCGAATTTAATCCGATTTTTATCTGAAATTCATCCGAATTTTAATCCAATTTTGACCCAAACTGAAATCGTACTGATCCGAACCGAAACCGATTCAATTTATGCAAAACCGAAATTGGATCCGAACCGAATCAAATCCGATCCGAACCGAATAAAAATATATTATAACTGAAAAGTGATACGATCCGAAATTAATCCGATCCGAAACCGAACCGTTTACCCGAATTGCCAGGTCTACGTACTATCATCCTTCTTATTCTAGGGCTAAACCTAGTTCTTTTTTGGGTAATTATTTCATTCTCTATAAAAACACATATTCATTACATCTATAATATCTACAACTCCATACCACTCACTTATCTATGCAGTTATACTCTCCTATATCAACAGATATACACTACCATACACGTATTATAGGGTTAAACCTACTTTCTTATACTCGGGCTAAACCTACATCATATCATAGCAATCATTTTATACAACACTGCTACTACAATTTACACTTCTTCTACAACTTCTATCACCTCTCTCAATATATTCTCTGCAGGATACAACCGATGAGTAGCAGATTAACAGCTGACGAGTAACCGACGAGTAGATACACAGAGCCGACGAGTACAAACTGTAGTGGACGAGAAGACTTTTTATACTTATTTTCTTATTCAAAGAACTTGTACTTCATCTCAATTACAATTATAGTGGATAACTTTGGCTGGGTCACTCCCACCCGCGGTTTTTAACCTATAACAAGGGGTTTTCCACGTCACCAAAATTGCTTGTGTTCTTGTTCTTTGGTTCATTTTTCTGCACTTGTCAATCTACTTTGTTACTTGTCCTTCAAGCATGAAATCATATAGACTTAGTTATTAACCCTACAAAATTTGGCTAAACCAGGTAGTGATCTAAATAAATAAACAAAGCGTGCTTCCCCACTGTCCTTTTACGCTTTCTATATTTCTACTAGATAATTTTGAGTGATAAAATTTGTAGTTGGACTCTGTAAAACACTTTTGTTATGAGTTATGACTATTGAAAGGTGATAGATATTGGGTTTGATAAATTTTATTTGCTAATAATTTTATCAAATATTTTTTCTCTCGGGACAATTTGATCAGTTCAAGAAATTAAACAAATACGCCTTATACCTTGATTTATCGAGTTGTTTATCAAGGCAAATTAATCACAACTTGTAGAATTATATATGAATTTCATTTATATTCTTGACCTAACATAAATTTTGTAAAGTTGAAAACACATTTTTGTGCATGTCATGATGAATTATTCCTTGTAAGTTGTAACTTCTTCTTTTTTTATTGCTAATTTGTTTAATGTTATATAAATAATAAGGTAGAAACCTACTTTAAGCTCCATGTTTCCACAGAGGGGAGGCACAATGTGACACTCACCTCCAAACAATGTACAATTTCTGAATAGGAAGATAACTAGTTCAAACTAGCACAATTCAGATTACAACTCGTAAAAAAAGAAGATAAAGGCTAGAAGTTTCTAACTGACACTCTTTTATCCAGTGTTGCTATGGTTGCTGCCATGGTTTATCGTACCCACTTGTTTCAAGCCTATAAAATTCATCTCGATAGTAGGAGCAACATTCAAGCAATCTTCAACCTGCATTCCTCTCTAGCGAGCATACATATCCTTGATCAGAATCCCTAATTTTCGGTATTAGCATAATCACCAATATCATCCAACGAGACAGGGCATTCCAAGAAAGACGAAGAATCAAGCAGCATATTTTTAAATCCAATGGGGAGAATTATATCTAGAACATATGAGAAAAGAGTAAAGCAAATAGAAACAAGGGCATCACCAATGATCTCCTCATCATCCCCATAAATAGGAATCCATAACTTAAAAGGTTTATCATTAGTAAATAGTTCAATCAACATTCTAACAGCATACTTCGAACCACTACCAACAACAGGTGGCCTCATACCAATGAGCTTACTAATCAAGTTAGCTATGAATTCAATACCCTGTCAGTTGCAATAAGGCTTAGGAATAAAAGACATGGTTACCCAAACAAATTTAGAAATAGCAGTATTGTAAAAAAAGCTTAAATTGTTCATCTAAGCCTTAACAACAAGTATATACTTTTCAAGCAAAAGACACCCAAGATCTAGGACAATATTTTTACTAAACCTACGAGGAAAAGAAAGGCTAAAGAATCCCTTCGAGTTATAGGCCATATTCATAAGACCCAATTTTTTCCAACTAGTGATAATAAGGTCCAGAACAACCTCAGTAGGCATGGCCTTCCCAATAATAAACCTCATTAAAGAATATTCACTCAAACAACATTAGTACTTTCAAAAGTATTAACATGACAATTCCAAAAGCAGTGGTAAGAGGAATAACATGAGTAACAATACTAGTATTTGTAAAAGATACATGATTCTTGAACTGAATGAATCAGTCATCATCCATTACCCGATCCAGAAATGAGAACTTCTTGTTTGAATCCTCAGTTGATGGATCAACATCTCTAGCGAAGCGATTCGCGTGAGGTTTGGGCAATCCTAATCCAGAACCCATCTCGTGAACAGGTGAAACCGGTTGGTGCCAGAAATATCAACCCGCTCATTATTCTTGGAAATCAGAGTACCATCATCCTCGATAATCACGATCCTGAAATAAGGGAATTTCTTGTTAACAACTTCAGGAGAAGGAGAGTAAACAAGATCGTTTTGGAAAGATAACCCAAGAGATTCATTCGATTCCGAGGAATCAGGAGACGAAGGAGTAATCTGATGAGGTAACATGGTAAAAAGCAGTGGAGACAAAGGGAAGAAAAGGCGGCTATTAGGGTTAGTCAAGAAGGGGATAAAAGAAGGAAAAATAGGTGGGAAAAGAAGAGGGATGAGAGAGAAGAAAGGAAAGTGGACTCTCATTTAGTTGATCAGTGCGGCTTCTTTGATTCCTTTTTTATAAGGTTTTGATAACTTTAGTGACTCGTCCAAATTTGTATACATATATATATCGATATAAACAAATGCTACATGAAATCTATTGAATTCTGATCGAATCAAACCGCATCCTCTATTCAAGAATGTAGCATGCATAATGTATTTTCTCCAAAAAAACCAACTCATAATGTATAGTATGGATTTCTGCAAATACAACCATCATATATATGGCTCATATATAGCACTAGAAAAATATTTATATTTGCAATTAAATTTTGTCTAGAAGATTATTAATATAACAATAGTAATGTATTATTATAAAAATTTGAATTTGTACCAAAATTTATCCCTTACACGGATTACGATACTAATTATTCCCTCTAGTTCTCTTTGTATGTTGGTGGATTTTGTGCACACAATTCAAGATGCTTTGTTGTTATATTTCTGTAAACAAAAATACATAATATTAGTAAAAGAAATATAGAAAAAGAAGAGAGAGTTCCGGATGATGTTGAGAGCATGTAACATAATAAATATATTTTAGGGTTCCGGAAATTAATTGAACAAGTACTCTAATTTGTTATTGGCACTCTTTTTTCCATGGACTAATTCAATATTTATAAGCATTCCATACACCTCCTCCACCCCAAAATTATAACCGCCCAATTAATTACAATTCATTACAAATCAATGTCTTTATTTAACATATATGTAACTTACAAACTTAAAGTACATAATCAATTTTGAGATTTGTAACACCTAAATACATTATTCATGTATTTAACATTATATTTCATTTGATAATATTAAATTTGAATATATTATTTATTAGTATATACTCACTTCGTTGTTATTTATTATTTGACGTTTGACTTTCTGACTCACACTTTTAGGAGATTTGACCGCATAGCTAAAATTATTATTTTTCAAAAAAAATTCTTGTGAATAAAAATATGTAATCAAAATTTTAATTTACAAAACAAATAATTAAAAATAATGATTTTTACTATATAGTCAAAATATCTCAATATGTGTGTTAAAAGCCAAAACGACAAATAAAAAAAACAGAGGGAGTATTTAACACATTTTTCATAGCATTGGTTGGTAAAATTTTAATTTTATTCCTTTTCTAAAATAATTGTAACTTCTGGATTTTAACAACAATTTCTTTAATCATAAATAATAATTTTTTTGAATTTTTAACACAAATATGAAGAGTAAAAAAATATAAAATTATCATCAATATTAGTTTTAAATTTTTATATCAAAATTTTTGGGAATAATTATGAACAATTTGATAACAAAATTGATTAACAGTTTTCATATTATATGTTTCTTCGAAAATTTGTTTCAAAACCCGCGCAAGTTAGAAAAAATGTTAAAAATAATAATTTTTTAAGCAAAACTAACAAAAATAACAATTTTCGAATGTAATGGCAATTTTTACCGGATGGGATACCCATTTGTCAGTTGGGTATCTCATTTATATAAGATATTCAACTCACAAATGCGTATCTCAACAAAAAAATTAAAAAAATATAGATACGCATTTGTGAGTTGGGTATCCTATGTATGATACCGAACAGACAAATGCGTATCATATATAGATACCTAGTTGACAAATGTGTATCATATGTATTCTGAATACTCATGTCACAAATGCGTATTCATAGGATTAAGGTTTTTATGTGGAGGTTCTGTGGTAATACGGTGTCAATTAGAAATTTGTTAAGGGGAAAAGGTGTTCCCGTCACTATTGGGTGCACAATGTGTGTCGGGGAGATAGAGCATTTGCGTCTTTTATTTTTTGAATGTAGTTTTGCTAAGGAGTGTTGGCAACAAGTAAGGATTAATATTGATATGTGGGACGTGGAAAATGCACATGCTTCATAACCTTGCTAATGCCTCAGACGATATTCTGATTAAGATATCAACTGTTTTTTGCGGAGTGTGGTTTGCAAGGAATAAGCGTATTTTTTAGAATAGAAATCTGTCAACTTCCACAGTCATGTCATGGAGTACGAAGCAAGTTACAGAGTGGAAGATAGCAAATAAGAAGCCTTCGAATGTAGCTGGATTGGGAGTAAACAGACAAAGGAGTGAATACAAGTGGCAGCCTCCAGAGGTCGATCGTTTTAAAATTAATGTAGATGCTTCATGGAGGGAAGAATTCTTTTGCAGTAGGCATGACTCTCAGAAATCATCAAGGCCAATACCTTGGAGGGAAAACGATGAGGTTCGCAGGCATTTTCTCGGTGGTAGAAGCTGAGTTGACAGGTATAGCAGAAGCATTGTTATGGTCTCAGGAAATTGTAGGTGGTTTAGTTGTTATTGAGAGTGACTCCTTGTTGAGTGTCAATGCAGTAAACAATGAATAGGAAAATTTGTTGGAGCTTGGAGATCTTTTGCATCAATGTAATGCTACTCTGAGGAATAATGAAAGGCTCTCGGTTGGTTATGTTAGAAAGCAGGCGAACAAGGTAGCGCATAGAATTGCTAGAATTCCTTGTGAGCTTAATAGCTTCATTGTAATTCTGTCTCCTCCGATTTATTTGTTGGAGACATTATTGGCAGATACTTTGACGATTTAATGAAAGTTGACATTTTCTAAAAAAAACATACAATATTATATATAAAAACAATAAGTAGCAAAAAGAGAAAATGATATGTATAAAAATATCGTCAATATTAGTTTTAAAATTTTCTACTAAATAACATTAAATATATAAAAATTTCACTACCGTTAAATGTCAATGTATCATGTATGTGTCAAAAAACATGTTAAACTTGCTCTCTTTTCTCAATACCACAAAAACATGTCTCGACCGATCTGCAATAATGATAACATTGTTCACATTTTTACATTTGATAAAAGAAAATTAGCCCGTATGTATCCAAATTCAACCTATAACAATGACCGGTTTAAAACCTAATATAAATTTTCCACCACATGCATTTCTGCATACTAAAATAAAAGACAGAAATCTTGCCTTACATTGAAGGGTAAGATTATGCTATAAATTGAAATAGTTGGCACACAGTTTTCATAAATCTTAAATCATTAAAATGGCTCCTCTAGAGAAAATTCTCGCCTTATTCCTGATAACATTGCTTATGTTTCAACTTGCGATAATATCGACGGAAGCTAACGTTAATACAAATGAGGCTTTGGGTCATTCTATAAGGCATGCACTTAGGCCAGGACCGTTGAAGGAGGTGGAAAGTACAGAGGCTTTGGGTCATCCTTTAAAGCACGCACTTAGGCCAGGACCGTTTAAAGCACGCACTTAGGCCAGGACCGTTGAAAGAGGTGGAACATACGGAGGCTTTGGGACATATTTCCCAAAATGCTCTTAAACCAGGACCTTTAAAAAAATTGAAAGAACTAAATCATTGAGTCACCGGTTAAGAAAGAGCCTCATCTTCCTGTCAGGGAAGTGAAAACCGATTGAACAGATAAGACCACATAAAAGGCACACAAATGGCTGATGCATTAATGGTATGCATGTTTCATATATTTTATTAATTAGGTTGTATATGGCCAATGGTAGTTTAATCAGAATAAAATGCAATGAACATCATATAATGTTTAATTTACATGTGTAAAACTTTTTGTAAAGAGAAAACTCTGCTAGATGACCTCAGGAGACTTAACATAGGTTATAATAATTTTGTATTTAAAGCTGAGTGACATTTTTGTAATAATAGAGTGCACCACTTGTATTCACAAAAATACTCTGATAGTGCTATTTTTTTTTTTTAACCTTATATAGTTTCCTAAGGTCTCTTTAGAAGTATCAATCTCTTTTGTAAATATTACTTCTTGGTACCAAATTCATAATAAAAGATATTAATTTTTCTACGGGGACCGACTTTTACTAGAGACCCCTGAGACCTATATATTATTGTTGATTTAGTTTAAATTGTGTGTTTTTCAATCTTTATAAACAATAGGCATTTTAAAAAATCTGTAAAAAGGCGTCAAAAATTAAATTCTGTCAATTTCGTACATTCATCAATGATGGTTAAAATTACTAATTCAAATTTCTAATCACTCACCTCATTTATTTTAGTTTATTCGCTATAGAAAGAAGCACAACCATAATTCTATTTCTAGTGTTCTTATTCTTGCAGAATCGCAATTTACAGAACAATTAATTGATCTGTGTGAAGGTATGATTGTATAACCTTTATTATTATGTTTATAATGTTGAGTAAATAATGAATAACGTGATATGTAAAATATCATTATAGATCATGGAGTTATGAGTTATGAAGAACAAGTTTGTAGATTTTTGAAATTATATAAAAAAATGATGTAGAATAAGGCCGTATGTTGTGTAGGATTGTATAGGACATTATCACACAGTGCATAATGCAATAATGCAGGACAGTATCACATTTTTAAGCAATGCAATACATTATGTTAGTGTTGTTAGTGTAAACGGTGCCTTAAATGTAGAATATATCTATCACAAAGTGACTGTCAGACGTTGGTGCTACTTATACGCACTTAGGCATGCCTAAGGAATATATTCATGAACAGAATCCGGGTTATGATATAAGGGTCCAAATAAAAAATTATGGATTTTGTAATTTCTTTTTCAATATATATCGACAAAAAATTTCTTAAAAATTTGTCTTTCATTCAATTTTGGAGAATTGTTTTCATAACTGAAAATTTTCACAATCTTAATTTTAAATTAATTCTTGCTACTACATTGAAAAAATTATAATATTTAAGGGAACCAATAAAAAATATTTTATACTTTTTTAGAATTTTATATTAAAATTTTTATGTAATAGGAAAATTGGCGGGCCCCTCTGGTCCACCCTTACTGTTATCTTTTAGTTGCAACATAGTTGTAGCTCTCTGCTTCTATTGCATAGTAATTTCTCTATGAGAGGTCAAAAAGGGCGATTTCGTCACGTTTAGGTGACATGTGATACCTTGGCCGGCTGGTCCGAAGAATTGGTAACAACATGATTGAATCGGCCGACACCCCGAAAATGCTCGCGAAACAAGACTCATTGATCTGATTACGAAGGACCGTTTTATTATGACTATAGCCCTTGGGAAATTTACGAAGGACCGGCCTGGCCTTCTGAGGTGTTCGGAAATGGTCGAAACAGTTGAATAGGAGGATTACTATGACTATAGCCCTTGGGAAATTTACCAAAGACGAAAAAGATTTATTTGATATTATGGATGACTGATTACGAAGGACCGTTTTATTTTTGTAGAATTGTGTGGTCTATTACTTTTTCCTTGAGGCTGGATCCAAAATCAAAAAAACGATATTATAGTATAGTATAGACGAGGGGGAGTACCTTAGCAGTAGTTCTAACACTTAAGGTTACACCCCTGAATATACTGTAAGGGAAAAAAATATAAGTATATATACGCACACGTACTTAGGCATGCTTTCGAGAAGGGTGAAAACTTTGCATTCTTGTCACATAAAATTTGCTTATACTTGCGGCCACAATACCTTCACGATCCTCTTTTGTCACAATTTGAAAAAGTTGTATGAAATCCAAATTCAAATCCAAATCTAAAATTTCGAGTTTGATAAAATCTAATCGGATTAAAATAGATTGGATATCCATCAAATTGATTTATTTTCCCATCTCTACCGAGTCCAGCACGAAGGTAAGATTCCTTACAACTTGGACCCAAATATTTGCATTCAATATTATTACGTAAACCTCTTTGCATCGTTGCTTAAACTTTAAGCTCTTTAGAATATCATATATAATCAATAATAGATTCATAATATTACAGAATGCAGACTTTTCAGTTGTTTGGTAAGAGTTTTGCTATTCTTAAACATAGGAGAATAATTTAGGGATACAGCAATTTAGCATGTGCAAGATTTAGGACATTGCTTTTGCAAGATTTGGTAGAATATTACCTTATGCAGTTCACATGTATATTTATATACCATCACAACTCACAAGCCCGGCCGGCTGGTCGATAGGCCCGTAAACCGGATAATTCGGATACGGATCTGTCAATATTCGTATCCGAATCCGAAAATCCGTATCCGAATCCGAAAATCCGTATCCGTATCCGAATCCGAAAATTTTTAAAAATTAATATCCGAATCCGGATCCGAATTCGATTTTTAATAAAAAATTTTAATTTATATTAAAAATTCAAAAAAATTGCAAAAAAAATTAAAAATTTAATTTAATTTTTTTAAATTGAGTTAAGAGTTAAAGGGATTTAAGCTTATTTTATTTTTAAAAAATAATAATTTTTATTTATCTTTTCAATTTAATTTTGTTATCTTAATAATATTAAACTCAAATGATATTTTTATATATGTCTATAATATTTTTACAACTATATAAAATTTGTATAAAAATATTATTTAATGAATATATATACACACTACAAAACTAATAGAATAAATTATAAATTGTATATATATATATATATATATATATATATATATATATATATATATATATATTATTTATGTGATATATGTGATACGATTTAAAATGCATAAAATACTATAGAAATATAAATTGATATATATTGAATATAGATTTTAAAGTATAACCATGTGTAGTGTATATATTAATTTATTAAATTAAAATAGACATTAGAGTTAAGCTAATTAAAAAAATATAATTGAATCAAATTAAATGGATTTATAACTATAAGTGTATGTATAAAAATATATAAATGGGCTTATAACTATAAATGAATTTAAAAATATATAATTATATATTATATATATTAAAAAAATTATTTATATATATTATATATAATTAATTTCGGATACGGATATTTTCGGATACGGATGTGCCAATATCCATATCCGTATCCGGAATTTTCGGATTCGAATTCGGATAATATCTGGTTTCTTCCGAATACGGATAATATCCGCTTTTTTCCGAATACGAATACAGATGTTTCGGACGAATATCGGATTTTTCGGATTTTTTTGACAGCCCTACTGGTCGATATGATCTTTATATTATTATAAAATTAAACCAAAAACAAATTATTAGTTAAAATTAATAATTTTTAATTTATTCAAATATTCGATCACAAAATGTTATAAGAGGGCCGTTGTTTAGATCTAGCTTGGAACAATCAGCTCCGGCCAACTCCTCCTCCTCCTGCCCTCAGTAACATATACTATACAGAAACAGAGATATTTATATATCTGTTTTAGAGAAAGAAAAAAAAAACAGCATGTCTGATGCAAAGAAGATTCGTATAGGATATGCTCTGAGGCCCCGTACATCCGAGTGCTTGATCAAACAATCTTTACTTGATCATGCCAACAATCAAGGTATCCAACTTGTTGAAATCCATGCAACTGAACCACTCATCCAACAAGGTCCGTTTGATGCCATCATCCACAAACTGTATGATGAAGAATGGAACCAGAAGCTCATTAGTTTCTCTTCGGAAAACCCTAATGTAGTCATAGTTGATTCACCGTCTTCTGTCCAAAGGCTTCACAATCGAATATCAATGCTCGAAGCTGTAGGCAAAATGAACAACAATCAAAACACTACTAGTCTGCAGGTGAGTATTCCGGAACAGGTAGTGGTTCAGGGTTCAAAATTGTTGTCCAATTTAAGTGCTTTCGAAAATTTAAAGTTTCCTGTGATAGCAAAGCCGTTACTCGCTAATGCAACCTCCAATGCTCACAAGATGTCGCTAGTGTTCAATAACAATGGATTGAAGGAGTTGGAGGCGCCAGTTATTTTGCAGCAATTTGTGAACCATGGCGGGGTGATTTTCAAGGTTTATGTTGTGGGAAAGTATGTAAAATGCGTGCTGAGAAATTCGCTGCCAGATATATCCGATGAGAAGCTGAAGAATTCAGGGAATTTGATGCCTTTTTCACAGATATCCAATTTGTGTCCTGCAGGGGTTAAAAACATAGGCGAAGTGGATATGCCTGCAATGAGTTTTGTGGAACAAGTCGGACAGGGGCTGAGGCAGGCATTGAACCTTAATCTTTTTAATTTCGACTTGATTAGAGATTCTGAAGATAAAGATGGCTACTTTGTTATTGATATCAACTACTTTCCAGGGTATGAAAAATTGCCATCTTATGAGTCTATTTTAACAGATTTCTTTAAGGATATGATGGCCATGAATATTGATGAGACTCCCAAGGGAAGCAGCGAGCCACTGCAATTTTCTAATGGTGCTCAAGAACAAGTACAAGTCATTAAAAATGGTATTCGATTTGAGCCTTAGCTTTCAAACTATGTGATCTTCTTGTGTGTTTCTTTAATTTCCGGACAATTTTGGTGGAGTTGACTCGCATGAGTACCAAATCTAGGCATCGATCTGCAATATTTATAGCAATTGTCAGTGTACCCAAATAAAATAATATCATTATTTAATTTAGTGAATTAATGCACCAGTGGTTTTTGTTTTTTTCCTCAGTACATTGTATCTGTAAGGTTCCTTGATAGCATTGACTCGGTTAATGTATATATTTGTTCGTCATATCTAATTGTGATAAAAATTTCGAAAATCGATCCAGTCTTGACTTTCGAAATAAGTCAAAGTAAACTGGTCTAACCACAAGCTCGCCATATACTCCTAAAAGATCATGATTTGTTGGTACACTTAGTACTATTACTTTTACTGAACAAATTATCTCAATATACTCGATAGTAGTATTATTTTTACTTAGAACAAATTATCTCAATCTACTCGATATGAGATTGATGTATTACAAACTCCCCCACTTAAATTCCTGGCAGGCCGAACAAATAACCCTCCGTACCTTTGTCCATTGTGGGATAATATCACCGGTCTTCGTGTCCTCACCTCCGATAACTTGACGAATCAAGCTTTCGAGAGTTGGCTCTGAATACCATATGTGACAACCCGGATCAAATCCCGACTCTTTTTCGAAAATCGGGTCAAGTCTCGACTTCCGAATCCAAAATAAGTCAAAGTAAACTAGTCCAAATATAATAATTTAGGTAATCCACAAGTCTACCACAGACCCTCAAAAGATCATGATTTGTTGATGCACTTAGTAGTATTACTTTTACACTGAACAAATTATCTCAATCTACTCGAATTACCCTAACTTTGATTCTATCAGTTCATACTTCATATCAGGTTTTAAAAGACGGTGATTTTTTCGTTTAATAGATCGGTAGAATGACCGATATTAAATTAAAAAGTAATTTTTTTAAAATTGTATGAGACAAGAAAAATTGATTAAAATAGTCAAAAATCGATTAAAAAAATCAGTCAAAATTAATAATTAAAAAAATTAATTCTCAATACATATTTTTAATATATTATATTTTTTTTATAAATCTTAATACCTAAACGGTAGTATGGACTAGGGGTGAACAGAAATCCGATTAAACCGCCAACCCGAACCAACCCGCCCCTTTTTTCGGCCGAATAAACCGAGCCGTCCGAAACCGAAATATAAATGGGTTAATTTTTAAAAAACCCGAACTAATTGGGTTGGGTAAGGGTTTAACAAATTTTAACCCTTACCCAACCCGAACCAAACCGATTACATAAAATGCAGAATTTTTTGCATATTTTCTGCATATTCTATATATTTTTTACATATTTTCTACAAATTTCTGCACTATATAAATTTTCTGCACTATATAAATTTTTTGCAACACATTCTGCAACACTTTCCGGCTCTTGCAACATTTTCTGCAACAAACAGAATTTTCTGCAACAGTGCAGAATTTTTTCTACAAATTTCTGCACTATATAAATTTTCTGCAACAGTGCAGAATATTTTCTACAAATTTCTGCACTATATAAATTTCTGCACTATATAAATTTCTGCAACAGTGCAGAATATTTTCTACAAATTTCTGCAACAGTGCAGAAATTTCTGGGTTGGGTTGGGTTACGATTATAAAAAACCGAACTAATTGGGTTGGGTTGGGTTGGGTTACGATTTTTTTTTACAATTAATGAGTTGATTTTTTATAAAACCGAACTAATCGGGTTGGGTCGAGGTTTGACGAAAACCCGACCCGAACCAACCCATGTTCACCCCTAGTATGGACCAATGATATTTTTTTGTAAATTTAATAATAATTTTATGGTATTTAAGCATAATTATTTATTAAATTAAATTACAACCAATTAATATTCCGATTAATCATCGTAAAATATCTTTACCGATTAGTTACAATTTCCGCCTTCTAAATACTAATTCATATCAATTTAAATAAACTTTATATTTAGGTGGACAATTCTAACAACTTTTCTTAAACATTCAACAATCATGTGTTATAAATAAAATGGCTAATAAATATTACTAGCGTAAAAACCCGTACAAGGCACAGGCCTTTTCGTATAATCGTAAAATTAAATTTATTTTTAGTTATATTATTTATTTTAATTAATTTGTTATTATTTGTTTTTAAAATTTTAATTTTAAATGCATCTCTATTTTCATTAAAATATTTATTGACGGATATATATTTCATACTTAGTTTATAAATATTAAATTAATATTTAAAACATAATTAATAAATCACACATATATTATGCAACTATATCTATGCACTATTGTAGATTTTAATTTTGATTTTCTGACCAAATTTGTTTTTTAAAAATTTAATGTATATATTATAAAAAGTTCTATTTTACAAATTTTCTAATTTTTTTTACCCAAATTTACTAAATTTTTGTATATACAATCTAATATTTTATTCTTAAATATAATTTTCTAAACCTGTTTATTTAATTGTACAGATCATAATTGATTGTTTATTATATTTTGTTTACTTAAATATTACGACATCTCGTGAATATTTTTTTTCTTGCACTCACAAATTCTTGTGGATGTTTTTTATCATAGCTACGACCTCTCGATAATATCCATTTTTTCACACACCCACAATCTATAACTATGATTATATATCATGAGATTACTGGTTTGATATCCAATAATGACATAAATTCTTTCTTTTTTAACCAAATTTTAAAATAATGGTACATATGTAATTATACAAAATAGAAGGGTCCGAACAACTGAATTTGACGGATGAAATTTTTTTATCATAGTTACGACCTCCGGAGAATATCCATTTTTTCTCATACCCGCAATCTATGACTATGATTATATATCATGAGATTACTGGAAAAAATTTAAGGGTCCGAATAACTGGGTGAGACGGATGAATAATGAATTTAAACATTTATCTGAACTCCTGTTTTTTATATGAAAATATATATTTAATACAAACACGTACATACACATACATAAAATTATATTTAAGTAAATTCATATTCTTTTAACTAATAATTTAATCAATATATCTATACACCATAATAGTTTATTTTCAAAATACATCATCTAAAATTCAATTATTTTCACCGTTTACAATTTGACTAATAAATTGTAATATTTTGTATTTTTATATAATATTTATTCTCATATTTTAATTTTTTTGATCTATTTTAAAAATAAATATACGCTTAAATCATATCATTGTATATAGTATTATTATTTTAGTGTTAATATCGCAATTATAGTTCAATTACATATTTTATTCTAATGTTTAACATATTTAAAATCTAAATTTGTTATAATTTTTTCCAAAATACATTTAATTTGTACTAATAAAAAAATTTGAACTCAACTATACGAACTTCATTTCTCATATTTTAAAAATTATTAATAAATAACTTTATACATTTATAATATGAAATTTTAATACATGATAAACAAAATTGATTGTTTGTGTATTAAGACTTTTAAAAGAAAAACAAAATTTCAAGTAAATTAGATGGTTGCAACATTTATTATTTAGCATGAGGTTCCTATTCGATACCCAAGAGTAACATAATTTTACCAAATTTGTTGTTGATCATGCGTACCCCAGCAATTTAATACACGACACGATAATACGACACGAAAACGATACCAAAATTTAGTGTTTGTGTTTGCATTTTGAATACACGACACAAAAGTACATGAACATGAATGTATACGACTGAGATTTAGTGTTAGTTTTGTGTCTACCATTTGAGTACACGACACGACACGAGGTATACGAAGTATACAAAATAAAATAAATAAATAAATATTTTATATATAGATTTATTATTTTTCTTATAAATATATGCATATTTATTTATATAATTATACTTAATTTTATAATTTTGTATGTAAATATGATGCAAATATATATTTAATATATATTTGTAGAAATATACTTAATAATATAATATATTTATCTATTTATTTATATATTGGTTTTTATGATATTACACGAAAACACGACACGTACACAAACACGAAATTATACGAACTTTAAATGGGTCAGTTCTGTATTTGACATTTTAGTACACGACACGAAAGTACAGACAATTGACAGTTCTAATCAGTGTATTTTTATAAATTGAAAACACCTACTATCTCTAATCCAAAATGAGCAGCACTACAACTCAGTTAAGCAAAAATTAGATCAAAGTGTCGAATTTCAGAAAAATGATTAAACATAAAATGGGTCCGACATTAATGGATGGAAGATCCTTGTTCGGTAGCTCACTGAACTGATTAAATTCCCGATTATTCAATTAAGTATTCCGATTAATGTCCGATTCATCCGATTAATCCTTGTTCCGTGCCTTTACTGACTAAGTCTGATTTCCGCTTTTTACAACACTGACATGGAAGTGGTCAAAATTCAGTAAAATAATCAAAATCAATAATTTTTAGAAAAATAAAATTTTTAGAAAATAAAGTATATATAGACTTAAATTTCTAACACTAAATATTTTTTAAATTTTAAATTCATTTTAAGTAAATTAATTTTAAAAAATCTAATAATATTTAAAAGTGAAAACTCTTATTTTAAATGTCCTGCTATTTTTTATAAAATATTTATTTTTAAAAATGATTTGACAATGGTGCATATTTATATTAACTGAATTATTATATTTAATAAATTTTATTTTTGTAAGATAAAAATTATAATCAATGAAAACTTTATTTTAATTTATAATTAATAAAATATACAAACTAATAAATAATAACTAAACATGAATTAATAATCTAGTATTCTTTTTTAAATCTTACTAATAATGCAGAGTGTTATAAAAAGCACATTAAGCGGTTGTTTAAGCGGAATCAGATCCTAAATGCTTCGATTAATGTATAATTGAATTTTTAAGTGTTTTGTATAGATTAAACGGATTTAAACCGGATAAAGCGGAATTATGTGGTCTGATTTTAGAAAAATAAAATTTTATTTAAATTTAATTTTATAAATACATATATTGTTACAATATAATTTATTTTAATACTTATTCAATTATAGTTGGTACAACATTACATAATATATATATATATATATATATATATATATATATATATATATATATATATATATATATATATATATATATAATGACGCTCTAGAGAGAGATACTTTACATAGAGGTCCGGAGAGAAACATTTGATTCTAACGTAAAATTTCATAAATAATTTTAAAATTAATCATATTGATGATTAATAACGAATAAATTTTGATGTTTTACAAATAATTTAATATTTAAAAATTAAGAGAAAAATATGATTTTCAATTTGATTCTACTATATAATTCTGTTCTGAGTAATATGATTCTGCTGTAAAATCGTTTTACTATTTATTCATTATTATATGTAAATTTATTTTTAATTCATTTATACTTACATTTTATGAATAACAAAAATATATATTTATTTTACGTATATATAAGATGGTTTTTTACGAAACTCTATATATGTTATCCCTCTTTAGATCATGTCCTATATTACACACACACACACATATATATATATATATATATATGATCCACGCTTAAACGGCCGCTTTAACGCTTAAGTGGTAAAAGGTCCAAACAGAAAGCAACACGGCAAATATATAAATACAATTATTTATTAATTATCTCCCATTAATCGTTCCAATAGCGATTAATAGCTCCAAGCCTCCAACTAATACAGAATCTCACTTTTCATAACCCCGATTTAAATACATAAATAAATCTCTTGCTTTTGTATGGCAAGCATTCTACATTTTTCTTGGGGTAGTTTAGTTCGTGATTTTAGGTAAGAGGCATGAGTTTTGTTCATTTTAGATGTATACATGATGTTTGGTTGAAAATTTTTAATTTTAAAACTTCACCTTACCCAGAAAAAGTAAGCATGTTACTGGGGTACGAGAAATCAAATCAAACATTTATTATTTTTATTTTTGTTTATAAAATTACATATTCAGGAATGCATTCTGGTTTCAAGTTTCAACTGCCAGGTTGATTTGGTTGAGCAGGCAAATACCAATAATAATGTCCGGTGAAGGAAAAAGGTTGCGTATAGGTTATGCATTAGAACCCAAGAAAATCAAGACTTTTATCACACCATCTCTACTTAATCATACCCAAAATCAAGGCATCGATCTGATTCAAATGGATACAAATAAACCCCTCACTCAACAACAACGACCCCCCTTGGATGCTATCATTCACAAATTACACTCCCCTGAATGGAACCAACAATTGCTCGATTTCTCATCTCAGAACCCCAATACCATTGTTATTGATTCACCTCGTGCTATCCAAAGGCTTCAGGACCGTGTTTCAATGCTCGATGTTGTTGCTCAATTGAATCTATCTCCAACTGTTACTACTCCTAAACAGGTTTTTATTCATGATTCCAAATCTTTGTTTGATACTTGTAATGTTATGAAAGATTTCAACTTTCCTGTGATAGCTAAGCCATTGGTTGCTGATGGTACTGCTAATTCTCATAATATGGCACTAGTTTTTAACTTAGATGGACTTAAGAATCTCAACCCTCCACTCGTATTGCAAGAATTTGTAAACCATGGCGGAGTTATCTTTAAGGTTTATGTCGTTGGAAATTATGTTCAATGTGTCAAGAGGAGTTCTTTACCCGATATAACTGACAAGGAGCTGGACACGTTAGGGGATGTAATGCCGTTTTCGCAGATATCCAATTTGAACAGTAGTGGATATAAGGCTAATACGGGAGATGATGTCGAGATGCCTCCGTTGAGTTTTGTAAATCAAGTGGCTAATGCGCTGGGAAAGGCTTTAAAGTTGAATCTTTTTAATTTTGACATGATTCAGGATGCTAATGCTGGAGACCAAACTCGATATTATGTGATCGATATCAATTACTTCCCTGGATATGCAAAGATGCCGTCTTATGAGTCTGTTTTGGCTGATTTCTTCAAGGATATTGTACATCAAAATTCAGTTGCAGTCCTACCAAAAGGTTAAGAGAGTGACAACCATGAGGTCCCAAGTTGATGTGGACCTTGTGGTATGTATTACTCTTTTGCTCGAAGTCCTGGTTGTTACTAGCCTCGTAGGTTAAGTAGAAACTGTCTTGCTTTTCCTTCAGGAGACACTTTCTGGTCTTCTCATCTTGTAAGCTTTAGTTTTTAGGGTATGTATTTACCATTGTGATGTACTAAATAATGTAAGCACTCGGCAGCTATTATGTTACATATCAGCACTTTTGATCTTACTCGATAATGCCTTCAGATGTTTACACAAATTATAGGTACGACTTATTCTTCTCATTGTTTGTTGAGTAATGTTACACTTGCTACAGAGTTTTACTATATTATGTAATTTATGTGCCATAAGACTCTCACCCTCTTCGACTATTTTTTGTATATGTAATGTCCACTTCTGTAGTATTATGTAGTTTGAATAGTTTTCTCTTGCTTCTGCTGTGAAAGCTGTAGTTTGGAGGATCAGTTGATGTATAATAATTTTGCTTAGTTTTCAAATTCTTTCTCTACTCATTTTCAATAAAGCTAGCTAATTAATCTTATGGTCTGTTTGGGAATATGGATTTCATTTGAAAAAATTCTGGATTTGATGAAATAATATGTTTGGATAATCAAAGAATTTGGATTTAGATTTCATTTGAATTCCAAAACATTCAAATATTAGTACAAATCTGAGAATTTAAAATGACAACTTAAAACTTGTCATTTGAAATCCATCATTGTTCCCAAACACGATCTTACAGTAATGAAGGATTCTGGAGAACTTTTTTTGCAGATTCTTTATATGAAATGCTCCTTCGGTGGCTCTATAGGGGCAGAGTGAGAAAGTAGGACATATGTGTCACCGTCTCACCGACTTGCTGGGTGCCATAGCACGTTTTTTTTTAAACTGTCGGGTTAATTTCTTTTCTGCATTCTAAAGTTGCTCTCTTTTAATTACTTCACTAATAATTGTTGCTGATTCTTTCTGGTCAGAGAAACGTTCTGTTTTTTATTTAAAGCTTTATCTTCTTCGATTTGTGTTTACCCTAGTACTTGCTGGATAATTTCTGCAAATATTATACTCAATACTAGCACTATTCATATAAATCGATTACTGCTGTTTACATATACAGATGCAACTACATATTTTCTGCTATATTACGTGTCACAGAGAATTGTAGTAAATTTGTTGGAACAGTTTTTCTTTTGTGTTTGTTGTGCAACGCTGTAGTTCAGACTTTAGAGGGTCGATTGAAGTATATGACTGAATTTTTCTTTTTTGTTAAGTTATTTGAGTGAAAACTTTTGAATTCTTTCTGCGCACTTGCAGTAAAACAGGCTAATTATCTTTGCATCAATGGAGTATAAAATGTCTTCGATGTTTGATATGCATTTTGAAGTAGCACAACTTCTAAATACCTTAACTAATCATCAGCCATTCTATAAAGTTGTTAGTACCTTCTTTTCTTTTTTCTTTTCAAAAAAAAATTCTTATCAACAAATAAGGCTAAGGTGGGTGAATTAGTAATTTTTGCTGAGAGGTCATTGATTATATACATATAATTGGGTTTATATGGAGACCGATTTTTTGTTGGAGACGTATCGAAAGAAAAACATATGTTACGGTACAATATATTTTGTCATGTTCTGCAAGTAGGGTCTCCGACATCTTCAACAAAAAGTCTTCAATAAAAAGATGGTCCAACAAAAAGTCGGTCTCCATGTAACTTTACTATATAGAGTATATATAATTAGGGAAAAATTATATGAAGATCGTGTTTGTAGTAGACGTCGGAGATCATTTATGTACGACAAGAAAAATATATTTTGCAGTACAATATATTTTACAATGTTATACAAATAATATATATATAGTCTCTGACGTCTGTAATAAAAAACGGTCTCCATATGACCTTTTCATATATAATTATATAGTAGTTCAAGTCTTTATCTTTTAAGTTTTAACTATTAGACTTGTAGCTTCGTTCCATGCCATTATTTCAATTTGGCAAGCTTATGCTTCTGGAAGCTATGACTTGGACAGCAGTTGCACAAGTTGATACGCATTGTAAGTTGATTGTTCTTATTTGGTTGATTAATTTTACATGAAATGTCAAATCCAAAGGAACACTGTACATGCATCACCTAATTTTTAACAAATGATATTGACTTTGAAAAAGTACTGATGATGCCAATCCTTCACTAAAACTAATCAAACAGTACAGTAGTATACTAGTTTTAGATTATTGCAGTCCGAATGAATGAACAAACGATATGTCGCAAAAAGCTCACTCAGTTTACATTTAGCATGTTACTTTTTCTAAGATATATACTTATATAACGTTTAATAACATTTCTGTTTTTTGCATCAAGTACATGAACTGATGAACGAATATACAGAGACATGCAGAATTGCAGATGCATGCCAGGAAAAAAAAAGAGTTCGCACTACTAACTGTACTTAAAATCAGATATATGATACGTATATATACACCCACCCTACATATAATATTGTTGAATACAAAACCAACTAAACACATGCTAATGGAAACTTATTCTTGCAATCAACTAAACCCTTGCGGTGGTCTCTCAGGACAAGATCTGCCACTGTGAGGAACTAGAAGCTTGGCTGCAGCCATTAATCCAGGACATAATTAATTATATTTCATATAAAGGTACATTTAAAATAATCTTATTATATATATATATAAGTTTAAAACTTACTCAATTAAGTCTTTCCAGTATGCCTCAGTGGCTCCATCATACATGAGCTGATCTGCAAACTCATCAAAGTTAGTACAAGTAGATGAAGAATTTCTAGAACCTCCATTAGTATCAATTATGAATCCAGTTTGATCTGTTGCGGGACGTTCAGGTGATGCTGGTAGCAATGCAGGCAATGAATCAGAACTGAGTTGATGGTGATTGACAGTGTCCTGAAATGAATTTTTGGAGGCTGAAAGGTGTTGATAGAAATCATTATCCATGTTTGAACACTCGGAATTAATCATAATATTGATGTTGGCAGGTGTATTAGGGGCCACACAATTTTGGACAACAGTACCCTGAAACTGAGGATTAATACCGTGTCTGAGGAAATCATTTAGCTGATAATCTTGAATAGGGAAAGTACTACTAGTTGATAGAATTAAAGGACTGCTTGCACTGGGGCTTAATACTTGAAGAAGACTATGCATCAGTTGGAGTTTGGCAAGTTGTGCAACATCTGATATTTGTGACCTAAAGGCATTCATGTCCCATGGATTCATTGGATTGATGTTCAAGTTATTGGCGGCTGCAAGAAGGTGAGGTAGATTTGCTAAAATGTTGAGATGATCGGTTCTTGGCCTATGAGTTACCGGATCAATTCCCATTTGTAGAAGCTTTTTCTTGAGGTGTGTGTTCCAGAAGTTCTTTATCTCGTTATCAGTCCGTCCTGGAAGCCTCAATGCTATTGCTGACCACCTAAAAAAAGTTTAATAATTAGGAAATTCAGGAGTACTCGAGCCAGGACAGTAGAAGTTTCTAGGACAATTTATAGCTAACTATATGCAGACGGGAAACTGAATAAAAATACATCAATTAATTACTTATTTCCGAGAACCGAATGGAGGTTGATGATGGATTGTTCTTCTTGGTCGGAAAATTTGCCACGCTTGATATCAGGGCGGAGATAATTAGTCCAGCGCAGTCGACAACTTTTGCCACATCTGTTGAGGCCAGCTAGCTTTGGAAGGGCTCTCCAGCTTCCATGTCCATGTGTTTGTATGTAATTCATAAGCTTCTCATCTTCTTCAGGAGTCCATGGTCCCTTTTTTACCCCACTATCTTCATAGCCTGGTGATCTTCCCATCGTTTACCCTGCAGCATATTACATTAATTAATTTGTTTAGGCAGACGACATTATATTTATTTATGTGTTTGATAATTAATTATGATTTTTCCCATTGTACCAAAATACAAGAGTACGTGTGTAAATAATAATACAAGAATTATGAGGTGCACATGTATATATTAACTACTAGTACTTGCCAAACTGTATAAGCTAGCTAGCCAACTGATGGAATTGAAGGGAGAATGAAGAGATATCAATCGCAGCTCATCTTCAAATGAATGTATTGCATTATCGGTGATGAGTTATATATATACACATATACTATAGTAATAGTTGGCGATGTACGACATTAACGAGGTTAAAGTGTAATCGAGAAGAATCTCTTTATTGCATATACTGTGTTTACCGTCGTTTTCACTAATATTTAAGATTAGTATATAAGCTAAACTAATTTATACAGTCCTATATAAGTATACCAGTATTTAACTCATTTCCTATAAATATTACTCCTTCCCGGGTTTTTTATAAGTCGTTTTAACTTTTATACTTAGATCAGATAGTAAAAGTCACTATTTTTAAAATCTTATTTTTTTGAATTAAAATATAGAATCTATATTTTTATTAAAAAAAGAAAATTTTAAAAATATAACTTTTATTATCCGGTCAAAACACCTAAACATGTGTGCCAAAAGTCAAAGTAACTTATAAAAAAACGAAGGGAGTATAAAATAATGTCTCTTAGTAATTTAGGAATATTAATTTTAATGTCAACTCCAACAACAATCCCTATTATCATTCCTTATTATTATTATAATAATAAATTTGAATCTAACAATGAGAGAAATGTGAAAAAAGAAGCGAAAAAAGGAGAGAATTGAATATTTTATTCAAAAAAATTAAATAGGGGATGACTAGAGAATACCTATTAATAAGTAATAGCTAGTAAAATTTAGAATATCTTAATAATTTAGAGAATCGTTAGAATACTATTGAAGTGAAATTTTTTATCTCATTCCCTATTTTTGAGTTTAAAAGTTTATTTAGAGAAATTGTTAGACTTGCTTTAAGTTCTATATAGAGTATATAAAATCAATCTTCGATCAATTCTCAAGCATTTTATTGAACTTTTGTCTATAAATTTTCTTTAAATATTTGTACGATTCGTCCTCGTTCATACCGTTGAGAACGTGAAACAAAAGCGAATTTATAGGGGATTTATAATAATTAAACTCCCATTTTAATTTGTATTTACTAGTATGTCTACCTAATTATGTATCCATAATTTAGATTAACTCCCATTTTAATTTGTATTTGCTAGTATGTCTACCTAATTATGTATCCATAATTTGAAATATTTTGAATTGCATGAAGCATTTGAAATGTAGTTATTTCTGAGAATTTCTTAGAAAATAAATTAATTTTCAGTACTATGTACCAATTAATTATATGTCTTTTATTTTACAGTAGTTCATTAATTTGGCATACATAATGAATATGTGTATGTGATTAGTAATTGAGCTTGATGTTCCTAATGATGACTTTATATAATTACTTAAAGATATAATAAAATACAATATCAAGTTAATTTTTGTAAATATATGGGGTATGTATTATTATTACAAAATTGTCACTCAATTTTTGTATTAAAATAATTTATATCTTCAGGTAATTACCTAAAATTATCTTTAGGACCCTTTTTTTCTTAATAATTTAGTGTTATATATAATATAGTAGTAATAATACACACAGTTCCGCATATATAATCCTTTTATTGTGCGTTTACGCTAACGAAACTAGGCCACGTACGTACATGATCGAGCAGATCAGAAGAAGTTGCACCTGTACATTTTATGTTAAACTCGACACGTACATACTGTTTGTGTTTGTAATATTATGTTTTATGTATATAAAGGGTTTTGGTCCACAACCGCGGATTCACAAACCCTAACTAACATTGCAATCCAGGATCAGGGGCGGAGGCACGCTAGGGCGAGCCTAAGCGGCCGCCCCCCCTGAACTTTGCTGCCTGACTGCTACAGTGTGTACAGGGGCGGAGGCATTAAGAATGGTGGGTAGAAAAGCTTGTTTTGGCCTTCCTAGTTCCTACAGCTTGCCCTTCTTGTTTGTCCGTTTACCTTTATCTCAAATTTACCGGCCTTCCGTTTGACTTGGAGTATAATCATATCAATCCTGATTCAGGTACCTTTTGCGTCTATTTGTTTCCAGACACATCTGGATTGTTTATCTAAACTCCAACCCTACATAATTGAACAATTATCCATATTTCTAGTAGTTTAAATGGTAAAATATATATGTTTGAAATTGTTATTTTTGTTTGATAGTTTAAATGGTAAAATATATATGTTTGAAATTGTTATTTTTGTTTGATTATGCCAGACCAAAGTCCTTATGTCGTATCTGAGTAATGCTATTTATGGGGTTATTCATTATTGAAAGTCTAAATGATAGTATTGTCGATTTGGATTCTGGAGTGCATGTTATCCCTGAACGGATATCCATGAATTAAGGCAACGATTAGTCTAAATGGGGTTATTGAGAATCTAAATGATGGTATTGTTGACTTGTGTTGTTACGTTTATCTTTAAAACTATGTAAATATGTTAATTTTTTTCAAAAAATTTGAAAAAAAAATAAATTATTAAATTCCATGTAAAGAAATTTTGGAGCACCCTCAATTTATTTTCTTGCTCCGCCACTGTCCAGGATTCTCAAAAATTTCAAGTGTGAAATGTTTATACTATCCGTGACAAAAAAATACAAACAAATTGTCATGAATATGGCAATAGATTGTCAGTGTCATGACCAGGACCCGTATATAAATCCATGTACGATAGTGTACACAAACAGTATCTGTACGTATATAGTTTTAGGATCATGGTTCATGGAACATTACTGATGAGAGAAAATAAATTAAACCTAGCCAGCTCCATCGATGATATCGTTAATGTTTGACATACATACATGCATGGCTTTGTAATTAAATTTGGACACGCAATATACATACTTGCACACGCCGAGCAGATAGATCCATCTATATAAAATATATCATCATTTGAGGGTGAACCTACCCTATCCCAACCACACTCACCTTCCAATTAAGTTCTAACGACTACATTTGAAATATTACTGGTTACTTACTCATGCTAACTTCTTCTTCTTTGTTAATTAATCTTCTTATTATACTTTAATTATAGTTTTAACCTTAATTATTATCTCATCGTATATGGACCACTAATAATACATGTAGGCTGAGGAGTAAATGGAGGAATCTGCCCGAGGAGGGCCTCGCGTCTGATTAGCTAGTTGGTGAGCTAATAGCTTAGCAAGGCGATGATCAGTAACTTGTCCGAAAGGATGATCAGCCACATTAGGACTGAGACACGGCCCAGACTCCTACAGGAGGCAGCAGTAGGGAATTTTTCGTAATGGGCGAAAGCCTGATGGAGTAATGCCGTGTGGAGGTAGAAGGCATAATAATATAAAAGTTATATTAATTAAATAAATAGTGTTATACTAAATTTAATGTCAATTATTTATTTGATGTAAAACTTTACATTAAACGGTGTCTTTCAAAATACTCCATTACCCTTATATTTATTAACTAAAATAATTATTCCTTCTATGTTTCACTTATATTTTCTTATACTTAAAAAACTTTTTTTTTTACTGTAAAAACCCGCAATCGCTACTCTTTGGGTGCGCATTGGGTAAACCCACGTGCTCACGTAATAGCCTGCAAACCACTTGAACCAGGTAAACCGCACAGTCTCTGGCCCAGATGGCATAATCACAAATTCTCCTCCCGTGGGATTCGAACGTGTGACCAAAAGGATGATATTTCTCTCTTAAAAAACTTTACTTTTAAAAAAGTTGGAAGAATATGTCCTTTTATAATCAATTTTTTTAAAATATATATATATATAATGAGTTTGAGTTGATTCTATAAATAATGTAATTTTTATACTATTTTAATATTATAATTAGAGACTTTGTAATGCATCAACTTCTACATATGATCATAACATGTCATAAATAGATTCGATAATTTCATACCCAACATAAAACTGAAATCAAAATTTTGTATTTGTATTTATCTTTTAGTATTTATAATATTTCTATTTTTTATTTAATTTTTTATAGTTGAATTTTCCATAAATTCGATCGTTGTGAATGTTATTTCAGTTCTTTATTCGATCAGAAATGATTTGTTTTCTTTACAAAACGATAAAAATTATAAAGACTTTAAATCGAACAAATTTACACCCTCAAATTCAACTGCCCCCGGGCCCAGGCCATGCATGTGTCGCCATTGTTACAGTTTATCTCCCTTGTACCAAACAACATACACTTTTAGTGTATTACGTATTCATTATTACCGATATGAATCTTAGTAATATTCATTGTTACTACTTCTTCACTTTGCCTTTTAATCTATATAATTAATCGACTATAACTACTTTTCTTTTTATCTCCAACCTCCCACCAAAAAACCCATCTCAACTTCTTTTTTCATTTTTCTATTTTGTTGGCAGTACAAAAGCCATCTGATCCTACGCCAGCCTTATATAAATCTTCATACTTACTCACCGGAGCTGCAATTTTTATTTTTTTAGTTTTTGAGAATATTAGGTTTTGTTTGATATCGTTTTCTTTCTTTTTTTTTTATTTTAGAATGGGATTTTAAAAATTAAAAAAAAACTATTTTTTGTAGTTTTTAATAATATGTGGTGTTAATAGTCATAACTTTTTTTTAAACCAAGTCAAATTTTAAATTCATATCATGCATATGATCGAAGTACGTTATACCAAATGCAATTAAAAATATACTAGTCTATCAGAGTTTTCAAAAGATCATTTATTAAATTTAATAGTTTTTAAATAAATAGTTTTTTGGTACATGTTTTCTGTACTTAATTTTTTAAAAACAAAAAACATCATTTTACTTTATACAGTTAAAATATCATGAAGAAAAGTAATTTAGTTCTTGTATAGTGACTAGTGAATAGAAAGGGGTTGATGTTTTATATTGAGTGATTTTAATTTTTAATATAATTTTATTTTTACAGATTACAACATTTTCATGTTTTTCATTTTCTGTTTTTAAAAAATATTTTTTTATTTTATGAAAACTGTTTTTAAAGTAATTACATGTTACTATCACATCTTAAGATGACAGTGGCCTACTGGCATATATACTCCTAAGCTAAATTAACTCTGAGCTTTTTTTTTTTTGAATAATTTGACTTATAACTTTACAAATAAGCATCTTCTAACAAATCAACAATAAGCTAATTAATTAGCTACTATCAAAACCCTGAGGTAGTTGATTACATACTGTATTTAACAAGCCTACCCCTGTATTAAACACATTACACGTTGTCCGCTGACATGTCTGTCACTACTAGAATAATTACACAAGTTTCTAAAAAAAATTGAACATCAGTGGTGTCCATGCGGTAAATTACATTGCAGCAGTCACACTTCTTAGGATCCCAGATACCTGGCAACATAAACTTGGCTTCATTTAGACCATAAGAAACAAAACTGTCCCTGACCATGTATGAGGTTCAAGTCGGACCTTCCCTGCACAACCCGGCATTGAATCCAACCCACATGTCCCATTGCACATTTTTGCTGTTTCTAATGCTGTTTCTTATAGAAAATTCTGAACTTTGTGGATTTCTTACAGTCTCGGCTAATGCTAATGCAAAATGAATCATCATCAATCCAAACGATCTTCTGGTGGTGATAAAGGTGCTAACAACCCGATATTCCCTGTGCTTGACGAATAAAATGGCCATCCACAATCCCTTTTCAACCTATCCAATGCCTTAGCCACCACAATTACCAACTGCTCACCCGCAATTATTCATCAATTTTTTCCAAATTTCAAATATTATTATTGACAAGAAGTAATAAATAATATATACTCCCTCCATCCCAAATTACTTGTTCACTTTGACTTTTACACGTAGTTTACGGTGGATTGACCAGATATCTCTCCTAAATATTTTTTTTTCTTTTTGTAAATAAAAATTCAAGATTCAAATTTTTATTTACAAAAAGAAAATTAAAAAAAATATTTAACGGAGATATCCGGTCAATCCACCTTAAATTACATGCAAAAGTCAAAGTGGACAAGTAATTTGGGATGGAGGGAGAATAAGAATACCATCAGAAATGCACAAAGCATTCATTGCTACTTGTTCATTATCCCCTTCTGCTCCGTTGCCCATAACAATTACAGCCACGCTTTTGCTGCTAGCGCAAGCAGCTTTATCAACCTTATCTTTTCAAATAAACATTGAAAGAATTTTTGAGTGGGCTTGTCTGTTTCCTTATCCCCATTCACTTCAATCATTGGAAATTGGAATGCTCTTCAGCTTATTGTCCACCACCAGGCACCAGCTGGTAGCTCTTCCGTCTCTACATACGGCACCAATCAGCCACTAGTAGCTCTAACTCAACATCCTTCACGTTGTCTAAAGATTAAATAAAGAGTCTCAGGCAAGACTTTTATTGAGAGATTAACTTCGCCAGTAAGGATAGAACCATTGTGGTAGGTCATCTCCTTAGGCTTGTGAATATTATCAGCAAATGAGCTCAAAGGGAAAATGAAGATGGCTAGGGTAAGAGAGAGAACCAGAAAGATCAACTGAAAAGTATTAAATTTTTGCATTTTTTTCAAATTTCTCTTTTAAATAAATTCCCACAAATCTTCTTTTTGCATGGGTGTTCCTGCTTAGTTGCGGGCATAAAGTATCCAAAATTGATGTATTCAATTAAGCATGCCAAGAAATGTGAAAACAAGCCTACTTCATGAGGAATTAATCTCCCACATTCTATATACAGATATGCATGTAGAATCGGTCAGATAAGGAAATCTTCACTAATTTAAACATAATGCTCATTGGTATAGTCAATAGTGATGCATGTGAATTCAGTCGATAAAAAATGTTTCCCTATTTCAACTATAAGGCCAAATATGAGAAATTAATATAAGGACTAAAAAAACTATCTACCCTGCTGTGACTAATAAAGAATGTGGAGCGGAAAGAAGGGGAGCAACACGGAGTACCAAGCTTGAGTTTACTCATTAGGGAGCAGAAAGAAGGTGTCTGAGACAATGGAACTGAAGAATAAAGGTCTATTGTTGAGCTTTGTTGTCTACATAGAAATATAAGCATCCAGCTGTGGGGGAAGGAGGAATGACTACATGTAATTGCAACATATGAGCATGGTCAAGGCTACTATGAAGTTGAACAAATAAATAAAAGAAACAAACTTCCACGAACAAGATACAGAATGATCGACGGAATTTGGTCTTGTGTTACAACAGTGAACAGATCATTAGAAATTAAAACAAACTGACACTCAATAACCTCAGTTGTGACTTGTGAGGATTCTCTTGTTTTGTGTAGTTGGTAGGAGGCCACTGCTTCCTTTACACTTCATCCACAAAGGGACCTTTCTATCTTTCTTCCTCCATAACTTTGAAGCCGCTGCTTTAAATCCACACCTTATGTAAGCCATGAAAATTGTTGCAAGTTCTCTGGAGAAAAGTAGGTTCAATGAAATAGTTAGTCTACAAGAGTTAAAATTTTGTTATTATAATTGAGCAAAATAAATCATTTGTGATTATCAACATGCTGTCACATTTAAACAATTTTACATATTTTAATATATGTGATACTCAATATTATTGCATCACCTTCCTTAGCAACCCTAATTAAAATGCTAATTCATCTTGATTGTAATGACTCCTTAATAGACATCCTAAGATTCTTTCCGCCACCTTGATTGTAATTAAGTTATATATTTATTTTTGGCTAAGCAGGTTATTTACATGTGTCCAAGATATTCCATTTATTCTTCAACAAAGAAAAAATGACCATTAGACACCTAAATATAAATGTCACCCAAAGGAATTCTTTTCTTAACTTTTGGAGTTCCACCTCTGTTTTTCTCCAAGCTTAAAACCTATTTAAACCTCCAAGTTATTGAATTGTACGACCTAAAACTCCTTGTTTAAAATTTAGCATATAAACTTTGTAATTGATATAATTGAATGATAAAAACCTCTGCCATGATATTGCTTTTTGGGGCAACAGGAAGGAATAAAATTGACCCCCCAAAAAAGTAATCTTTTGTGTTTCCGGTGTATTATGTGAGATGCACCTGATGGTTATTTAGAAGAAAGAGGAAAAATTAGCATCTCTTCACATCATATACACACAACTTTACACAACCACACACACGTACAAATGGGAAAAATGTCAAACTGAGAGATATATGGCCACAAATGATAGAAGTACCCACTATTTCTCGCTCACTTTCATGGAAGTAAGGCACATGATATGTATTTCACTAAATTTGAGTTGGGAAGGTTTGTATAGTACCAAAATGTTTAAAGTTTATTTGCTAAATTACTAATAAATAAAGTTTGAATGGTATGCATACGTAAACTTGAAGGTTAAATTATTTATAAGCCTCTGCAACGATGGAACAATGAACATCATCAGTCTTGGAAGAACTTGAAAAATATTTCCAGGTACCATTATAAATTAAGAAAAACACACTTACAATGGCGAACAAGGAGATCGGCCACCATTTACATAGAATATGAACAGGTACGAATCATAATGTTGCCCGTTGATGAAATAAAAGGCGTGCAATTTCCGTACGCACTGAAAGGACATTTTCTCATACAAATGGATGGCAGAATTATTGTAGGAAATCACGTGTAGTGAAATCTATACATACATACGGAATCCAAACAGCCAACTTTCTCTTTTTCTGTGTTAGTTGCAGGGACACGTCTGTCATTTCATATGGATAATAGTGATCAATATATTTGATAAAAAATCAAAGTCAATAATTAAAATGAATCAAATTAACATTTAGTGATCAAAATTATATATTTGAATGAAGTGAATGATGCAAATGAAATTTAACCCGTTTTATTTATTTATTTTGATTTTTTTGAATATTCTACTGCTACCAGTTTTATTTATTATTATTGAAATTGAAATGGAGTATATCCACCTGCTTTATAAAAATAACCAACAAACCACCTTCTCTTTTTTTCACCGTTGACCCGTCCGTGCGATATGACTAAACTGCCCCTCTGTCTCTGGTCTTCGCTTAATTTTCTGCCTCGATTACTACAAACAAGACTTCTCTGCTTGTCTATCACACATTGCTTCTACTTCTGTTACATAATGCGGGCGGGTAGGTTTATTCACAGTGTTTCTCAGACATGACATAATCGATAATAAATATTAATTACACACTCGGTTTAAGGTCTTGTTTCCCAATTTTTTATAGATGAAAAGTAAAAAAATATAAGATAAATCAATAAAAGTATAATAAGTTTCATTAACTTACAAAAATAAAGAATGAAATTAGTTTGTTTAGCGTGTTTCCAAATTTAAAAAGAAATTATATAATTGAAGTTTCAACTCATATTTTAATGTAACTTCTAATTTTAAAGTTGTACTATCATGTAAATCAAATGATCCCTCTACCTTAGTTATTTATAATTAATTGTTTGTTTATTTGTCCATTCATATTTTGACATTTTCCATTCCCAGGATTTTAGTTCTGATTAATAAAGATAATAATTGTTTTATCATTTATAAAGAATCTATAATTTCGATATTCAAAAATGCTGGCCGCAGAAATAGAATTTGAATCCTACAAGAAGAAAATCTTATTCTTCTTCGATCAAAAGCACAAAAGTCGAATTTCAAGAGTTTCAGAAGGACTTCTTCTTATAAATTTTTTTGAGTTTAAACATCTTCACAGCAGTAACAAAAGAAAGAAATATAAAATCTTAAGGTTTTAGAGAAAGGGTTCAAATAGATCTTATATTTTATTTTATCATATCTCATATCCCTTTCTTATGCAAATAGCTTATTCAAATGCAGTGGAATAAAAAAATCACTTCTTCCTTTTCCTATTTTTTACTATATAAAATCTGCATTTTGATACCTGAAATTCCGTCTCCATTTTCAGTATAAAAAAAAAGGGAGACAAGGAGCATAATTTCATTTTTAATGGGCATTTTTCTTTTTTTTATTTTTTCATCTCGCATTTCTCATTAAATAAATAGAAAAATTATCATCAGTTCAACTAGTATCGATTGATGCGAGAAAGACATATGTAAATTAGTACAATTATAAACGTATGTGATTAATTTAAACGAATCTCATTCATGATTCTAAATAAACCTTTTAAGACAATTCAGATGAGATAAATTTTTAAAAATTATGCCAAACTTTTGAAAAATTCGTCAGTCTACCCATTCTTCTTTTTATTCTCATCGAATTGTGTTAAAATATAATATAAGATTCAGTTGTGACGTTCCTCTAACAACTTAAGATTTTAGATGAGTTGATTACTCAACATTGTAACGCCCCCAAATCCAGGGTCAGGGATCTGGTCGTCACGTGAAAAACCTCAATATAAAATTACCTATTTAATAACATTTTACACCACCTGTAGTCATTCAATATCTGAATTCTACATTCACGACCCCAATTACCGAGATCTTTTAGATTATAGTTCTAGAAACAAGAATCCAGAAACCAAACATCAATTATTATAAACCTCAAATAATCAAATCGAATCTCGCTTGTGACCCCATCCATAAAATTCCACAATTGATTTCAACAATCTCTTTAAACCAATCTTATATTACCAGTATAACTTCAATAAAAAGTATACTAGCAGTCGACACTATTGTATACTAAACCATATATATAACATGATAATATATAAATAAAACTTACTCTAGATACATACTTTCTTGATCAAAACTTCTTCGTAAAGACATCTTACTTTCTTCTTCCGAGCTACGCGGATAAATCTCGTCGATCTACTTTTCCTGAAAGGCTAATATTTTCTCATCCTGTCTGGAAAAGTGTATGATGAAAAGCAAGAGTGAGCCAAAGAAATGCTCAGCAAGTATATAAACAATTGAAATTAAATCAAGATATGAGATCTGTATAGAGAACGGAATATAACACAGTTTATTATGAAAACTGAACAGTAAATAAATCACAATTTATCTCAAACTGAAACAATGCAGTATGTCATCAAAATGAATCAACTGCTCAAAATCAATATATAATAGCCATGCTGGCAATATGGATTGGATACAACATATAATAAACACTATTGCCACCTGATCAGTTCAAAAGCAATAGGACCTCTTTATAGCCTATCGGTACATTTCTATACCCATAGTTATAACAAGGATTCTCTATAATGGGTACCAAATAGGCAAGTAATGTTAGCCTATAGGAAGATGGAATGGTTACCATATCCTCCTCAATAAATGCTGAGCTATTATTTCAGAGCCTCTTACGCTAGAATTCCAATCCAATAGAGCAAACCCAAGTAAATAAGGTATGCTTAGTTTCAACTACAGACCATATCCTCGTTATTTATACAATAATTCGCTGGATATGATGAGTTTATTATAATCATCTTCCAATATTCAGAGTACGAATAACAAGTAGCTCTGATGCACAGAATAAATCAAGAATCATAAATAGCTCTGAACAATAACTATTTATCATGATATGAATAATCGAAACAGTAAAACAAAAGTGTTTAGGATGATCAAGGAGAAAATACTTGCCTGATATAGATGCGGTCCTAAGCTGGAATGGGTCGACTACACTGTCCGTCTCACTGTATCACCATCTAATAATTCTTTAATCTGACGCTCATGCGGTTGCTACGAGTCTGAACTATTGAGATCGAGTCCGCACGTCTACATCTATAGTCAAATATAATACGGTACTTTAGTCCTTGAAGTACCTCGTTGTATTCTACGAGCATTTATAACTTAACTATCTGTATATACTTATCTCAGACATATTCCTATTAACAAGAAAACTCACCTCAATCCCAACAAATCAATAAATAAAAATATAAACTCAATTATCAATTAATCCTCAAACAACCAATTAACCCTCGAGACACGAATATAAATAACAATTAATCCTCGAGACTCGAATATAAATAAACAATTAATCCTCGAGACTCAAATATAAATAAACAATTAATCCTCCAGACTCGAATATAAAACAACAATTAATCCTCGAGACTCAAATATAAAACAATAATTAACCTTCGAGACTCGAATATAGATAAACAATTAATCCTCGAGACTCGCATATAAGTAAACAATTAATCCTCGAAACTCGCATATAAGTAAACAATTAATCCTCGAATAAAAAGGAATAAAAACTAACAATTCTAATTCATACTTTAAAACTTATAACGTCTACCCTCGATGACGTTATCAAATTAAACAAGTAAACATAACGTCACACATTTTATAAATATTTTTAGGCTAGAAACGGATCACTAAAAAGTCGTAAAATATTTAATCCGGGTTCGTAAAGAAATTTAGAATTTAAAACTATTTTTATAACCTCCGGATTATTTTTCTAATAATAGGAATATTTGTTTCGTTTAAAACAGATAAATAAAATAATAAATTTTTAATTAATAAGAATAAATCAATTAATAATTAAATCAACTGATTATTCAAATTAATTAATTATTAATCATTCTTAAATAAATCATTCTTCAAAATAGTTAACTACTTAATATTTTTAATCAAATAATAATTGAAACTTAAAATAAATACTTTATTATAAGAAAAATTTTCGAAATAAGGGTTTTGAAAAATGAACTTTTCCCGGGATTACAGTCCCTCAAAAACAGTCTCAAACGATACAATCCAACTATACTAAAATAAAGTAAATAAATTTAACCCGCAAAGTAAATTATACTTAAACACATAAAATTACCAGAAACAAAGAACACAGTCATCAAAACCCAAAAATCCGGCTAACAGGTAACTATCTGTAGTATAAAAACAATCTCTAAAAATTATGAAATTAATATATATAAACTAACATGCCCGAATATTTACAAGCGTCAAGTCAGGATCTTAAAAACCTTACCATAAGATCAATTACGTACACCCCACAAGTCTTTTCTGATGCCCGAAAAATATGTCCAGAAAAATCCAAGATTAATCCTCATGCATATACACGTGCTGTACTGTCTTCTGGCTTGATCACCATCATCGAATCACGTTTCTATACTCCTAAATAAATTAAAAAGAAAAACCTGCCCATAAAATAATCTTCTCAAAACTTAACCAAAATTATACCTATACGTAGGCCTTAAAACGCTGATCATTTATATATATAGATATCGAAGATTGGATGCACGGTTTGTAAGATATGAATTTTGAAAGCTTTTAAATATATAAATATACCCGTACCGTGTAAGACATAGCATAACAACAGCGACATGGATGAACCAAAACACAGAAGGAGTGCTATTTGGCGCTTGTGTCTAAGAGGAGGAGAAAGCAAAATAAAAAAAAAAAAACAAATAACAGAAGAAAGGCAGGGGCACAGCAGGGGAGAAATGAAAACAGGGGAGGGCAACTATACAGAATTGGGGGTGGGGTGGGGTGGGGTGGGGTGGGGTGGGTTACGGGTAGATTAGGATAAATATATATATATAATTTCTTTTTTTCTTTTTCTTTTTTAAATTAAAAAAAACAAAACTTTTATAAAATCTGAAATATATTTCTAAAAATCGCACATTAAATCTATAAATAATTTTAAATAATCTCAAAAATCTATAAAAATATTTTAGGGAAAAATATAAATTTTATTATTTTCAAAACTAATTAAAAATAATAACTTTTCAAAATATTTAAATATTTCAAATATTCAAAAATATAAAAATACTAAATTTTAAATATTCAAATAATTACTCCAAATAAAATTTTCACCCGAAGAAAAATACTGACTCGAGATACTGACCCGATCAGTAAAATAATATAAAAATTTTAAATCGAACTCAACGCCACTGAATTGAAAATAATTTTTAAAATAAAAAAAATAATAATATTTAAAATAAAAAAAATGTATTCCTCCACTTTTGAGAAAAATCAATAAAATATTTAAATAATAAAAATAACTTTTAAAAAATATACGGGTTGTCACAAACATGGTATCAGAGCTCAGGTTGGCAGATGTCCGTAATCCACTTTTCGACCCAAAAATTCAATAAACTTAATCATCAACTAATTGAATTATAAATTCAATAATTATTTCTGACAGTAATATAAAATAACAGAAATAAAGGGACGAATTTAACAATTCATGTAATACAACAATAAAAGAGTGTTATAAAATCAAATTATTTATTAGTAATATAAAAATAAAAGAGTGTTATAAAATCAAATTATTTATTAGTAAGTGTATGTTGATGATAATAAATTATAAAATAACACGTATATATTTTTATGCATAATTAATTTTAGTGATATATTCATATATTTTTTAGCTACTTATAAAGAAATTCATAAGGGAAGGTAAGTACGAAAATTAAAACTTGTGGAAATTGGTCATAATATAATAAGGTTTTGGTCATGATAATCGATTGTCTGAACCATCTTTTCACGGATAGCATTAACACGTGAAATTTTTGTGAATCTAGGGGGCACGTCATCTATCCGTAAAGCATTAACACGTGAAATTTTTGTGAATTTAGGGGTCATGTCATCTATCCGCACTTGTGGAGGGCTAGCTAGGGTTTTTTCTATCCGCGGAAAAAAAACACGGATAGATGGTTGGTCAACCGTAGGATGTCAGGACCAAAACTCATATTATATCCTTGTTATTTCCCAGAACAATGCCAATATAATTTGTAAAAGGGCGGTTGAATACAAATTATCAAAACTTTTTATGTTTTAATAATTGTTCTTGGAGTTTATGTGTTTAAGAAAAGATATATGAACAATGAAACTGAAACTAAATTGAACAAATATATTTTAAAATTACTGATGGATTGTTTTTTCCATCAGTTTATATTTTGCTCAATTTTTCTAGGTTAATAAAACTCAGCTGTGTTTACAAAGATAGAAAATAAATCAATTGTTCTTACAAAGTGCTCTAAGGCTGAACAGTTGATTCAAGAATATTGTCTAACTTGTATTTTTCTAACAATGCTACCACACTTGTTTATATATTACAAGTGTGTTTACAATACCTAGAAAGAATATAAATTAATTAATCTAAACTAGGATTGTTTCTGATCTATCTTTCATTTTGCCTTTTTCTTTTCATTTCTGGAAAAGTACTCCAGACTTGGAAATACAGCTTCAACTTGAGTCTTCACAGTCATCATAGACTTTCTTCCATATGTGTGCTTTTGTACTGTCAACTTATGTTGTCCCAATCAATTGATAATTTGTTGTTAGACATATCAATTGATTCTTCCTTTTATCCATCAATTGATGTACTTGTTCGATTGATCTTGATATCCATCGATCGATAAAGGTTATTGACTTATCGATTGATAAATGATATCAATCAATGGGTCTTCATATCAGTTAATGGTCTTCAATTCTTTGACTTAACTTCTTCAATTGATCTTCTATCCATTGATGCTTCAATATTAATTGATCACCATTCACTTGTATATTTTTTCTGTCTTCAAATATTTATAATTTAATAATACTTATATAAATTTAATATTTGAATTTAAATAACACCATATTAAAATCTAATATTTATATTTATATCTAAATCACTAAAATTAATTCTATACATACGTCTATACTGATACATCTATTAAGTGTAATAGAACAGACTCTCTGTGAAGAAGTGTTTCTATTTTCTACCGAAGTCATTGTTAGGGTTGTTGCAATGTGGCCCTTACGTGTGAATGTGTGATCAATTTACGTGGAAGTATTACATATTAATTTAGTTAGTTAATAATTTATACTAATTTATAAAATTGACATACGTGTATGTAGGGATGTGTAAAATTATTTTTCAATTAAAAAAATTTAAACAAGATTGTGGCCATCCATATATTTACAAGATTTTGCATTATATATAATATTATAATTCATACGATGTACTGGTCTTTAATATTTTATAATATTATTATATATACAATTTTATTAGTTGTACGATACACAAATCTTATTTAATTTTTATTTGTAATAATTTATAATCAATTGATAAATTTTATAATCTTATTTAAATAAAATGACTTTCCAGTTAAATTATATTATTAAAAATCTAATAATGACGAAAAAAATTAAATTAAATAAATTATTATTATTAAAAGATTTAAAATAAAATAAAATAAAATAGTATATGATTAATAAGATGCAAACTTTATACATTTGTTTGTATACGATAATTCCATAAACCTTTAAATGTGATTTAAATATTAAAATATGAAATATTTTTCAATTATTTATTTTAAATTCTAACATCCAATATTCGTTTTCCTTTATTGTTTAAATAATCATGCTCATAATCTTTCAAAAAGCAAAAGTTTATATATTTAGATATTAATAATATAACTTTATAATTCATCCGATGTACAGGTTTATTTTAAATATTTTATTTATGTTTATTACTTTTTGTACATATTTATTAATTATTATTTATATAGATGTTTTATTTATAACACAAATTTATTTTAAATATTTTATTTATATTTAATCTAAGATGTATGAATATATAACTCAAATAAGTTAAAAATATTATAAATATAATATATTAAAAAATTTAAAATTAAAATCTAATAATAATAATAATAATAATTATTATTATAAAGAAATTGGTTTAAAAAAAAGATTAGGGAGAAATGTGAAGAGAAATGGGAATACAAGAAAGGGGGGGAACGAAGAGGTTACCTGGTTGTGTGTATTGTTGTTGGGAAGTATAATAAAGGCATGGAACAGGAGAGCAGCAGCAGCAAGTCAGTGGCGGGGCCGTTTCTGAGCAAGACGTATGAGGTGGTAGATGATCCTTGTACCGACCCTGTTGTGTCTTGGAGCTCCGAGGGAAACAGCTTTATCGTCTGGAACGTTGCTCAATTCTCCACTCTGCTTTTGCCCAAATACTTCAAGCACAACAATTTCTCCAGCTTTGTCAGACAATTGAACACATATGTCCGTCTCTCTTACCTCTTTTCTATTGTTCATATTTGTTTTTTATTTTATTTCTAGGGTTCAATTTTAATAATTATTATTATCATACACATACATATCTACCGCTTGTGTATCTACTGCTTCTGTATCTACTATTATACCCCTCAATTAGCTTCTTCAATCTCCATCATCACCCCCTTTCTACCAATTGCATTTTATGCTTTTGATTCATATATCTTCTTTATATTTAAGAATTTCAACCAATCCTCCAGGGGTTTCGAAAGATTGACTCGGAACGTTGGGAGTTTGCAAACGAGGGCTTTCTCAGAGGTCAGAAGCACCTTTTAAAGACTATAGTCAGGCGAAAACCTGGTCATCCACAAAGCCAACACCAAGTTCCTCAGGTTCAGACCACGTCTGCGGCTCCCTCCCTTGAAGTTCGATTTGGGATTGATCAAGAGGTTGAAAGCCTCAAAAACGACAAGAATGTCCTCGTGCAGGAGCTTGTCAGGCTGCGCCAGAAGCAGCAAGGAACCGATAACCAGCTGCAGACTGTTGTACATCGAGTCCACTTAATGGAGCAGCGTCAACAACATATGATGTCATTCCTTGCAAATGCCATGCAGAGGCCAGGTGTCTTAGCCCAGCTCGTGGAAGATCAGAGTGACAACAACAGGCGAATTTCTGGAGCCACTAAAAAAAGGAGACAACCAAAAGAAGAAATTTTTGTCGGCAAGCATGGCGATCTCTCACCCAGTAAGCAGATTGTTAGGTACCAACCTTTAATAAATGAAGCAGCACAAGAAATGCTCCGCAAGATCCTTCAAATGGATACATCTTCTAGAATGGAACCTACAGTAAAAAATTCAAATGCTTTCCTGATTGAAAACGGACCTTCTCCTTCTCCTGCTAATGTGTTAGCCAATGATTGCTTCTCTAGTCGGAATTCCGGAGTTACCCTTTCAGAGCTTCTACCAGCTTCTTCACAGTCCTATGCAGAGTCAGGTTATCCTCATCATTCCTCAGCCGTCTATACTGAGACTCAATCTTTTCAAGAGACAAGTATACTTGATTCTCGCGAAGAAATGGCAATACCTCATTTTTATCATATACATGGTAGTCTGCCAGCAACCAATGTAGAAGTTTCTGATATAGGTGTGAAGGATTCCATCTGTGAAGGTCTGAATATGGATTTAGGGTTAATAGGAGGAGAAATGCCTCTTCAAGCTGATGACATCTCTACCAATTCTGATATTCATGCCTTGCTAGATGATGTTCCCAAACTTCCAGGCATAAATGATATTTTCTGGGAACAGTTTCTTTCTACAAGTCCACACACTGGTGATTCTAGTGACGATGACAATCAATATAGCACACTGGAAATTGGAGCTGGCAAGGAACAAGAGACGAATGGATGGGACAGAATTGAGCATATGAATCATTTATCTGAACAGATGGGGCTTCTTGTGTCAGGCTCCGGTAGGGGGTGATTTTCATATCAGCTATGTGTATCTCTTTCTTAACAAGGCAAAAGTATAATCCCCTTCTATCCATGTAAAGGGGTCATCTGAGTGACCTGATATCAGTCAGCTAATTTCCTCAATCAAGCTCTGTGACCATCTTTGGTTATGTAATTAGATCCACGGTCCTCCACATAATTAGAATGATATGCCTATATACATATTAATGGAAACTCTATATGTAATTTCTTCTATAAATGGAAAATATCAACCAAAGGATTTCATTTTGTTTCCAAGAGTATGTTTGGTATGGCTTCGCTTATGATGAATTGTCTTATTATTTTCAAAAGTAATGAGTATGTTCAACAATCACAATTATCATTCTCATAGGAAACACGTATATATTGGGGGAGGTACTGCCAATTTATGGTATATTGTTTTTTGAAGACTGCGTGTTTCTGAGAATAAGTTATTAGAGTGAAGTTTTTCTGTGATTCTCACTCCAATTAGAGTGAAGTTTTTCTGTAATTCTTTCACTCCAAGCTTCGCATCAATATATTCTAATGTAGAAGCCATCAGTATCTTTTCTTTATGAATTTGATTGTGCAAGACTAGAAGCCATCAAAATTTTCTGTTGCAGTGAGTGAGCTCCTCTGCGACTGTGGTAGTGTACCCATGAGTTTGTGTGTGTATGTCGATAGGGAGAGAGGTATAACTGCAGAATTATTTTCAGACGTCTGCCGTGTCTCTCTACATAGCATGGGTGGGTAAGTTCTTATATTTTCGGACGTACCATACCATCTAGATTCCAATACTATACAGCACGGTTAATATACAATATGCAGCAGGCACACAAATAATTTTTTTTGCATATATACCTGGAGAATCATTGTTGTGAATTTTCAGTATACTGATACATGAATGCTCAAACAAGGAGCACAAAGTCACTAGTCTTGGCCTATATTAAAGACAAATTTAGTAATTTCAGCTTATATACAATCAGAACCATGTGAAGCCAAGACCTCCATGCAGTGGAGTATCTTCGCCAAAATATAATGTAGCCCCAAAAATAAATTCACTTTCTATTTGTTCAACAGTCATGACGCCACAACTATGACCACAATAAACATAATGATCCCAAAAATGACCAGCAACAAACAGCTCTGCACAGGACGTTAAAAACAAAAGACACAATGTAGGTATCAGTATCGGATTAGTGCTGACTACTTATTAAACATGTTTAACTCATTTTTAGAAAAGGAATGAAAGAAAACAATCATTGAATAATGATTCAAGGGTAAAAAAAAATGTGAATCTTGATGAGTACCATTGACGAAATTGACTTCTGGGTCTTGGAAGCTTCTGTGAGATGGAAAGTAGCCTGAGTGCTTGCAGAATGTGTACTTTGAATGTTTGAACTGATATCATCTAAAAGACAGCAGTAGGCTAAGATGAGAGAGTTCCCCTTGGGCATGGAAAGATAAGTGAAGACGAATACGAAGCAAAAGACAAAATGGAACGATATATGGTTTACCGATCATTGTCCCTTGCTCATGCACTAGTACAGCAAGATCCTTGAATATTTGGTTCACCTCACCAATTTGTTGTTGTACTTCTCTAATTCCTTGATCTCTTTCTTCTATTGTAGCATTCAATGCAATCTCATTATCCACCAATATGACCTGTCTGCACTGATTATCGATATACAGTTATGGGAGCTCATATTTTTCACAGTTGTACAACTTCTAACACAATTGGTTTTAATGTTTAACCTTGTTTAGAAATATTCATTTCCCATAATCCTAAGAATAGATATAGGTCTGTGTCTGTTACGTTAGAATCTCACGCATTAGTACCTAAAGCTCTAAGCATTATTATTGTTATTATTATCATCATAAACACATCGAAATTTCGAACAAGAAATGTCTTGGTCATCAGTTTCAGCAACAAGTTGTCAAGTTACACTTAGGTTTCCACCCTAATTTCTGGACAGAGTTCGTAAGAATATGGCAAGGTATAGTGCATAAAACCCAAAATATAACATAGGACTAGTTATGCAATATATGCGAACTGTATCAACTACCTTTGGGCTTCTACAGAGAGAGAAACATGTTTAGGTACTCGGGATGAGCTGATGTCCAGCTTACCAATATCACTGTTTCTGCACAAAATAAGACGAAAGATAGGTGAGGAAGGCAAAGTTAAATTCAGAAAGTACACATTCTCGATGCTCATAATACACCAATCAAGTAATTTCACCAATATTACTATTTTTAACATTTCGATAATTGGCAAGAAGGACTTTAAACTCTAAAAAATCGTCCATGTGGCATAAGCAACACTGTTCAGTAATTTGATTACTTTGATTGCAGTTGGGAATTTTTGTTATACTTTTATTATTGAAAACTAACAGCTCTTGCGATGGAAACACATCTCTCAAATTCCAACCCTTGTTAGTTGTTACTGCAGTTTTATTCCTTCAAGTATCCTTTAAAATATTTAATATTACTTCTGTGTGGAGATAGCAGAGGTCTAATAATAGGATTACTTTTTAAGACAGTGGGAGGAATTCATAAGAATCTGTAGATCTCAATTATTTTCAAAAAAATAAAATCAGGCGGATATATCACTGAAGTACTGAGGGAAGCAACCAAGTAATTGCAGTTTAATTACCGGGATGGGAGAACTTCCTTAGGAACAGATGGTGTAAATGCTAATTCCTTCTGAGCTGCAAGTTGTTGTGCCTTATCAAATTCTCTAACAACCGACTGCAAATCTTTTGCAAGTCTAGCATCTGCAATCTTCTCTGCAGCCTGAAGAAGAAGTAGACAACAACTTATGGCAAAACAATAGGTAGGTAGGTATGCAGTATGGAATCATGAGATGGTAAAATTTGGACTTGAAAGTCAAGTAACGTTAAACTTACACCAACTTGTGTATGCTGATCTGCTTGACTGGCTTGTTTAAGCTGTGCAAGAGTTTGCTTTACCAAGTGTGTGATATGTAGCCTACTTTTGTGCCTGTGAATCAGCTTGAAAATAAATAACGCAAAATAACAAATTTGCATGCTGCAAGCAAGATTAAGATTGAGTTGTATGGTTTTCAAGAATACAATTTAATGAGAGTGGATTGCAGTTCAAGAAAAATAGTGAAGATTGACATACGTACAGTTTATGGCGGAGTTGGAGGATGTCTTTGGGAGTGCCGAGGGAATTATGTAAGCGAATGAAGGAAGTGAGGGCCGTGTTAATCTGGAAAACAAGACCCTTTGAACAAGTACTAGTACTAGTTGTAGTTTGACCAACAATGTAATAATACTCTTTGGGTGAAGAAATCTCACTAGTACCCCATTCAAGATGTTCAAAGCTCCTCATATCTATCTATCTATGTATCTGTAATTCTGCAATTATATAGAACCTATGTATGCAGATAGATAATTGTAGACAATAAAATTGCAAGAGGAGAGGGTAAGTATTAATTTGTTTGTTGCTTAGAATGAAAGGAAAAAAGGTTTGAATTGGGTCGCTTGTGTTCGTGAACCACTCACGAACATATCTTATAAACTACTCACGAACAACTGATGAATATCGTTCACAAACTTATGTTCATGAACACTTTACTTTATATACTCATACTTATGAAAAATTTAAGAATATTTAAAAAAAATTGATGTCAAACAAAATAGATAAGTTAGTGAATTAATTTATAAACAAATATATACACAATTATTTATTATTTATTATTTATCGTAAATGTTTATGAACACGTGTTCACGAATTTTTTTCGAACAATTTCACAAACATTATAATTGAACTTTCGAGCCAAACTATGTCCTGCTCAGGTTCGACTCATTTATGAACCGAACTTAAAAATTGTGTTCATGTTTGACTCGTTTACGAATCGAACCGAACGCGGTCCTATATGCCTATATTAGAAAAAAAAAATATTAGAACTAAGTAATAAAGTATACATATAACTATAATTGTCACATGGTGTAAGTGAGAAATAAGATGGAAATGAATATAAAAACAAATTTTATTATTGGTTTAGTTATTTGTACATCTATTTTAGTTAAATTTATACATATTTGATTTTATTTTAAAATCATGTATTGGAGCATATATTATAGCAATAGTTATATATATTTTAACATTAGCAAGTCCAATCTTAAAATAGATATAACTATTGTTATAATATGAAATTGAGTTATTATTATTATTATTATAAATTCCGGTAAATTGTGGGAAACAATTAATTTGATTATTTTCTCTGATTATAGCTAGTACTTTATAATTTATTTATTTTATGTTAAAAATCTTGTGAGAAATTGAAATGACATTACTAGGAACGAAAACTGGTTAATTAAAGTGGGCAGTGGGTGCAGGTGTATGTATATATAATATAATGGTGTACACGTTTCAACACCGCCTAGACTCTGCATCCAATTCGGATCCCCCTCACTCCTCTTTGTCTTTGTATTCATAGATACACACATCCACAGACATCTATACATACAGCTACTCATTTCTGATATCTTCCGAGCGTCCGTGTCTTGTACCCTTTTCTGTATCTTCCATGAATCAAATGTCGGTGAGTTTTCTTCATTTATTAATCTCTCATTTGCATTTGCTCATAATAATATTTTCAATGTTTGTGTATCGTTTTGGATTACCGTCTAATTTCATTCTTTTTCCTAACATTTCCCCCCTTTTTTTTGCTAAAATAATGTTATGTTATCATCCATGTTATATATATGATCAACAAACAACACCTACTAGTGATGTTGTATATTATCATATCAGAATTGCATTCTCCAGAGTCCAGTAAGATAATTGTTAATTTGTTATCAACAGGGTCCATGCAATATCAAACAAACTCCTGTAATTTGTTTTTTTTTCAAGTAGACGTACACTGTTATCAATTACATTTCACAGGATGCAGGAGTAAGCACAATAATTTGTACCTAGCCAATGCAACACTCTTGCACCAAGTTTATGTTTTTCTCTTCTAGAATGCCTTTGTCTCTTATACATGTACATGTACATGTACTGATTAGGTGAAATCAGTGTCCGTCACCAATGTCTCCTTAAGTGCTTCTGACAACGACATCAGGGAGTTCTTCTCATTCTCTGGTGACATTGAATGTATTGTTTTGCAAAGGTTAGTTGCTCATAATGTTTTCACTTTTCCTTTTCTGTCTATGTCTTATCTTAGCCATTTAGGATTTTTTTTTTAATTTGTTATGAATGCAAGTAACATTATGACTCCCTAATCAGTTTCTAATTCTTTAGTGACACCCACCGTTCTCAAATTGCATATGTCACTTTTAAAGATCCTCAGGGCGCGGACACAGCAGCGCTACTTTCGGTATGTTCACTTGTTCTATGTACATAACCTCTATAACTGTTTCTGCACCAGGCAAATAATATGTTGATCTTTGTTCGATAAGCCAAGGACAAAGAACCGCCACTTGGTTTTGACTTTTGAAAATTGAGTGATCCCCCCCCCACTCCTACTAAATATCAATCAAAGGTGCTTCGCATGGAGTGCCCTGTTGTTCTTCAGGCGCCATTTGCAGAGAGGAAAGACATCAACTATGCATTATTGGCCACTGATACTCGTTGGATAGTTTTCTACACCAAGCACGCGTCTCTCTCAACTTACAAACACATACATATACGAATACACATAAAAGACTTGTAGCGTAGAAATTACGTCTAGTTCCTATGTGCAATAATGTTTGTCACTGGTCTTCCTTGCTGTAATCTGGTGGACTTGATTAGTGGAGTAGGTGCCCCCAGAATATTGTTATTATGGTTAGTGTAGATAGTTAATAGAAATCACTCTGTGAGATTCTAGCTGTTTTTTAGTCAGGCGACAGGAGATGCTCTTATTATAATATCCCACGAAGTGCTGTTTGAAATCGTCAACATAAAACTATGAATTTCATAGTTGAGTTAGAGTATGATCTGTTGGCTGTATAATTAATATCTGTGGTAGCTGGTACCTTTTTGAGCAATTCATCTGCCAATCTTGATACATCTTCTTTGATGTAGGTAGTCTTTACCAAGCTTTTTCCTTTCTTAATCATCAGAATTTCAACATGTGTCATTTATTGTTTTATGATTCTTTTTATCTAAGTATAGACAGGTAAGAATATATTATTTCTTCTTCTATTTTCCATAACAGATCTAGCAAGGGTCTGTTTGTTTCTTACTTCATGGTATAATATCAATATATATATGCTTAATATAATGTTCTCCTGTTTAAGGTCCCATGAAGCGCAACCTCTGGTTGAGATTTTTCTTAGGCATAATATTGTAGGGAGATTCTATTGGAAAAAATAGTTTGGTATTATCTACCTTCAAAGTGACAATCATCGTGATCCTTTCTGGTTAGTTTTCTGCGGGCATATATTTTCCCCAAAGCAAAGTCAAGCTTACTCTGAATGGCTTATCTGATATAAGATGATCATAAATTCCGGCTGATAATGATATATGGTTTGACTCCGGCTCCTAGTCATTCTTATTACTCCCTCTACTCTACAATCGGCACTTAAGTTAGTTAACGTTTTAGAAATAAATGCACTCTGAATCAGTAGTAATTCATAACGACGCAATTTCCTTAAGTCTGATATCAGAATTTTATTTGTCACCACTTCTTGCTGAGGTGTAAAAATGAATATACAATATGTTTACTATACATTTTCCTTTCTGTAATATGAGTTTGTCACTCTGCCTTGTTATTTTCAGGGAGCAACGATCGTAGATCAGTCTGTTACTATAGCTCTGGCACCCGATTACAATTTTCCGCCTGCAGCAGCAGCAGCTGCAGCAGCTCCCATTGTATTGTCCTTTACGAAACCTTCTTTCTGCTAACTGTGTTTTTTCCCTAATATTTTATCACAAGGTTTGGTTGACTACAATGTTCAACCTTTACAGGAAATGGAGAACCAAAATGTAGGTGACACTCCATCTGTTGTCCAAAAAGCAGAGGATGTTGTCAGTGGCATGTTAGCCAGGGGCTTCACCTTGGGAAAAGATGCACTTGGCAAAGCGAAGTCCTTTGATGAGAAACATCAATTTACTTCTAGTGCTTCAGCCAAAGTTGCTTCCTTTGACCAAAAGATAGGGCTTAGTCAGAAATTTAGCACAGGGACAACAATAATGACTGATAAAGTGAAAGCAATGGACCAGAAGCTTCAGGTTTCTGAAAAGACCAGGACAGCTTTTGCTGCTGCACAGCAGACAGTTAGTGGTGCTGGATCTTCCCTTATGAAGAATCGTTACTTGTTGACGGGAACTTCCTGGGTAGCTGGTGCCTTCAGTAGAGTTAGAAAGGCTGCAGGGGAAGTGGGACAGAAGACAAAAGAAAAAATGGCTGGCTCTGGCCAAGTCCTAGCTAAAGAAGAGGAAAGGAAAGTGGCAGATGAATCTAGCCAAGTCCTAGCTAAAGAAGAAGAGGAAAGGAAAGTGGCAGATGACTCTGGCCAAGTCCTAGCTAAAGAAGACGGAAGGCAAGTGGCAGATGTCTCTGGCCAAGTCCTAGCTAAAGAAGAGGAAAGGAAAGTGGCTGATGACTCTGGCCAAGTCCCTGGTACTGGCTCCACTGATGGTGCTTCCGGCAGTCTTCCTCTAGGCGAAAACCTGAATAGTGCTTGATTCTTTTTATTATTATTTAAATTAAATTTAAAATGTAATGCAGATGAATGCTGTGTTGAATATACAGTCCTAGAGAGTAGCTAGTTTCCCCGAGGCCGCACAAGATCTTTTGAATAGATTGTTTACCGCAGCATCAATTAGGCTTTCCAAGTGATCTGGATGTCTTTTTATATTTTAATCAATTGATGATTTGGATGCGATTTCTATACGTTGGTTAATATGGTTTTAGAACAAAATCGACTAGTCTCGAGAGTCTTTAGGAAATTAGATCCTGTGTTGATTGAACATCTAACCGACGCTTAAACCTAAAGTGTGCTATCAAAAGTTAAAATATTGTAGTTTAGCAGTACTGTTTTTGGTGCAAATAAGATAATTCATCCCTTTAACCAGCTCTTTGTTTCCTTCCCCCTTAATTTATGCTATTGAGTGGAAGATACTTTTTGAATAACTCTTCTAAGAATACATTCAATGACGTTGCGGTGAACTACTTAAAAGTTAAAACAATCAAAAAATTCTAGCACAAACCATATTTGATTTGATTCTTGGCCAAAAACCATTTTAAATGGACATCCCTTAATTTTAAATCAAATACAGTTTGAAATCTATACTATATTTAAATACACTTTGCCTAACTCATTATTTTTTGTATCTTTTTACAAGTTTTTGTCATTTTTTTTACCATTAACGCCAGTCGATGAATACAAATTAATACCTTTTTCAAAAATATACATATATATTATATATTTATTTTGCACTTCACACGATTTCCTATTTTTAACCGACATCTTTCACCTTTCTTTTAAACCCTAAAACTTCATATCACAATTAATAATTTAAAAGTTTTCTTTATCAAAAAAAATAATAATTTAAAAGTTTTGTTAAATTCAAAACAACCGATTTTGTCACCCTTCATTTTTTTCCCCTCCATTTTTTGTTGACAAATCCAGATTCATGGTCTCTAAAATTGTAATTCTTCTAATTAGTATAGTTTTTTTAGCAGGATCTCATAATGGTAGTTGCATCTATCAAGAAAAGAAATTGCATTTACAATTAATAAAACTAATAAATCGACGACTTGCTAGACCAAGCAGTTCGTTTATTTCGATTGTCATCACAAATATTTTCAGTCATTAATAAGAAAAAGAAAAGAAAAATATGAAATAAGGATTACATGATTTGGGGATAGAATGAGTTGAAGAAGAAGAAATATGAATTTAGGGTTAACTAATTTGTTAATAATAAATTATTTCTTATATAATAACTAATCTAATAATTAAAAAGTATTATACTTAAAATAGTTTTATAAAATTTAACATTAATGAAGATATTAAACAGAAATGGTAGGTTAAAAATATAGGGCATACAAAAAGAAATAGTTATATAATATAATAATATTATTATATCATAGATTATTATTATTATT